>CM053772.1:195628450-195655319 GCA_028658325.1 Potorous gilbertii
CAGGCTCAGTTCCCTCAGGGGGTTTATGCAGAGACCTTCTGTAATGGATCTCCTGCTGAACTTCTGCCTGCTCTGGGAGCCTCTGGCCACCTGCTGCCTCTGCCGCTGCCTCCCGAGGGGGCCCAAGTCATGGAGACACCCCGCTCCCCTCTCAGCCTGTCCAGGTGTCTCTCTCACTGACCTGTGCGTCTGTGGGTGGAGGGACTTTCACGGCTGCTGGAGAGTCTGTCCCTGAAGCCTGCTTGGATCTGCTCGCTCCTCTCAGTGTCACGGGGCCAGGGTAGGGCAGGGCTCCGCTCCAGTCCGATGTGTGATGGACCTTTGGGGTCGGTTTTTCAGGGCTCTCTGGAACGGAAATCTCCTTCACTGTGTTGCTGTGTGGCTTCCACTGTTCCAGAATTTTTTGGGAGTTCTTTTTAGAGGAAATCCACGGGCTGTGGGTTCGGAGCTAGTATATGTGAGTCTTTCTACTCCACCATCTTGGCTCCTCCCCCCTCCCCCCAGTAGTTTCTTAATGGCCTAAATGGTTGGCCTTTTTTCAGTCTTCAGTCTTCATGATATGTGCTGCATTTGGAGGTGTTAGTCACATCCTCTTGGATACTCTTTCCTCTTTGGATACTTGGACACTCTTTTCCTCTATTCTTGTTAGATTGGTTCTCTCTTCCTACCTTTCTGACTGTTCATTCTCATTCTACTTTGCTAGCTCATTTTCCATATCACATCGCCAACCATGGGTGTTCCCAAAAACTCTGGCCCTGGACTTTCTTTCATTATTCTCCCTTGACACTTTCTTACTTCCCTCCCCTTCTTTTGGTTACCATCTCTATACAAACTATTTCCAATTTTATGTGTTATGTACTCAGCTTTGTTTCTCCTGAGCTCTTTCCTCAGTTTTCTGTTGAGTATTGCAAATTGGTTTTCACATAAACTTGAAATTCCATCTGTCCTGGCTCTGTTTCTGACTGTCCATGCTTTACCACTTTCAGTTAACAGCCTTCTCACATTGGAACATCATGTCATCATTCTGGTTCCCTTTTTCCATTAGTAAGAAGCTCCCTTTTGTGTTGTTCTCCCTGCCTCTGTCATTAGAATGAAAGCTTCTTGAAGGTAGGACTCTCTTTGTGCTATATTTGTACCCCTGGCACTTGATATTATGTCTGAAGAATACTAAGTGCTTAATAGAATACTTGTTGTCTGATGTCTTGAAAGCAGAAATCATTTTCTTTCTCCCTAAACTCAGCTCTCCTGACTTTTTTCCACTTCTGTCTAGGATATCAGCCCTTGGCATTATCTTTTACCCACACTCCTTCACTTTCAGTTCTAGATTTTATAATTTCTGCCTCCACACCTTGTTTTTGGTAAAGACTGTCATTCTTATATGCAGGGAGTCCCAAAACTCTTGGTGCAGTTTAGTATTATGCATCATACAAACTTCAGGGACGCCTTGTATTTAAAGCCAGCTCTTTACATATCTAGGTTATCAGACCTTTATCAGAAGCTTGCTGCTTGTTTACTAACAGGGACCCCACTCATAGCTAGGTTAAATCCTTATCACTTGCTTGGACTATTGAATAGCCTCTTAATTGGTCACCGTTTCAAATCTCTCCTCCTCTAATCCATTTTACATACAAACCTTAAAGTAATTTTTGTAAAGTACAAATGTAATCATTTCTTTCCCCTATTTAATAAATGTCAGTGGCTTCCTACTATTAATCTCTAAATAACATCAAATATACTCCTATGTTTGGCATTTAAAGTTCTCATCACAACCCAGCCCCAATTTACCTTTTCAGCATTATTTATTATATACTTTCCCCCTTTCTACATCCTACAGTCAAATTGTTTTTGTTGGTTGTTTTTCTTAGCTGACAGTCTGTCTAACCCATTGCCTCCACCTTAGTTGTTCTCCGTGCCTAGAAATGAACAGCTTCTTTACCTCTACCTCTTAAAATATTGTTTCACTAAAAACTTATCAGAAGCTACTTTCTATATGAAGCTTTTCTTGATCTTCTCTCCCCTTGTGTCATTTCAAATTTATCTTGTATATGTTTATATTTAATTTATGTATATGTTGACTCCTTGATTGTTTTGCTTTTGTCTTTGCATCCTGAGTGTCTAGTAATAGAGTACCTGGCACATAATGTAGACCAGCTGTGGGGAACCTGTTGTTCTAGGCCACATGGGACCCTCAACTGCAGCTATTTGAATGAATCCAATCTTCAGAGAACAAATTCCCTTAATAAAAGGATTTTTAAAACTTGGACTTAATCAAAAGGCTACACCAGAGGACCTAGAAGCCGCAGGTTCCCTACTCTGATGTAGACTTATTAAAAAAACACATTCTTAAAATTCTCATTATTCTTAACATGACAAACACCAGGAAATACTAGCATTTTTGTAAACTACAGAAAAAGGATTGATTATACATGAAACCTCACATTTCATTGCATAAAACAGTTTAATATTTTTCAACATTTTCAGAGATGTCTCAATTGTCTGTTTCCTTCTGAACATCCTTTTTTATGATCTGTGCACTTTAAACAATAACAAAATTATTCTTAATACTTAAGGACAGAACATTTCTACATACAAAGTTAAAACAAAAAAAGAGGCATGTTTGTGAAGATATATGTCCCTAATCTGTACAGCTTGCATTTTTTTGGTGTATATATTTCGACCTTTTACTTTATTTTTAAGTTTTTTATTTATATATTTTGTTTTTACATACTCTAAATTTCCTCAGCATCTCTTCCCCTTTCCCATAGAGCCATCTCTTACAACAAAGAATCAACAAGTTCTTTAAAAGCTGTTCTTTGTCTGTACTCCTTTCTGCTCCCTTTTGTATATTTTAAAAAATTCTTCAGTGACGCCTTCCTATTCTTTTTCCTTCCTTCTTTTTGGAGGGGAGGTAAACCGCATTGCTGACTGCCCTTCTTTTTATCAAATAAGCATAGTGGAGCAAATATATCTATACTTTACCCACATCTAAAAATAGATTTTAAATTCTTTACCTTTAGTCTGTAACCTTCCTCGTCAATCCTCTTTTAGTCATGACTGTTGGGTATTGGATTGATCAGTGTTCTTAAGTCTTTAAAAGTTGTCTTTCATTACATTATAGTTGAGGTATGTAAAAATTGCTCATCTGATTCCACTTATTTCACTCTGTATCAGTTTATACCAGTTTTCCCAAGTTTCTCTGAAACCATACTTTTTATTATTTCTTACCAAGCACAATAATATTCTGTTACTCCATGTATACCATAATTTGTTCAGGCTTGCCATAGTTGAGCATCTCCTTTGTTTCTAGTTCTTTGCTATGATATAACGAGCTACTTTATATATTTTTGAACTTTTTTCTCCCTCTTTCTTTGATTATCTGGGGTTATAAACCCAATAATGGTATTGCTTAATCCAAGAATATGCCTAGTTTAGTAATTTTTTTAGGCATAGTTTCAAATTGTTTTCCATAATGGCTAGACCATTCGCAATTATACAAACAGTACATCATCGTTCTTCTCTTTCCCTAGCTCCAAAAATGGCTGTTTTTCTTTTTGGGGTCATCTTTGCCAATCAGATGGACATGGGCAGAAAACTCAGTTTCTTTAATTTACATTTTTCTTATAATTAGTGATGTGGAGCATTTTTTCAGATAGCTGTTGATGGCTTGGGTTTTCTCGATTAGGAACTACTTATTCAGATCCTTTGACAATATTTCTGCTGGGGAATGGCTGTTCTTATAAATGAGGTATCCCAAAAGTGTTATTGTAGCTGTGTAGTTTATTATATTTAACCTCAGGCTTTTGAGACTTCCAAATATTTAAATCGGTTCTTTATATATCTCAGATAGCAGAACATTATCAGAAACTTTGTTGCAAAGATTTTTTAAAAACCAGTGAACACTTTTCCTTTTTAATCTTAGCAGCGTTAGTTTTGTTTGTTCAAAATTCTTTCAATTTTATTTCATCAAATTTATCCATCAAGCCTCTCTATCCCTTGTCTAATAATGAACTCCTCTCCATAGGTGAGAAAGCTATTTTGATTTTTGTTCCTTTAATTTATTATATATCATTATTATGTAACCATTTGGATCTTAATTGTGGTTTGGCATCTTGGTCTAAAATGTTATTTCTACCAGGCAACTTTTCAGTTTTCTCACCAGATTTTGTTGAAATGAATCCTTCTTTACCTGATGAGTTGGAGAATTGGGATTATTCAGCACTATACCGCTATATTTATTTACTTCTGTATGTTATGGACCTAATTGATTCCATCATTTTCTTTTCCATTTTTTAATCAGTGCCAGATTGCTTTGATGGTTACTGCTTTGCAGTGTAGTTTGAGATCTGTCCCTGCCTAGGCTCTCCTTCCTTGCTTTTTCTTTTTCCCATTATTTCCCTTGTGAATCTTTACCTTTTTGTTCCTCCAGATGAATTTTGTTACTGTTTTTTCTTGATGCATAAAATAATCCTTTGACAATTTACTGAACAAGTAAATTAATTTGGGTAGTGTTATCATTTTTATTACATTGACATGTTCCATATATGAACAATTAATCTCTTATTTAGGTCTGTCTTTATTTCTGTGAAGAGTGTTTTGTAGTTCTTTGTGTTTGTGTGTGCACGTGCATGTGCACATGTGACAGTTTATCTGTCTTATCTATTTACAAAGATAGTATCTCTTGATAGGTTTTCTTCCACATATTTTATACATTTGGTAGTTGAGTGGAATTTTTCCTTATATCTCTTCCTGCTGACTTTTGTTTATGTAGAACTACTAATGGTTTGTGTGGATTTATTTTGTGTCTGATAGTTTGCTTGTTATTGCTTGAATTAAGTTTTTGGACAACTCTCAGGGCTCTTGCACCTATCACCATATTATTTGCCAAAAGGAATAATTTTGTTTTTTCTTTCTTTGTTTTGTACTTATTCCCTCAGTTGCTTTTTCCTGTCTTATAAAGTTACCATTTCTAACATTATTATGGACATCTTTCCCTCTGATCTTATTGGAAAGACTTCTAGGTATCCCTGTTACATGAAATGCTTTTCTTGGCTTTAGATAGATGCTGTTTATCATATTGAGAAAAGTGTCATTTATTCCTATACTTTTTAGTGTTTTTAACAGGAATGGGATTATAATTTGTTAAAAGCTTGTTTTCTGCAGCTATTGATATTTGTGGTTTTGATAGTTTTTATTAATGTGGTCTACTATGTTATAGTATTTTTCCAACATTGAATTCATCCTGTATTTCTGGTGTAAATCCTTCCTCCCCTCATCATAACTTGCAATCGTTATGCTCTTACTAATATTCAGTATTTTTTTGCCAGTATTCATTGGAGATAGTGTATGTATAAGGTTTTCTTTTTCTGATTTGTCTCTCCCTGGTTTATGTATTGAGATAGAAGGAATTTTCATCACTGTCATTATTCTTTCTCCTTTCTTTTCACTCCCTGAATTAAAAGAGCTCTCTTTTCCTACAGATAAGCAGAGTCAAATAAACCAATACATGTATCAATTATGTTGGACAATATATGTCATTACCTTTAGTTCATCACTCCTCTGTCAAGAGATGGGAAGCATTTTGGACCCTTAAATTGTGATTGGTCATTACGTTTATTAGAGTTCTTTCAGAATTGTTTTTCTTTTCAAGTATTGTGGTCTTTGTATAAATTTTTCTTTTGATTCTGCTTACTTTCAATGCTTTTTTATTGATTGTACCACCTTTTCTGTTGATAATTTTCTCCTTGATCTTTACACTGATTTTCTTGGAAAAGTCTTTTTTAATAACCTATTACTCATCATAAACCTCTTTGCATTGCATTACCCTTTGGTGACTGGAACTTTAAATCTTTAGATGTAGTTTCTGTGACTGAGGGCCACACATCGTCACTGGGTATATATCAATGTTGAAAAGATGAGCCTTGAGAAGTTATGTGGTATAGTGGAGGGCGATCTCAAAGACAAGAAGACCTGGGTTCAAGTTCTGTCTGTTTCACACCCTGGGACTTTGGGATTCTGAGAAAATCACTTAAACTCTCAGTGCTCTAGGTAAGTCTCTTAGGAATATAAGTTGTAAAAGAAATAGTAGCCAGTTTGCATTGACAGAAGGAATTTATTTACTGGGCATTCTGTATAGCAAAGAAATCATAAATTAGATCATATTCAGGGAGAAGCTCTGCATGTTTAAAAACACTGCATCTTCCTAAATACAGTCCAGTCTACTGTCAGCAGCATTCAGTTCTTGGGCCAGTTCATTGTCTGTTTGCTATGTCTGACTGAGATATTGAAGGTTTGGACCAGAACAATTGGCTACCAAATACAGCTGAATATTGTAGGAGGAAGAGAGATGGGAACAAGCATTAAGCACCTACTCTGTGCCATATAGTGTGCTAAGTTCTTCTCAAATATCACCTCATTTGTTCCTTAAAACAACCCTGGATTTAAAAAAGAAACAACAATTCTGGATTGTAGGTGTTATTATTGTAATATCCTCATTTTACAGTTGAGGAAACTGAGGCAAACAGATTAAGTGACTTGCCCATGGTCACACAACTGGTTAAGTGTCTGAGGCTGAATAAGAACTCAGGTCTTCATGACTCCAGGACTAGTGCTGTATTCACTGTGCCACAATGGAAATTCTTCATTTACAGATCTCATGTCATGGGGCTTGATATAATATGCACAATGTTATAAAAAATGAAAGAATTTGGAGAAACTTAGTCATCTATAGAGAATCTCTATGGCAAGAGCAGACATCTTTTATGTGCTTACTTTTCCCTACTTATACCTTGCTTAAGATCTTTCTGTTGCTGCATCTTGTAAAGTTTTATGAATTTGATTTGTACATGGGTGACACTGTTGACAAAGAGGCTTTATGGCAGCATTTATTCAAACAGATGCATTTTTATAGTAAACATATATTTTCTACACCTGTTGTACATTTGTCAAGGTATCATCTGGTGTGGAATTTTATTTGGGAGAGCTTTTTTCTTCTACCTTCATCAAAGTTGACCTCTTTGGGTATAGGTTATTCTCAAATTCTGTTTGAATATGAAAATGTTTATGGAGTTGTACTTATTGTCTTGTTTACCCTTTTTTTTTCTGTAATAATCTAGTCCAAGATTTTTTTCCCCAAGCATCTACAACCTTTTCCTGTTAATTCCATTACCTTGTTTCTAGTTCTTTGCTCCCTCATTATCTTTGCCAACCTCTTCCTAATTTTCCTATTAATGTAGAAGATCCAGCCTTGCAGCCTAGGTTATCCTCAACTCACTTTTTCATATCCCCTTTCTCATAACCCACCTTTTGCTGAGGGTTGTTAATTTTACCTTTGTAACATCTTTCTCATATTGCCCTTACTCTCCCCTAACACTTCCAGCACTCTGTTCTGGGACAGAATAATCCCCAGTCTGGATTATTTCTAGAAAGTGCAGTCTTAACTTGTATAGAATTCCTTGCCTATTCTATAAACCAACCTGATTGCCCTCTCTTCCTTCTCTTCTCATAAATCTTCAGTGCCTTTACGGACTGTCCTTGCCCTATCTTACTACCCTCTCCCTCTATTCTATATTCTAGCAAAACTGGAAAATTTTCTTTCCCTCCAAACATGAATAGTGTTGTTATGTCATAGTTTACATATTCCCTTTGCTTTTTATTCTCCCCTCCCCCTATTGAATCATTATGTATACTTTAAGGCAGGGGTTCTTAACCATTTTTTGTGTGTCATGGACCCCTTGTGTGCACTCTGGTATAATGTAATGGAATTCCTCTCAGAATGATATTAAATTTAATAAAATGAAATACATAGCACTGTCATAATGAACTACAATTTTCAAAATATTTAGGAAACAAGTTCATGGACCCTAGGTTAAAACTACTTTAAAGACTAATTCAAATGGTATAGTCAAGAAGCCTTATTAACTCCTTTGGTTAGTATTAGCCTTTCCTTTTATGTCTCACATAACATTTTCTACCATAACATATGATATATAATTGTATCATAGCTTTTGTATATATTATATGCCTCTACAAACTGTGTAAGTGGTTCCCCAAAAATCTTAATGCAGTTTTAAGATGTTAGTGGTTGTATAAAATGTTCTATTTATAATTCACCTGCCCATCCTTTAAAGACCAACTGAAATGTTCCCTCCTTCATGCCCTCTATCTATATATTCCTTCTAACTGCTCTAAAAATGAGAAAGTTCTTATGAGTTACAAGTACAACTTCTCATGTAGAAATGTAAACAGTTTAACTTGATTTCCCTTTTCTATTTACCTTTTTAGGCTTCTCTTAAATCTTGTATTTGAAAGTCAAATTTTCTATTCAGCTGTGATTTTTTCATCAAGAATGAATGCTTTATAGTTCTTTATTTCATTGAATGTCTATTTTTTCTTGAAGAATTATATTCATTTTTGCTAGATAAGTGATTCTTGGTTGTAATCCTAACTCCTTTGCCTTAAATTTTTTTTTATGTCCCATATTAAAAATTCATAGTAAGCATTTATTGCTTTAACAAAAATGAAAGAACTTCTCCCCCTAAGAACTTAAACATTCAGTTGATGGAAAGGCCATGTGTACATTTAAGTACAAAGTCAGACATTAAAAAGTACAAAGTCAGACTTTAAGACAAAAAAAAAAATGAAGAAATCCCTGCTTTCAAGGAGCATTTGCATACTATTACATTTGCAGTAATAGTAATTTACTTTTGTTAAACACTTTGTGTAAAGGCAAACAATGAAGCAATCTTTACCCTCACTGAATTTTCATTTTATTAACAGACAACATGTACATGGTTAAGAAAATGTCATTTTCTTATTTATTTATTAATCTCCTACCATGTGTCAGGCACTTTGAAGCTCTAAAGATGCAAAGAAAAGTAACATGACCTGCTTTGAGGAGCTCACAGTCAGAAGGGAAGAACCAGTGGAGTAAGGAGAAGGAAGGAGGGTTAAGGGAGAAGAGTTAAAGGATGTTTGAAGAATGACCTGACTTTCATGATATATATGATAGGACCTTTTATGTCACTTACTTTTCTCTTTCGAGTTTCATCCTATATTTTCTCCATATTGTATTAAGAAAAAATTGTAAAAGAAAAAATTGTAATTGAAAGACTGAGGCTACCAAGGCTAAGACATACAAATTAAGAGATTCTAAGTGTTTTACTAGGCTTCCTGTTTATTTTGTGATGGGAAATGATGAAAGGGATGTTCTAAATAAAGTCTTATTATTCCCAAAGTTCAATTTTAGCAAACTCCTCTGGGTATCCTCATTGTTTTGTTATTGTGGAGTTTTGTTATAATGAATATGTTGCTAAAAGCCATGATTCTGGAAGAGCTAAGATGAAGCACACTCATCATTTTCTGTCAAGAGAAGGATTTAAAATGCAGAATGTGCCACATATTTCTGGACATGGCTAGTGGAAGAATTCTGCTTCATTTCACTATTCATGTTTGTTACGCAGATCTTTTTTTGTTGTTCATTTGTAAGTGAAAGGAGTAGGAGAGAAAGTAAATGTTTATTAATTGGAAATAATATTTTAAAAAAGAAAATTAAAAGAAAAATAAAAGTCATGCACTTAGTTTGCAGAACCTGGAGATGGAAATGAAGCCTTATGAAGTAAAATAATGAAAAATGTTCTGAATTTGTTGGGAAAGGTTTCATGTATTTCCCATTCCATTTTTGTCTTGTCAGTAACTAGATCTTGATTTGGGATTCTGTTTATTTTCTCTCAGTGAAGAATGATTGGGGTGTTTGAAATGAGGCTGGAGAGTAAGAATTGCTTTAAAAAAATAGCTAATATGTAGAGGGGATCAACTGTCAAGCTTTTTCTCTTTCTCTGCTTGTTTTTCAAACTACTGATCAACAAAACTATTCATATAGGAGGGAAATAGCTTTGTTGTCTAGAAAGTCCTATAAGTCATTCTCCAAAGCTGTACCTGCATTGTGATACTTCTTTACATGATTATTGTCAGTGGGATGGGTTCTCTATGGCTCTCACATTTTGATTCTTGATGTCTTTTTGCACTTTCACCCACATTAAAACTGTCACCCAACATTTTACGAACCAGAGAACTCTGTTTACAAATCAGCATTTATAATCCATGAGTAAAAGGTAGAAATTATCTGAAGCTAACTGGAATATAGCAGAGGCATATCATTATCATTGGAGTTGTTATTTACTGTTCCTGATATTTTAGAGGAAAATATTCTGTTTTAAGCTTTGTAGGGCTTTTGAAAATTATTATTTATAGGTATAAATCACTATCCTTAATATTGTAAGTTTTAGGACGACTGAGCACCAGCTGTGGATGTTTCCATCTTGAGTAATATTAAATCAATAAGTAATTAGCTTTTATCTTTGACTCCCCCTCATTTCATCTTTTGACTTTGTCTGTGCTAACTTTCTGAGTAATATAGATGCTTACTGTTGTGGAACCCAGTAAGTGCTTTCCTTCTCATTTTACTTACTAAATTCTAAGCGATTTTGAAAGGGCACCTGAGAAAAAGTAAATGGAAACAGAGAAAGAAAAAGCCTCTGGCAAACTTCATTTTGGCTAAATTCCCAAATTAAGATTATCATTCCTTGAGTATTTACCTAAGGTCTTAAACTGTGTACCCTGGGCTGCATATGAAAGCTGAAGTGGTCTCTACTCCTACTCTCCAGGAGCCCAGGGGAAACAGTAGATATCAATTTAAATAATAAACACAAAAGTATTTTTTTGTTTGTTTGTTTAGGAGGAAATCTTGTCATTTGTGGGGAGAATCAGGAAAAGCATTGATCCTTTTAGAGGAGGTGAAACTAGGGCCTAGTTACTAGGCCCTTCTTAAGAGCAGAAGTTAGGAGGGAGTGTATTCCTAGTCTTAAGGCAAAGATGTGGAGATGAAGAGAAGGGATGTTCCGTGTTGTGTGTAGAACAGCAAGCAGGTCATTTTGACTGGAGCATGTAGAGTAGATGAAATGGAATGATGCATAATAAGTTAGCAATGAATATTAGAAACAATTGTAAGTTAATTTGAATCACAGAAATTTCTGTTTTATCCTAGAGTTAATAGGGAACCACTGCAGCTTTTGGAGTAGGGAGGTAATATGGTTAGACCTTTGCTTTAGGAATAATTGGGGGATGAATTGGAGAGAGGAGGACTTGAGATAGTAAGAAAAATTGGAAGGTTTTTCCTGTGGTCTAGGTATGAAGCCATTAGGTCTTGAATTGGGAAGAATGCAAGACATGTCAAAGTAGAATTGGTAAGACTGAAGAGTCAAACTCCTCTTGTGAAGCTGGGTTACGAGAAAGGCAGTGGAAGTAGAAGAGTGGTAGGTTTTGGGTCAGAGATGAGTCTTTTTTTGAATGTGTTGAATTTGAGTTGCTTATTGCGCATGTGTTAGTAAATGTCCAATTGACAATAGTTGATGCAGGTTTGGAACTTACACTAGGGCTGATTATATTGATCTGGTAGAAACCTACCTGAGATAATAAACGGATGAGTGCATATTAAGGCAGCTAGGTAGCATAGTAGATAGAGCTCTGCACATAGAGTAAGGAAGACCAGAGTTCAGATGTGGCCTCAGGCACCTGTGTGACCCTGGATTAGTCATTTAACTTCTGTTTGCCTCTGTTTCCTCATTATGTAGCACCTACCTCCCAGGGTTATTGCAAGGATAAAATGAGATATTTTTAAATGTCTTTGCCAACTTTAGCATATTATACAAATGCTAGCTATTTTTGGAGATCGACAAGAGAGGGTGTAGAGAGAAAAGACAAGGACCTTTGATGTGTACCCTAAGGGAGCGGAATGTAGATGATGGAGCAAGAAGAATGAAAAGAACCATCCCAACTTGTGGCAGGTGAAATGAGAGAACATTGCCATGAAAACCCATAGAACATCGAGGAGGAGAAGGTCATTAGTGTCAGGTGCTTCATTGAGGTCAAGAAGAATGAAGACTGAGAAAGGGCCATCAAATTTTGGCCACTGAGAGATCATTAGTATTTTGGTTGAGTGAGATAGAAAACCAAATTATAAGAGGTTAAGAAGTGAATGAGAAGAGGAAATAAAGACAAGAAAAGGTATATGGTTGTTTTTTCTATGTTTTTCCCTCTGGTGAAAAGGAGAATAGATATGGTACAGTAGTTTAAATTTTATCAAATGAAAGGTGTTTTTGCCAGATTAGTGGAGGACGCAGGGTTTTCATGTTCCAGATTAGAAAGATCGTTGGATCAAAGATTAAGACATTGAACATACCAAGAAGCCATCTAATCTTACACCCTCATTCTTTATATGAGGAAACTGAGCCTTAGAGAGGTTAAGTGATTTGCCTAGAGTCGTGTGTGTGTACGGGCTCGTGTTTAGAATTCTCTTAGTGACTTGGGAGTAGTCTTTCATATGGTTCTTGATGATGTGCATTTCTTTTTTTTGAGTAGTCTTTGCTGCTGTTTTTTGACCCCTTATTTAGTGGGCTTCTTGTCTTATATTTGCATTACTTCAGGCATGTCTTGGATGTCAGATATTTATAGCATAAATACTTGATGCAAGGATTTTTCCCTCCAACCCATAATTTTTCTTTTCTCCTGACTGCATTCATTTTGTCTGTGCAGATAATTTCAGTTTCACAAACTTGAAATTGTCTTTTGTGATCATCTCTCTTTACTTGTTTGATTAGGAATTCTTTCCATGAGATTAGTTTCACCCATTTTCCTCTTAGTATTTTAAGGAAAAATGTGGGAAAAAAACAACCCCGTGATCTTTTTATATGGTTAAGTATGCTTTTGGGTGGGCCCAGCTGGAGCTAGATTAAGTGGAAACTCCTCCCCTACAATCATTCATTGTGTTCTTTCTTCCTTTTCCCCTGTAGGTTAGACTGCCTGACTACCTGTTCCCTCTTTCCATCCCTCTTCTCCTGTGGAATAGAATGCATGGTCTTAGCTTAATTTCAACACTTGGGCCTACTCTCCCCTTCCCAGTGTTACTTTTACCACCCACCTTCACTCTGCTGCTTGAACATTCTAAGAAACTAAATCACTTTTTACTTGCATAAAATTTATGCTTTTGAAAAGGGTTGTAAAGCTTCAGTGATAATTTTAATTTGCAGAATTTTTTTAAACAATGGTAGAAAATGCTTTAAAATAAAAGCTGTGGCATTTAAAAAAGTGTTTATTTGTTGCTTACTTAACTAATTTTTTTTCTGTTTATTTTTAAGACGAGCAAAAATCAAATTAAAGTAGATCTTGTAGATGAAAACTTTACAGAATTAAGAGGAGAAATAGCGGGACCGCCAGACACACCGTATGAAGGCAAGTAGTATGTTTTTGCGTAAAATATTTTGTGAAGTAGGATTTGTCTTGATAACACTGCAGATCACATTGATTTAAAAAAAATTTGTTTTCAATATTAGAACTTTGTTTACTTGAATTGATAGTGATTTGTTTTATATGATGTAATTTGATATTTTAATTTTAATGCTATTTATCTAGATTTTTTCTTCCTCTTTGAACCTAGATATTTTTTATATTTAAGTAAACAAGATTTAGCACTTATATTTTTTCTGTTTATATGAAGATTTAGCATAATTAGTAAAATATGGTTATATTTTATGTATAATTATGTAATATACACACACACACACACACACACAAATACACACACACACACACACACACACACACACACACACACACTCTATCCTTATCTCCAAGTGTAGGCATTGTTACTATTCACTTGGCATCTGTGATGTGTCTTGCTTTCAATTTTTTATTTGCATTATTTTCATTTAAGCCATTTTTTTGACATTTAGCAATTTTTGTTTTTACACACACAGCCTATGATCTTTAAGGGAAGTCTGTTGAAAATGAAATATTTTATTTTTCTCTTCTACAAAGAAGTTTTGAATGAGAACTTTAAAGGGAGAGAAGCTAGATCTCTGTAATCAAATTGTTCCTTATAGTTGATTTGTTTTTTTGTTTTTCACCTGAAGTGTTGAAAGGGGTCATGGTATTTAGACTTTGATAGTAAAAGATTTTAATGATGAAGATAAAATGTGAAGGATTCTTTCTGAAACATTAGACATCCATATTCAAATTTAATTGATATATTTACTTTAGTGCTTCAAAAGATCCATGATTGCCTTGGTTTGGGTACTCCCTCCCAAACAGATCACAACCCATTTATACCATAACAGTGTGGTGATTTGCTATGGCTATAACAGTCTTCACTTGGGCATTTATTTGGGGATCATTTTGTAACTGTGCTGCTTGGAGAATCACAGCATTTGGAGCTAGAAGAGACCTGAATGATCAGCTATTCTAATCCCCAAATTTAACAACTGAGAGAATAGGCCTAAGAGAGGATTGTGACTTGTCTGAGGTCATGCAGATATTAACTGAGCAGAGTCACGGTTGGAGCCTGCATTCTCATTGGGAATCTTATGCTTTTTCCAGGCTACTGTGCTATCATCCTTTCAGCATAGCCTCACGTTAGACTTCGTTATGCTTTCTTATTAGAACTTTGCCAGAGATTGAATTAGTCTTCAGGAACACAGGGTCATTTCCATAGTACATTGAGGCATAGGAATGACTGTAATGACATACAAAAACATTGTAAAACGGTTCACATGGTTTTTAAAAAAATTATTGTTTTGGATATTTATTTATCATATTCCACTCAGATCCTCAGCACAATGCCCTAATTATCTGTAAATTGCTCAGCAAATGTTTGTTAGATTGAACTCAGATTATCAAGAGTTGAATGTATATATTGATACCTATTATAAATGTCATAGTAATTATAACATTTTTACAGATTGTGATATAATTGTGCTTAAAAAACTTTTAGAAAAACTAATATTAAAAGAATAATATTTAGCAGTTTGTTTAGAGGTCTCAAGGATTTCCCTATTAATAACTCTTGCCAGTAATAATTTAGAGATGTCTACTGCAGAATTCATGAATTCTCAATCCCAAGCATAATCATGGGGAATAAGCTGTTAGGTGTGATATACTTCTTACTAGACACAACTTCACTGTCAGTTTGTGATACTTAAATAAATAAAATCTATTGTTGCCTTGAATTATAATTGATATAGATTAGACATGAATTTGCTCAAAGGCAAATGAATGAAATGTGTCCTTTTTACCTTATTGATACTGTAGTACAGCAGGCCCTGATTTCATTTACAAGGACAAATACTGTATTCATTATCTTGATAACTTTTTTTGGATACATTTTTAGCTCTGATTACTAAATTGTAAATTACTCTACTTATTCTAGAGTTTGGAAGTATTAATCTTTGGAAAACTAAGCTGTAAGGCAAAATCTGAAATGAAAAACGAGGGAAGGGGGAGGTAGCTTAGTTCTTCAAGTGAGATTATTAATTTTTGAACTGATAAGCATTATTGATATATTTCCAGCCATATTGGCTGTAGTTAAGATAGGTTAACGTGAATGTTTTATTTTTTATCACAAAAATGATAAAATAAAAATTCTAACTTTAATTCTAAATAAAATTCATGAGTTTATAAATAGAGTCTTGTCCATGAAAAGTTTAATGTGTAAAATATTTACAGTGTTTTAACTTGTAATTTCGTTTAGAGGGCAATTATTTTTGAAAGGCTGATTTAGATAGTTCTTAACGTGGGAGTTGTCAGGTGAGATAGCAAACAATGGCAAACCATCTTCTAGTAACTAGCATGGGAAATTTCTATATATTTTTGAATATTTAAAAAAGCTAAACTACAGACTAATTTTGTAAATTGCTGATGATTTCTTAAATATCTTTTGAATTTTACAAACCCATAATCAGGAACTGTTTTTTTTTTCTAATTTGATTTTGGAAGGGCTGTATCATTATTTTAAAATTGTGGGTAGTACTCTTCCTCATTCTTCAAAGTCATTTTCTTGATTTTGATTGGGATTAAGATCAAGCATTTATAATTTAGTGCTAAAATCATGAACAAATTCACTTTGTGCCAGGCATTAAGAATAGTATGAATAATAGAGAGCGTAGTGGATTTTTTTGTTATTTCCCTGATGTGATAATCTTCTAATTTTTTATTTTAAAAAATGTCTGTAATTATGTAGCTTTGTCCTAAAGTTGAATTTTTAATACAGTACAATTAGATATGCTAGTCATATGTTCAGTATATTAGAAATGATAATTTAAGACCTCACAGGTGACAACAAGGCTTGTCTAAAACATTCTCTCATATGAAGATACACTTTGAATGGAAGATGGAGAGAGAATGCATATAAATTTAATGAAATGATAATAGGAATTTTGACATAGAAATAGATCTTTGAAATAAGAAAAAAATGGTATCAGTCTGTTACAGACATCTTTTAAGGGCAGATTAAGTTTTCTTAGTTTTTCAAAATTTATGAAATTTCTTAAAATTGTCAATCTTTTTCTTTTATTTTGACCATTTTTTTTTCCTTTATGCTATCATATACACTATCATAGGTGAGTTCTATTGACTCATGAGTGCTTTGGCCCCTAATGGGACAGCATCAAAAAGTTAGATGGAAAAGGAGAAATAGTTCAGAAAAAAGTTATGAAGAAAGTATCTTTCCTTTCCTATTCCCTTATTCAGTGACCCAAAATAATGGGAACAGAAAAGATTGTATTTAGTACAGAGCACTGCTTTAATTGTATCTTGTAACTCTGTGTCCAGGGTTTTGGGGAGCTAATGTTCACTTTAATACATACTTTTATATTTTTTTGAGTCTTGGTTTGTAAATAGTAATTGATAATAGCATTCTGTATTTGTTGAGGATATCCTTAGAGGAAGTCCTCTAATCCAATATCTGAATCAGTACAGGGAGTACATTAGAAAAATCAGGGTATCCATCCCATATCAAATGAATACTTCTGTCGTGTGTTTAGAGGAACTTTGTTCTTAGGGCACAGTAAATCAGTAATGAGGTGGCTGTCTTGTGATTATAGGATATTGATGAAAAACTTTTTTGGAGAGCTTTCCTTTTTTCCTATCCTCCCCCCTCTCTTTTCTATGTATTTTAACTAAAATCTTTGACAGTTGAAATCAATTTAAGTGAAAAATGTTGAATTTGAGTGTTAGCTACTCCTTTTCTTCCCTTTGCCTTTCGGTTGTTTTTCCGTTTTTACTCTTACATTTAGTGCAGTTACCAAAAGATGCAGGAGAAATAAAAATGGATAAAATTTAGACTAATCACTTTATCGAATGGCAGCTGTAGTAGAAAGATCACTTGAAACAATTGGCTATTTTGGGGGGAGAGATTATTGGTTATTTAGTCTGTCCATTTATCTTGGTCTTGATTGTAATAGGTAATAGGTCACTATATGTATGTCTTCTGTTTTGAATGGGTGGGTAGTATCTACTTTAAATTGTAATCAAAATAAGTCTCACTTTAAAAAAAGTTGATTTTTGAGCTTTTAGGTTTGTTTTATTCATACCAACTTGTGATCAGATGTAAACCTAAATGATTTCAAGAATTTATGGAAATTTATTTGGTTTAATATTACTAACTTCTTAATTTTTTTTAGGAGGAAGATACCAACTAGAGATAAAAATACCAGAAACATATCCATTTAATCCCCCTAAGGTATTGTAAACATATTTTTGTGCATGACCTTTTAAGATATTTTACATTTCTTAGCCCATTAAGTCAACATATATTTCAACAGTTATTACTGTTCCAGTTCCAGAGCTACTTGCCATGTGTAAACTCTGAATGTGCAGAGGATTTTAAAAGCTGGTAGAAGGAGAATTAAAAGTAGTAACCTTGCTGTATAATGCAGCAGGAAGTTTAGCTGGCTCAGATTCTTGACATGGAATCAGCAAAATACTCAGAAACCTAGAGAAATTCTCTACAAGAATTGAGGGGTTATAATTTTCTTCAGAAATAACAATTTAATATATATCAGTAGATGGTATCAGACTACGAATATATGGTTTTGATGTGGGCAGCTTCTTTTCTCTTGATGCTAACAGTTTAATTAAAGCCTTTACCTCCCAGCTGGACAATCTCACTATTCTTTCAGCTTCTTGTCCTTTCCTTTTCAATTCATCTTCCACATTACGGCACATCAGTCATCCTAAACCACAAGTCTGAACCTGTCAATTTCTAGTTAAAATAAACTTCAATGTTTCTTGATAATCTTGACTTTTCTCATTATTTAATTAACTTTTAAATCAAGGTCTTCCAAAATTTTACCCCCCCCCCCCTTTTTTTTCATTCCCTCTGATTGTTATATGCCTCCTGCCTATCAAACACATAACCATCCTTGAAAGTCTAGTTAAAATTCTGCCTCTTTCATGGGTCCTTTTCTTTTTCTTTTGAATCTCTTTGAGATACAGATCTAAGTGGTATTGCAGGATCAAAGGGTATGCTAAGTTTTATAACCCTTCAGAACAGTTAGATCAATTCACAACCATACCTACAGTGTCCCAATTTTCCTGTATCCTCCCAACATTTATCGTTTTCCTTTTCTGTCATATTAGCCAATCTGATAGGTGTGGGTTGGGACCTCAGAATTATTTTAATTTGCATTTCACTAATCAAAAATGATTTAGAGCATTTTTTGTATGATTATAAATAGCTTTGATATCTTCATCTGAAAACTGCCTTTTCATATCTTTTGCCCATTTACCCATTGGGGAATGATGTGTATATAAATTTGACTCAGTTTGCTGTGTATTTGAGAAGTGATGCCTTTTTCAGGGATACTTACTGTAGGGGTTGAAAAATTTGAAAGATACATAAATGCCTTAAATATATGTGAATGTGTTAAAAAAAAAACAACAACCCAGAATCCCTGCTTGTCTAGGTCCCATTCTTAGCTATATTTCATATATTGTAAAAATACTTCATTGGTGCTTTTTTCTTTCTTTTGGTGTCTTTATTACTATCTTTCCACTCCCTCTGTCCCCCAGTGCCCTTCCTTGTAACAAATAAGTGTAGATGAACAAAATAGTTACTATCATTTACTCTGTCTAAAGGGGAGGGGTAAACAAACATTTTATTTATTTTTTAAATTATTTTTTCTCCACTTAATAGTATTTCATTTTTTCCAATTACACGTAAAGATAGTTTTTGACATTTACTTTTGTAATATTTTGAGTTCCAAATTTTTTTCTCCCTCCTTCCCAAGACAGCAAGCAATTTGACATAGGCTGCACGTGTACAGTCTTATTAAACATATTTCCACATTAGTCATGTTGTGAAAGAAGAATCAGAACAAAAGGGAAAAAATCATGGGAGGGAAATAACAATAAAAAGAAAAGAGAAAATCATATGTTTCAGTCTGCATTCAGACTCCATTGTTCTTATTCTGGATGTGGATAGTTTTTTCCATCATGAGTTGTCTTAGATCATTGTGTTGCTGAACAGAGCTAAGTCTATCAAAGTTGATCATTGCACAATGTTGCAATTATTTTGTACATTGTTCTCCTGGTTCTGCTCACTTTACTCAGCATCAGTTCATGCAGGTCTTTGCAAATTTTTCTGAAATCTGCCTGTTCATCATTACTTACAGCACAATAGTATTTGATTATATAAATATACCCCAACTTGTTCGGCCATTCCCCAGTTGATGGACATCCCCTCAGTTTCCAGTTCTTTGCCACCACAAAAGGAGCTGCTATAAATATTTTTGTACGTATAAATCATTTCCACTTTTTATGTCTAGTTAAAAATTTTTCCTTTGGGACACAGAACTAGTAGTGGTATTGCTGGATCAAAGGGTATAGCCAGTTTTATAGCCCTTTGGAATTCCAGATTGCTCACAGGAATGGTTGAATCAGTTCAAGACCCCACCAACAATGCATTAGCGGAACAAGCATTTTACTAAGTGGCTGTGATATGCTAGGCATTGTGCTGAATGCTTTACAAATATCACTTCATTTGATCTTTGAAAATTTACTCCTTGTTTACTTCTTTCTTTGATTTTCTTTTAGTTGATACTTCTTCAGATATCTAGCGTTGTCATGGCCATTGTGTTGATCATATTTCTGAACTCTTTTAAAATTGTTATTCCTTACAATGTTGTAGTTTTGTATAAGTTTTCCTAGTTTTGCTTATTTCACTCTGCATCAGTTCATAAGTCTTCAGGTTTCTCTAAAATTTGTCTCATCATTCTCTGCATATGATATTTTTTCAACCATTCTACTTGGGCAGTTCTTTTCTACAACAAAAATTGTAGTGATATAAGTATTTTTATGTATGTAATCTTTTCCTTTTTTCTCTGATTTCTTTAGGGTAAATGTCTAGTAGTGATATTGCTTGGTCAGAGGCTTTGTACAGTTTAGAAAATTTTGAAATTGAATTCAAATTGATTTCTAAAATTGTGGAATCAGTTCGTCATTCCACCTACAGTTCACTAATACTCTTGTCCTCTTATAGTCCTTCCAACAATTTTTATTTTCTCCTTTGGTCATCTTTACCAATCTGAAATTTGTTAGATGCAATCTCAGAGTTATTTTAATTTAATTTTCTTTTGTTATTCTTTGTTTCTTTTCAAGAAACTGAGTTCTCCCTCTTTATGTCTCAATTTTAACATTTGAAAGGAAGTTCTGTTTAATCCTTTCTCTCACTAAATATGGTAATCTATGACTTGAACATATTCAGTCATCAAGAGCAACCCTGTTACATATTTAGATAGATGTACTTCAAATATTCTTTCCTTTATTGAACTGAAATCTATCTTCCTCTAAATTTTTGTCATGCTTTGAAAACATTTTCTTCTCGATTAAAGAGCTATTTTTCCTTCCTTTACCCCACCCTTCAAATAAAAAGAAAGCCTTTGTAGCAAACATGCTGAATTAAGCAAAACAAATTCCAGCATTGGCCATGTCCAAAAAATAATGTTTCTCATTTAGTGCCTTGCATTTAATACTTCTGTCAGGGGCAGCATGCTTCGTTATCCGTCCCCTGTAATTGTGGTTGATCATTGCATTGGATCAGAATTCTTAACTTTTTCAAAGTTCTTGGTCTTTATAGCATTGTTATTGTATGATTCGTTCATCTGGTTTTGCTCACTTCATTTTGTATCATTTTATACAAATCATATAGGTTTCTCTGAAATTCTCATCTTTTAAGCACTGTATTGTATTCTATTACATTAATATGCCATTGATTTTTTTTCATCCATTCTCCACTTCTTTTAACTTTCTGTTGTTGGTCCTAACTTTTCTTTTTTGCGGGGGCTGTGAACAGGAGATTCTGCATGTTTTGTGTCAGGATTCTTTTCTGCTGTCCAGTTCAGATTCCTGTGAACCCCTCGTCTTTTGCCCCTTTGCTTTTGTCTTTAGATCAGGGCTTCTTAAACTTTTTCCACTTGTGACCCCTTCAGTGTTTCTTAAACTATGGGTTACTCACTAGATAAATTTAAAAGTACAGAATCTTAATGTTGGAAGGTACCTTAAAGGTTATTTTGGCTAGATTCTCTTACACTTGAACCTTTTTTTGAAATAATATGGTTTCCATAACCTTTAACTTCCTTTTCCTAGAGTTCATTATAATACAAAGTTGCTTAAGATTTTTAACTCAAAGATCTTATGTTTATCTCCCTTCCTCTTTTTAAAATTTAAAAGGATTTATGATCTTGGCAGTCATGAACATATATTCCAGTATTCCAACAAAGAACAGAAAGAGGATTATTTTATGAAATTACAAACTTCCATTAAATCTGGTACTAATTTTTACCATCTATGTTCTCATTTGAACTTTTTTTCTGTAGTTTTTGTTTTATTAATGCTTTTTATGTTTTATGTTTCATTTTTTGCTAACATCAGCCCTATGGAGACCCTTGTAGCCAAGAAAAAAAATCAGAATAACCCATTGATCATATTTGAAAACATGTATTTCATTCTGCACCTCTAATTTATTTAGCATTTGCTACTTCCATCTCTCATCCTTGCCAGGATCTTTGATAGGAAATTTTGATCATATATATTTGCTATCAAGATTTTTCCCAGTTAACTGCTTTTCTCATTCTATTTATGTTTACTTTGCTTTTACAAAAACTTACACATTTTAGCTGTCTTTTGTTTGTTTTTTTAGATAGGTAAGGTATGTTTCAGGTACTGTGTTAAGTGCTAAGGATATAAATACAGGCAAACAAGACAAGTTCCTTATCCCAAAATAGGTTATAATTTGGTAGGGGAAGACAATATATGAGAAGGGGCAGAAAAAGCAAGGTTGTGGAGATGACTAGAAACAATTTTGAGGTCTGGATTCAGGCAAGAGAAGGTGAAAGCTCAGCTCCAAGAGCCTAGAGTCATAGGATTTACAGATGAAAAGGGATTGTAGAAGTTATCTCTTTCCCTCAGTTTACCAGTGTGGAAACTATGTACATAATAGGAGCAACAATCATCAGATTTTGAAAGTGTTTAGTTTTAAGAATTCTTGTAGTCAGAGTTGTGAAAAATATCTCCTTTAAGTTTTGTCAAAAATCACTTGACCTTTTTGTCTACTTCATGTATCGATTTCCAAGCTTCTTGTAGGTATATAATATAACTTGTTAACTATAACGTCATTCTCTTGGCCAGATTGCTCTCCAGTTTTCTTAGAGGCTTTACTCCAATAGATGGTACTTTTGGTTTATCAGACACTGTTCTACTGTGATTACTTGTGAGCCTTGTGGTAATGATGATAGCTAACATTTATTACAGCAGAGTCTGCAAAGCACTTTTTACAAGTATGATCTTACTCGATCCTCACAACAACCCTATGGAGCTTGGTGCTATTCTTTTCCTCATCTTTATGGATGAGGAAACTGTCAAACTATTTAAAGGACTTGTCCAAAACCATGCAGCTAGCTAGTCTGTGTCTGAGGCAGGATTTGAACACAGGTCATCTTCTTTTTTGAATAGTACTTTATTATTTTTTCTCAATTACATGTAAAAAGCATTTTTAATTTGTTTTTTAAAATCTTGAGTCCCAAGTTCTCTCCCTCCCTCTCCTCCCTATTCCCTGAGGTGGTAAACAGTTTGGTGCAGGTACAACATGTAGGAAACATATTTCTGTACTTATCATGTTGGAACACAGGTCTTCTGACTGCAAGTCCAGTGCACTACTTACTGAGCCAGGTACCTAGCTGTTTTTTTGTTTATCTAATCTGTTCCATTGATCTGTTTTTCTGTTTTGTTTTTTGATAAGTACCAAAGAATTTTGATGATTACTGTTATATAGTATAAATTGAGATAACATTATACTGTATTTCCCTTATTTATACTTTCCCCTCCATTATTTTCTTTGCAATTCCTTCATCTCTATATGAACTCCTTATTCTTTTTCCCTGATTCATAACATTTCTGTGCCTCATCCTAGTCTTTTTTTCTCTCTTAAAACTTTTTTTAAGCATTTATTTTTTCTTTTTTTACTTTTCTTTTTTAAGTAATTATTTTGTCTTCAGTGTTCTACAATCACTTCCATGTATCTTAGATTTTTTTCCCTCCTCCCTCCCTACTACCTCCCCGAGATGGTGTGCAATCTTATATAGGTTCTACACATACATTCCTATTAAACACATTTTCATGTTGGTCATGTTGAATGGAAGAATTAAAATGAATGGGACAAACAATAAAACAAAAGAAAAAAAACCCAAAACATAATAGACAGAAAATAGTCTGCTTCATTCTGTGATCCAATTCCATAGTTCTTTCTCTAGATGTGGAAGGCATTTTGCTTCAAAGGTGCATTGGGAATTTTTTAGGTCCTTGCATTGCTGTGAAGGCCTAATTCTACCAGAAAAATTCCTTGCACACTTTTCTCTTAAATCTCACAGAATAAGAAGGATCTCTTCCAAGGTTCTCCAATTTCTCCACCTGTCTCCTTAATCCCAATTCCTCATATTTCTTCCTGTACAATATTCCATTGTTTAGTCGTTTTTTCCATTCTTCTTTTGTCCTCCTCTATCCCACTGGCTTCTCTGTCTACAAATAATATATTTAGATTTCTCCTTTCTTTACAAATAAAAACCTTCTGTGCTATCCCCTAAATTTACTCTGTTTCTCATCTATTTATACTAATCATCTTTTAGAAAAAATACTATAGACTTGCTGTCTCCATTTTACTACTTACTCATTTTTTAAGTTGTTAAAATATCTGTCCTACTTTTTTTGAGACTGCCTTCCTCCAGGGTTACTAAACGCTTCCTCTTTGCTAAGTCTAAAGCTTGCCTATGATGACTTATTTTACAAGGTACTTCATGACTTTGGAGAAGGTAACTTTAGTTTCATTTGAATTAGTGATGAAATCTGAGCCCATATTGGGGGAATGAAAGGTGGCAGAGTAGAGGCAAGGAGTGAGATCAGCTTTTCTGAAAAGTTACCTGAGAAAACAAGGAGAAGTAGACAGATTGAGAGGATAGTAGGGCGTAATGAAATTTTTTTTGGTAATTTTGGAGACGATTGGGAGAGACTTGATATATTTGAGGTTAGTAGATAAAGAGTCAGTAGGATAGAGGGAGCTTGAAGATTAGATACAGAGAGGAATGATTGACGTGGACATTTTTTGGACAAGATAGGATGAGATAAAATCATATAAAGCAGTTGAACTTGTAAGAGAACTAGATTCTGAACTCTTTGTCAGGAGAGAAAGTGATTTGTCTTTAGTGAATCCAGATAGATAATTTATTATTAAATTGTCTAGTTTTAATATTTTCCACTCATTTGAAAACCAGGTCCTTTGAAATCTTTATGATTCCCCATGATTTTTCAAACATTAGTGGTTATGATTCTTTGATCACTTAAGCAAGTTCTTTTAGTTCCATGAAATAGAATTCTTCTTGGGTTAAAGACTTCAGTTCACTTAAAAACAAGTCCTTCCAAAAATCTTACTGACCTAACCTGAAATTTGTTTCTTTCTTCAGCATGTTTTGCAGTTTTTATTTTGAATATTTTTTCTCTTTTGATGGAACAAAAATTAGAACTGAATAATCTGTCCATTCCTGCTTCCTTCCCCCACGCCCCTTAGTTGAACATGCGATTGAAATTGAAAACCCAATTGTAAAAGGTTTAAAAGTGAATGGGACAATGAAGTGGAGATGATAAATGTATTTGGCTTTTTCTACAAGCTTATTTATTAGCAAATAAAGGAAAGAGATAGTACAGTCTTACATTTAGAGCTGAATGGGACCTTAAAGGTCATCTAATCCAACTTCCTGTCATATAGAGGAGGAAATTGAAGCTCAGAGAGGGGAATTTTCTTGTCCTGAGTCATACAGGTAATTGTGTTATGTAGTCAAAACCTGGATTTTAATTCAATACCTTTGACTCTACTTGTCCTTTTCCTGTTAAACTGGATGTTAGCCTGGGGAAAAAGACTATTAAAGCATAGATAAGGATGGATTGTTTTTGCCATTCTATATGAGATTAATACTTTGCATTCAAATTGTTGGTAAATATAAAGTACGAGAATTAGAATCAGTTTTATAGTTTTATTGGTCCTTGTGCCACTTATGTGTACTTTTAGCTATTTAGTGTAATGTATTTTTAATAATAATGCAGATAGTTTGAAGCTAATTGATTAGCCTGTTACTTCTGAAATTGTGTAAAAATTAGAGGAAAAACATTAACATAAATCTCACTATAAAGTGGTTGCAGAATATTTGCCATTTAACCATCTTTATATTGGGCTGGGAATCTGGTAGTAGAATTCCAAGATTTTTAAAGTAATAAAATCCTAAATCCAGTTGCCTAATGGAGATGAATGTGAATGCCTTCTAATTTTGTTATGGTATTATAAACATTTATTGCATAAATGTAATACAAATAATGGAATTTTTTCAGCTCATTATTGGTTTTCTGATAAGACTAAAAGCATTCTATAGTATAATCAGCATATGTTTTTTCTTCTGTTTGGACACTTTGAAAGTGTTGTAATAGTGTGGTAGTCCTCATTTGTGCTACAGCCTTTAAAAAAAAAATCAGCTTTATTAGAAGTCCATCATTGGAAATGAGAACTAGTCAGTCATCTTCAAAGGAAATAAGAAAAGCACTTTGTGGTGAGAATGAAATGAAGAGTTGGGTGTGGTAGATCTCTTGAATGTATCTGTACAGTAGACTTTGCAGGTCTTGCTTTGTACCCTAAATATGCCATCTATGTGGAACAGGGAGCCATTTAGCTGCCTAAGGAGAGTTGAACTGACTTTAGTTAGAAATAGAGCAAGTTGAAGTTCTGGGTGCCAGTCAGTACTGTGAATGAACTGGAAGAGATGGATCGACCCAATCTTAAAGAAATAAAAAATTAAAATAAAGAGAATGTGAAATGGTGAACACTTTAGGAATAACATTAAAATTATTATTTCACTCATCACTATCAGTTAACATTTTTTCAGTAATTACTGCGATAAAGGCTCTTGAAGGTAGTAACTTTTCATCTCTGAAATTTCTCCAAGATAGTTCCAGTGTCAATGTTATATACAGTTCTGTCTAAACAACCTAATTGTAAGAAATAAGCATTTTGATACTCTAAACCTTAATAATCTGTGATGTTGAGACTACTTGAATTAATAGTACATGAAGTATTGTTGCTAACTAACATTAGTTAGGGAAATTATTTTAGTGAATAGGAAATTCTTCTTTCCCTTCTCCCTTTTCTTTGAGGTGGAGAAAGTGATAGTATATTAAAACCTCAACAATACCATGCTAATTGTAATGTCTTTGGTAAATATATAAGATTTTGGGAATGGGTGCCCCACCAAAATTAGATTAAAATGTTTTAATTTACTCTTAACACAGTTCTTGGTTCACTTTTTAAAAGTAATTTTAAAGTTTTTTACATGAAAATTTCCTACTCCATTTCCTCATCTTGCTGTGTAGGGATCCACGTTTTTCTGATTCTGGGCCAGTGAATGTCAATCCTGGCAGGTTTTATTATGGAAAGGCTTTAAGCAAGGTATGA
>CM053772.1:195655419-195669522 GCA_028658325.1 Potorous gilbertii
AAAAGTTTTCACAATAATACTTTCAATTCTCTATAGTGACAGTATCAAAATAGTTCAAAAATGGGCAGAATATATTGAGTCACATAGTTTTTAGGCCATTTACAGTTTTAATTTGACCTTTTGTGTGCTAGATTTGAATTGTTCGAATATATAAACTTCTGAAGAAGCCACACTATATCCATCTTGATATTTGTTACTACAAATTGAATGAATTATGAATGAAGAGAAACAAACTTAATAAATACTTATTCTGCAAAACATTTTCCTAATAAATTCTGGATAATAGAGCTTATTATCATTATTGTCATTGCATTCTAATGAGAAAGACAACACTTAAAAAAGTTTCACCTACAAGTCAGGATGAGAGTTCCCATAGTTCATAGTGCACTGATAAAACAGATAGTCATATATTTTAAAAATATAATTTCTACTCCTTTTGAAACTTTGATGTAGTGACTTTGTGTGGTGACTTTGGTGTAGTAAAATTTGTTTTATGCATATTTATTAGCTGTGGCTAAAGTGAAGCAAATTATATATAGCTAAATGGAAGGATAACTCTGCAGATATTCCTTGAAGAGACAAAGAATAGAGTAGGTATAGTTGGTTTTATTGCATAGGCATCAAGAAATGTTAATTTATCGTATATTTGGTAATTTAATATTACACACATCATAAGTATTTGCAAAAATACCACTAAGAACATCATTGCAACTTCTGTACCAACGTTGGTTGCTAAGAATGAAGAGGGAGAGAAGTTCTACATAAAGATCTTGATAAGACTCCAAATTAAATCAGTATACTGTCTTGTAGTTGGTAGCTTCAGAACAAAAGTGGGTAAATTTGATATTTGTGAAAAAGAGTTGGTTGAGGAGATAGTATTGAGACATACAAATACGTTTTACAAAACACTGTAGTCTCATGACTATAGTAAACATATTCTTAAAGAGAAGAATTGGTAGGCTCTTGACATGATGAACATCAGATAACATGAAAGAAACAAGCCCTAGATTAGAGATCCATGAATTGCCCAGGATGGGAGAAAACTGAGAAATTCCATTTCCCAAGGAAACCACAACCAAAGGGGTCGAAGACAGGAAGTGAGTGATGAAAAAAATAAGGGAGGAAAAAACTGAAAGTGCCAATGATTTCAGGAAAAAAGAAATTTCAAAGATCTTGAACGTGAACAGATAAGTCAACAGGAAAAAATGAGACCTCTTCAGATCTAGTAAACTAATTCAAACATCTATGAATAAATAACTGCAAAATAAAGAACCCTGTGGAATTTGAGAACATGGAACCATATATTTTATGCAATGTCTGTTAGACTAGAATTTGTTATTCTTTTGGTTGATTAACCTTGAAATTCTGATATATATTCCATATATATAAAAGCAAGATATATTAAGATCTTGAGGTTTGTCAAATTGCTTACCTTTTTCTGACATTTAGATCGAAAAAAACCTAACAATGTACTTTGCTTCTTACATTGAAAATAGGAATTTTTATTTATATGATACAGAATGTTTTTGCTTTTAAAAACCTTTAAATTATGGAAGGATGGTTATTTTAGGATTTATTCTGCTATAGTGGCAGTAGGTGAGGTCGGTATTGGCTTTATGCTTCTCACAAAGTCATTTTATTTTTTAATTAATTTTCTTTTAAACCAAAGAAAAACAAAGTTTATTAAAGATTCACCACTTTGGGTTGACTCTTAAGGAGCATAAGCATTTATAACACTTGTATTCACAAGTGGGCCAGTTAGACAGTCTGAGTTGGATTGAATCTGAGCGCCTTCATGGAGACGAGATGGAGCTTAAATACAGAAAAGACTGTAGGAGGGATCTGGGGGTAATCTGGTAGTCTGGGGTGATGGGAGGAGAGGTTTAGGGAGCGTCTTGAAAGAAGTCCAAGGAGGCCCGGCCCTCTTTCGGACTGGGGTGACTGCTCCAGGGTTGGAAACAGCTGGAGGTAATCCGGAGATACCAGACTGTGGAGGGTTTGGGTGGGAAGCAGGTGGGGCAATCCAGTGGTAACAGACCCAGGAAGGCCTGAGTAGGCCAAGGGCAACAGATTTGAATATGAAAGGCTTGATTAAGTGGGGACATTATGGAGAATGGGCTACAAATTTGAGTATGAAAGGCCAGGTTAAGTGACAAGATTCCAGGGAAACCCGTCTGCAAATCTGAGTATATTGAAAGGCCAGGTGGGGAGATTCTAGGGGAATTCAGGGAGGTTCCCAGAATCTGAACCCCTTCATTCCCTCCTCAAACAGATTGGACCAAAATTCTTTTGGGGTAAAGGATGAAGTTCTCATCTTCTGAAACTGCTTCCTGCTGGCAAGGTGCATATAACTCACAAAGTAATTTTAAAAACTGGATATACTTTCTCATGAAATATTTTTTTGCTTAAAGCAAATCTGTTGTCATGCTTTTCGTTATACTCATTTAAAAGTGACGCAGATTGATGCACTCTTCTCTATGTCGGAAATAATTGGAATTGCTTTTTTCAGAAGTATTTGAATAACATAAGAATTGAAACTACTGTTTTGATGTCTTTCCTGAGAAGTGGTACTGTAATAAGTGCAAACTATTCCTATATTTTTTTACCCCACCAAAGATGTAAAAGTTTGTATAAAAAAATTGGATGTGGGTCCGTACCAACACTTTTAATAGCAACAAAAAATGGAAACTAAAATAAATGCCCATCAGTAAGATAATGTTGCTTAACAAATTGTGATGTGTGAATGTAATGGCTACTTCTATGTTGTAAGAAGTGTAAAATATAGGAAATTCAGAGAAATATTGGAATATTTGATACTAAGTGAAGAAAGCAGATTATGGGACGTCAGTTTAATAGGTGGTGCCTGCAGTAATATAAGGACGAATAAAAAAGGGCAAAGTGTTCATTGTAAATGGACATCTTAGTCCCCAAAAAACAGATAATGAAATAAATTTCCCTTTTCTTCTTAATAGAGCTTGGGAGAGTACTTACAATGTGACATATGTTTAAACTTTAGTCTTTTGTTTTTGGTTTACTGTTTTCCTTTCTTGCAAGGAATAGTTAAATGGAATGGGAATTGTTGTAAAAACATTAGGCATCAATAAAACTTAAAACAAGAGAAAAGTAGAAGAGCCCTGTGAGTTGGAGGGCTACCTTGTGCTCATCCTGTAGTCTTTCTATCTTCCTCAAATCCTTTTCTTGTTCCTTATTTTTCTTCACTTAAATTGAAGTCAGCAAAGAACTGGCAGATTTCTTTGTATCATTTATTTTGATACCTAATTAAACCTTTTCCCCCCATATCTGTATTATAAATTGTTTACAGGAAAGGGACTTCTGTATCCCACTTAGTAGATGGTTAGTACTTGGTGAGTTGAATTAAGGGGGAGAAATTGGTAAGAGGTGTTTTTGAGCTTATGGCATCCTTTGAGCTGATGCAACATTTCTAGTTAAAATGCCATCGTAATGTTAATAAGTATGCAAAAGATCTTATGGGGTCATTGACTTGATTCTGAAGGCCAACACCATTTTTAGAGTTAATTTGACTTTATGTATACATATTTTTATAGTGTTTCTGTTTACAAAAATCTCAAGTAATACTTTATGTATATACATTCTAGGTGCGGTTTATTACTAAAATTTGGCATCCTAATATTAGTTCTGTCACTGGGGCCATTTGTTTGGATATCCTGAAAGATCAATGGTAAGAAATTTTTATTTTTCTCTTCTCCCTCCATTGAGTACTAATAGTGAAAATTATATTCTATTTACTGTATCTCTTGACTATTTAAAAAGGATTTGTTATGCTTTTCTTTTTTCTTTTCTTGGATTATTATAAAATCAGATATTTTAAAGCCATATATTTGGACATAGAAGATTTCTTGGAGGTTAAAAAAGATTCTTTACAATTCTAATTTCCCATTTTGAAATTCAGTGAATGTTATATGCTATTTCTGTAAATTCATTTTTCTCCCAGGTGACTTCTTTTGAAAGGGCACTTACAGAATGTTTCTTAAAGAAGTGAATTTGATTCTGAATAGATGGAATGCAGATCTCCCCCTTCATAGTCCAAAGTATAGTAGTTGAAATACTTTTGGCCACAGAAAAGAATCTTTCTTTGAGGAATTTTGAGTGAATTTTATTAGACTGATTCTCAAATGAGAGATGGAAAGTGTGTTATGAATACAGTACAATTTAGTCAGACCTGATAATGCTTGTGTGCTGTTGAGTAAACTTGGAGAGAAGTTGGGATCTCTGCTGTGCCGTAACCATTAATAATGGTAATAGTAACCACCGTAGCTAGTATTTATATAGTGCCTGTTACGTGTGCCTGCGCTGTGCTAAGGACTTTACAAATGTTGTTTCCTGTGATCTTCACAACAACCTTGGGAACTAGATGCTGTTATCATCCCCATTTTACAGTTGAGGAAACTAAGGCAGACAGGTTAAGTGGCTTGCCTAGGGTCAGGGCTCGCAAGTGTCTGAGGACAGATGTGAACGTAGATCTTCCTGACTGTAGTCTGAGTGCTTATTCACTGTACTACCTAAAAGCCTCAAGAGGCAGCGGAGGAGAATTTTTATGGAGACATAGTAACACTGGGCTAGAAATACACATTAGTGTATTAGTGTATACACATTAGTGTAAAGCACATTAGTGTTTTAGATGTTGAATGACTTGTTAAAAATCAATGTAAGGGCAAATGAAAGATAGTAATTTTAGAAAATGAAATAAATAACTATAATAGAAAAGTGATAAATTGTATAAGCATGATTGAAAAATATAGATATGGGTCATAGTAGAAACACAGATCAGGCCAAATTATATGGGGACCATGAATTAGCCCTTTTATTAATATATATTAGATTGCATGATAAGATATTTCACATTTTCAGTAGAATTAACTACAAGAATCACACGGAAATGCTTTTGATGTATGAAAATTCTTGCCAATTATTTTGTAACATGCTGATACTATATATATGAAATATTTTATTTTAATAGTGTTATTTTAAATATTTGCCTAAAATGATCTTCAGAGGATTCCCTTTTCGTTTTTGTTAGATTTCAAATTATCATTTAGTGACAGCTCAAACAACTATATTAATTGACTCTACCAAATGACTCCAGTTCATTCAGTTTTTAAAATTTTTTTGTAATTTTTATCTTGGTTTTATAAAAATAGTATATACCAGAAAGGAACATAACAAATCAATTCTAAATCATTAAATATTAAGCTTCAAAGTGAATGTGTAGGATTTAGTTGTTGTCTTTATTGATTAAAAAGGCAGAATGGTTTAAGTACTTTTATTAGTGAGAGTTTTGACCTTTTATGATGATTTTCTGGCTCAGTCCACTGGATGAGATTCATTTGGTATTTTTGTTGAGAAAATTAATATTGCCTTGCTAACCCTTCTCCAGGAATTAAAAATATTTATATGTCTCATATCTCTGGTATTTGGAGTCTACTACTCTTTTTTAGCAGGTTAGTTATGTGTAGCTAGCTATATATAGTTGCATTCAAAGTCTTTTCCTTTTTTCTCTGTATTGTGATTCTGAAATAATTTTCGTGTTGATAACTGTTTCCTATCAATATTTTTAAAAAAGTCTTTGTGGTGATTACAGCATCTAGAACCTTCCCTTCTTGGAAAAAATATTGCTCACATGCAAATTTTTGAATAATCTACAAGCCTTTGACTTCTTTGATATCTGGATTCCAAATCCTGTTTTCCAGCTTTGTTCTCTTTGCATGTGGGTTGTTTGGGTTTAAGTCATTAAGTATAAAGGTATAATGTTGATTTAATGTGGAATATTTTTTCATTATCTTTATAGAATTTTTTTATTGCTTTGTATACTTGAGTCGCATCTATTTCCATGAGGGTCTGATTGTTTATGCTTGTCATGGTGTCTTGGGTGCATGATGAAAGCAACTCTGACATTTTGTTGATTTTTGAAATTGTATTTCAGTTAGAAAAAAACTCCCAGCAATTTAACAGCCCAGACTTTGATTGTGATTTCATATAAGCAGAATTGGAAGTGACCTTAGAAGTAATCTAGTCATACACTTTTCCTGTTGCAGATTAGGAAACTGAGGTCCTGAGAGTCTAAATGAGTTGTCCAAGATTACACAGGCAGCATGTGGCATAGCTAATTACTATATACTTCTGGTGGTTTCATTTGGGCACAAATAGTATTGCCAAAAAGAATCCAGAAAACATTTCTGTAGGCTATGAAAGGAGCAAGGGAACAAACATTTAAGTGCCTAATCTGTGCTAGGCACTATGTTTAGTGCTTAATAAATATCTTGATCCTCACAACAACTGTAGGAGATGGGTGTTACTATGATTTCCATTTTACATTTGAGGAGAGTGAGACCAGCTTGCCTAGAATCACACATCTTGTAAGGTTCCTAGGCCAGATTTGAACCTGACTCCAGACTCAGCATATGTCAGCTGGCTGCTAGAGTTTAGGTAAGAAATTGAAGATTTTAGGAGACCAGGTAGTGTTTCTGTCTCTACTGTTGATTGATGGCAAGGGCCTCAGAAGAAAGGCATGATTTGAAAGCAAATAACTTGTCAGAAGGTGTTCTCCGAGAAGAGGTTTTAGATTTTTGGGCATTGACATTGGAGTAATGACAAGTTCTTGGAAGCAAATAACTTGTCAGAAGGTGTTCTCCGAGAAGAGGTTTTAGATTTTTGGGCATTGACATTGGAGTAATGACAAGTTCTTGGCTGAGGACAGGAGTATACCTAACAAAGTTTGGTAGAAGTGTATTTGTCTGAAGTTTTAAAAATCTATTTTAAATGACTAAAGGAATGTAAAAATTGCCTTTGTGTATCTATCAGGCTAGACACTGTAGAGATAAACTTCAATATCTGAAGAAAAATAGCAGGAGAAATTCACAGTAGGGGACAAAATCAAACCAAGAAAGGAGCCAATAATGAGACCCATCGCCTCAGCTGTATATACATAAATGTACAAAAAAATGAGTAATAACAAAATATATTTGACTGCATTGATGCCAGCAAAATATGATTCTCGAGGGGTAGTCTTAATTCAAAGGGATGGAGTAAGTCAAAAAAGGAAAAAGGAGCAGGGTGGGGAGTGGAATAAGTAAGTAACATTATATACTAAATCAGCTTACTTAGCTGAGGAAATCAGAAAGCATGGTCAGTAGAAGCAGAAATAAAAGTGAAATGTAGTAATGACATTATTGTTTGAAGGTTAGTAATAATTATATCATAACAGTATAAGACTTAGAGAGGAAACATGTGGAAGACAAGTTTGAGAAATATTCACATGTTGGTTAGGGCATGATGATAGTAGTGGTGATAGAATCCCATTCCTTGGATGTCTGCTGTGGAAGACTACCTAACAATTTCTTGTTTAATTATAATTTATCCTCCAAAATGGAGGAGGCAGTGAAGGGATTTCAGCATATGATTCTTCCCAGCAAGAAACAATCTTGCTTAAATAGAAATTGACAGGAACTTTTCATGAAAAGGGGTGACTTCATTTTAGCTTTTTTAATAGAAGAGCAGACAAAAGCTTAGAAAGAATTTAGCATGTACTAAATTTTTTTGAGACTGTATTTCAGAGGCTTTCAGAAGTTAACCTAGGAGAGATTGGTTTTTCTCATAAAGAGTGTCTGAAAAGCATTTGATGAAATTTTCTATGGTGTTTTTGTGGACAAGATAAAGTGATGCATATTTCAAACTGATTGAAAGGTTGGACCTAAGGAATCACTTAACTCTGTTTTGCCTCAGGTTTTTTCTTTTTTAGCATTGAGAGGGAAAAAGCTGCAAGGAAGTTTTTCACTGATGGGCCATGATCTTTGTGCAAAGTTCTGATGCCTTAGGTTTTCATTGTGGGGTTCTGCAGATTTTTTCCTATGTTCTTGTCAAACAGGTCAAGCGCTGGTCATTAAGAGTTCGTTGTAAACTTGGAAGGAAGAGTCTTAGTGGAATGCCTCAGAGATTATCCTTGGCTCTTTGTTCATTAGTATTTTTAAAAAGTCAATTGCTTAGATAAAGGCATGCTTCTGAAATTTGAATGACATGAAGCAAAGAGGGACAGTTGACATATCTGATGATTGATTAGAATCCAAAAAGATCTTAGAACATTGGGCCAAAGGAATGTAATTAGTATAGATATAAAGTTTTATCTTTGGAGGATCTTAAGCAAGGAGGAATATCATTAGAATTGTATGACTGATTTCACGAGTGCTAATTGTGAGCATATATTAAGCATCTGCTGTGTGGCAGACACTGTCCTAGGTGCTGGGGATATAAAGAAGGCAACGTTTCAGTTCCTGCCATCAAGGAGTTTGCTTTTTATCAGGGGAAACAATGCATACACCTGTCAGTAAATTGAAAGTATGTAGAGTGCTTTTATTGGATGGCTGGGAGAGTTCAAGGAAGGCCTCATATGAGTGGTGGTAGCTTTTAAGTTTTGAAAAAAACTATAAATTCTTAGAGGTGGAGATGATGATGGGACTAGATTATAGGCTTGGAGAAAGGGTTTTTTTAAGAATCAGAAAGGTATTCCAGTTTGATTAGAATGTACTGTGTGAAGGGGAACAATGTGTAATAAGGTTGGGAAGATTGTCTGTAATGTGATTGTGAAGATAATTAAAATGTAGTTTATCCTGGAGACAGTAGGGAGGCACTTGAACTTCTTTAGTAGGTGCCATGCTCACACCTGTGATTTTGGTTGGAATAGCACCCAACAGGAAGAGGTGGTATTTCAAGACATGGGCATTCTGGTGTCTTTCTTTCCCCCAGTAAGGCTATCACATTTGCTAAAGTAATAGAAGTAGTCTATGGCAGACATGACTGAAAATAGTTTTTTTCAGGGTTTTTCTGAGTATCAACATCAAAGAAGGAGAACAGGAACTGCAAGGTCACCAGAGTGTCCATCATTGAAATGGAGTATGTCCTTCACAAAATCCAAATTTTAGAGGGCTTTACTAGCTATGTACAGTATATATATATAGCTATGGTACAGTTATCTAGATAGTCCTTTTTGTTGATGACTTTGTCCAGATTTCAGTAAGTCCCAGAATTCTGTAAGGCCTCTTCATTGATATTCTTGAGAATCCCGAAGAGGTGTTCTTTGCCATCAGTGGTGAAAAAGCAAAATGGATAAGAAAATAGAGTATGTTCAAATACAAAGGACATGTTCCTGAATAAGCAGCCTGTTAGTTGTGTGTGTATGTGTGTATTTATGTTTATAAGTGTGCCTATGTATATTTCTTTTTGTATGATATAACTCATGAACTGATGGATGAACATTGCTCTGGGCCCAGAATTGTACAAGAGGAGGAAATTGATCTAGATCACATTTGAGCAATTGTTCAGATATCCCAGTATGACTCTGTTGCAGAAGCCCAACTTTTAAACATGGGTATTCTCCCAGTTATGCTTGTATCCAGCTGTGAATCATGAAACTAGGTGATTATTGAAGAATCATGATTGCATGTATCTGCCAAAGAGAATTTTGTCATTAGGTAGTAGGATTGAGTTCCACATGTGGTGTGATATAAATTCGTGATCTGTCTAGGATAGGTCTTCATAACTTGTGGCCCACAGGCCACTTGTGGCACTCCAAAGTATTTCCTCTGTATCCAAAAGATGTTTTCCTCTACATTTTTCATGGGCCACCTGAAATCCTTTGGCTGGTCACAGGTTATATTGATCTATCTAAGACATATATGAGAAGGGAATGAAGTATATTATTCATGGAACAGGAATAATGGATAGTAGATTATTGGGCTTAAGTGCTATTAATGTAGCTGTAAGCATATTAAAAGAACCAGAGTAGATATTCAGTGGAATAAGAAAGATTGGAATTGCACAGGATAGAAAGGTATCAATTTTGATATGTGGCAATGAAGAAAATATTTATAACTAATGAGATTACTTATTCATGGAACATATATATGGAGGGTAGTGATCAAATTTTTGGTACATAAAGTAAGTATTAGCAAAGTAAGAGGGAAAGGATTATTTAGATGACTTTTTTTTACCTAACACTCTGCTAAGCATTGAGAGGTAGAAAATTTGGATGAGAGGATACTGTTCTAAAACCTGTTGTACCACAAATCTATTTGTGGGTCTAGTATACTGGAGAGCATTAGGCCCTGCATATTAGAGTGCCTGGAAACTGAACCATAGAACATAAATACAGTTTTTCTTGAGAGATATTTCATGAGAATTATTAGATCGGTTGAACATAGGGTAAATTTTAGCTCTGTAATGAACATGAAAATGAGACCTGTTAAGCACGTGGATTTTAATGGGAATTCCTGGTTTAATATAAATTGTAAAAAGTGGGTGGTGATTAATTACTTCTGGGCCTGTTTGGAATTTCAGTCAGCAAATATTTATTGAACATCTACTATGTACTATTGTAGGGAGAATGTGGCTTGATAGAAAGTCAGAATGGATAACTGAACGTTAAATGTTACCATGTATCATAAACTGTTGTACACTGGGAATACAGATAGAGAATTGGTAGTTCATACTATATAGGAACTCATGTTCTACTATGGAAGGGATTCTTAATCTTTCCTTCTGTTATAGACTGCATTTCCAGTCTGGTAAAGCTTGTCTGCTCAAAATGATGTTTTAATGTATAAAATAAAATATATAAAATTAGAAACAAATCCAATTATATTGAAATACAGTTACTAGAATATTCAGAAAAACAATTTTTTATGGAATCCAGCTTAATAACCTTGCTACTAAAAAGAGACATCTAATTAGCAGGGTTCTGATAGCCCTAGTAGTTGTTAGGGTGCATCAGGAAGGCACATGGCAAGGTATCTTCTTGTCATTTCCATTGATAAAACTGTGCGCATTTCTGACATTGAACCTACTTAGAGTATCAAGGACTTGGGTGGTGTATACATTCTTTTTAGGTTTGACTACAACAAAGTAAGGCTCTTTGTCCCCATGGAGCTTATAGTCCACTAGGGGAATATAACATCGTAATGTGTTGATAGATAAATCAACGAAAGCTACGTTAAAAATAAACACAAAAGATTGACGTCAGCGGAGCAGTGGCGGCGACCCCGCTCCCCTCATCGCCGCTGCTGGCACCTCCCTGGTGGGCCCCAGACACCTTGCCTGTGGGCTGCTGCCTGAGCTGGCTTTCCAAGAACAAAAATGGAGGGGAACGTGAAGCTGTCAGTGGCAGAAGATGCAGTGGAATATCATATGTTTTTGTTACCAGAAGAACCAAGAGAGCCAGAAAAACAAAAAGAGGTCCTGCAGAAATGTATTGAAGCAGTAACAACCCAGTATGCACCTCTGCTGGTTTCCTATATCTGGCAAAACCAACCTTTTAATCTCATATACAAACCTGCTAAAGGCAGCATTCCTGCTCACATTGTTGGTGTAACTAAATTTGGGGATGATATTGAGGATGAGTGGTTTATCGTTTACCTGATAAAGCAGATCACAAAGAAGTTTCCAGAGTTAGTAGCAAGGATTGAAGACAACGATGGTGAATTCTTGCTAATAGAAGCTGCTGAATTTCTCCCTAAATGGTTAGATCCTGATACTAGCACCAATAGAGTATTTTTTCACTGTAGAGAGCTGTGCATTATTCCAGTACCATGAAAAGCTGGGGAAATATCTTGGTTACCTGCCAACCTCCCACAATCAGTCAGGCACTGTCAGTCATCACCAGGCATTCTGAAAAAATCATCGCCTCAGAATCTATCCAGGCAGCAGTAAATAGGCGAATCAAAGGGTACCCAGAAAAAATCCAGACATCCTTTCATCGAGCTCACTGCTTCCACCCAGCTGCTGCTGTGGCAGTTTTGAAGCAGCATCCTCAGCTGATAGCTGCAGTTGTCCAGGCCTTTTATTTAAGGGATCCTATTGACCTTCGAGCCTGCTGAACTTTCAAAACGTTCTTGCCAGAAACACGTATAATGGCTTCGGTCACATTCACAAAGTGTTTGTTTGCACAGCTGGTACAACAGAGGTTTGTACCAGACCGCCGAAGTGGGTATAGTCTGCCTCCCCAGTCTCACCCCCAGTACCCAGCACATGAACTGGGCATGAAACTGGTTCATGGCTTTGAGATCTTGTGTGCTAAAGCCAGTCTACTTCCTGACTTCAAAAAATCTGTAATGACAAACAGCTCTCTTTGGAATGGCTTTCCTGATAGTCTGAAACAGAATGACTATTTTGAGGGAGAGATAGAAGGCTCTGCGAAGTACCTGCAGAAACTACGCATGGCAGAGAACTACTTTCAGCAATCTGTGAACGGGCCAGAAAACTTTCTTGATGTAAGCCTGGGGGAAGAAATCTTAACTTTATTACAAACGGTGCCTTTTGATCTGGAGGAACTTAAGATGCTAATCTCCCCTTAGAGGATGAGGATCAGTGGTTCTATCTCTCACCTGATCAGCTGGACCAGATTCTGCAGGAAGCAACTGGTCAAGACAAACCAGGGCTCACTCCAAAAGGGGAGGAGGAACAGAACTATGACCTAACCAGAGTGACATAGAGTGTAAAAGCATTTGTGTCCAAAGTCTGAACCCACAAAGGAGCAGAACTGCCTCGGGAACCATCTGAGGCACCTATCACCTTCGATGCAGAGTCTTTCCTCAATTACTTTGATAAGATTTTGGGGCCAGATTCTGGTGAGTCAGACTCTGGTGACTTAGATGGTGATGATCTGGATGAGGAAGACTCTGAATGCCTAGATAGTGATGATGATGTAGACCTAGGAACCCAGGGCCCTGAGGGAAAGGCATCTACAAAAGAAACTCTAGAGAGTATCAAATTATTAATGGCGCAAATGGACCAGGAACTAGCACATACTAGCATCGAGAAAAGCTTTACCACCTGGAAACAAATGGACAACTTGACAAAAGAACCAGTCTCAACCTCTTGGCAGCAATTCTGATAATGACGAAGCAACAGCAGATTGTTCTGTTTTGGAGCATGAGGATATGGATCTGAACTTGGTCTCAAATATCTTGGAATCCTATCATTCCCGAGCTGGACTGGCAGGACCCGCTTCTAACCTTCTACAGAGCATGGATGTGCAGCTTCCCGATGACATAGATCATAGACTTCCCAGTATGTAACTGAAAGAATAAGGGGGCAGCCAATAAAGAGTCCGTCTGGTGTGCATCTGCTGCTCTGATCATTCATTTAATAAATGCCCTTTCAACAACAAAAAAAAAAACAACACAAAATCATTTGAGTTGTGGAGGTGGAAGAGCGAATTTTGGAGGGAACTCTTGAAGGAGGTAGCACTTGAGGAGAGACCTGTTGGGGTTGAGGAGTTCCTAGAGAACTAAGTGAAGACAGAAAGCATTTTGTATATGTGGGTACATGGAGAAAGTCTAGGAGGCAAGAGGGGAAGTGTTTATGAAGGATGAGAGAAGTAGTCTTATGAAGGATGAGAAGTAGTCAAGTTTACCTAGAAGGAAGAATGGCAGGCAAAATGGGTATGGTTTTGTCTCCTGAACTTAGAAGCTGGAGAAAGAAACAGTGAAGCACTCCAAGTGGTATCATGAAGTGTTGAACGTGCCTGAAAATGACTGAACAACAGTGTATTTTAAATGTCTGTACTGTTTTTAAAGGAAGGCTTTTTTGAGCATTGCATTGTTGTTCTCTTTCTTGTCAACCCTCTCACACTTTTATCTAGGCATATTGTTGTTTTCTTCTGTTTCTTTAGACTGAAGTAGCTCTTGGACATAAATGGGCATAATCATCATTATCTGGCTTACAGGAATGACTTGCTCCCTTTTTTTTTGAATATAAATTTATTTAACTTTTTACATTCATTTTCACAAAATTTTGGGTTCCAAATTTTCTCCCTGTTTGTCCCCTCCCCCACCCCAATACACCAAGCATTCTAATTTCCCCTATCACCAATCTGCCCTCTCTTCTTATTATCCCTCCCTTCTCTTGTCCCCATCTTCTCTTTTGTCCTGTAGGGCCAGATAACTTTCTATTCCCCATTATCTGTATTTCTTATTTCCTAGCAGCAAGAACAATATTCAACAGTTGTTCCTAAAACTTTGAGTTCCAACTTGTCCCCATCCCTCCCTCCCCACCCATTCCCTTTGGGAAGGCAGG
>CM053772.1:195670022-195725890 GCA_028658325.1 Potorous gilbertii
GGAGCTAGCAAATGTGAGTCTTTCTACTCTGCCATCTTGGCTCCGCCCCCACCCCCCACCCCCCATATGTGAATCTTTCTACTCCTCTATCTTGGCTCCTCCCACTCCCTTTTTTTTAATATGTCAGAACAATTCAGCAAGGGTAAAAGACCCCTTTAAACCACATTTCCTTCTTTTCACAAGTTAAATATAAATCATTTGAAAGAATATTTTCCTCTTTTAATTAAACAACTACTACAAAAACCAAAGATTTTTGATGATAAAACTATAAGACTAATGATTTGCTTTTCTTTCTGTATTAATTCCTCATGTCCTTGTGTCTTATCTGTTCATCTTCACAGTACCTGTTTCCTTACATCATATTACTTCCCAAAGCAGCTCTAGATCCCACACCGAAGCCAGTATGAAAATGTTAATCCCAGGTCTAGAGTATTACAAAGCAGCAATCAAATCATGTCCCACCTTTTGTTCTTTCCTAGGTTAGGATTTCCTGTTAATTTACCTACTTGAAACATACTTCTCATTCATCAAAGCCCAATCCAAGTCACTCTCTCTGTTATCTTCATAGACTACTGGGATCCTCATGGTCTTTTCTTCTGAAATTATTTTATACTTTGTACTACGTATGTTAGCATTTGATGAATAAAAGTAATATATTTGCCCCTGTAAGAGTCCTACTTGAATGTCTCATTATAGCTGGATTCTTGATAATATCAGCCATATATATGCTTTAGTAGATTCTTCCAAGCTCAAAAGACTGGTTATATTCCCAGGGATACGCTTTTTCCTTTGTCCATAGGAAGATCAGCCTAGAGATCTTGCCTAAGCTTATTTCATTGAGGCTAATTGCTAAAAGCTTGTCTACTGGATGATGCATTTTCTAGCCCTGATGAACCATAAGACAGGAAAACAAAAACAAGCATAGTAGCCTGATTCCATCCACAAATTTAATATGACTGATACTCTTAGTGTATATCATCTTTTTTCTTTTTGATCCCTCTGCAGCCTTTTATACTGTTACCTTTTTTCCATGATACTATTGTCTCAGTACTTTATCCTACTTCTATCTGGTCAGTCATCTTTCCTCAGTCTCTTTGTTGGGTCTCTCTGTTGGGTCTCCATCTACATTGTGTTCTTTTCTCCCTCTATTGCTTGGAAATTTCATCAGTTTGAGGTTGATTGGATTCAGTTAACATCTCCATGATTCTCAGACTTTCTTATCTATCTCTAACCTCTCTCCTGAACTCTCAGTTGCCAGTGGAACATCTTGAAGTGAATGTCCTGGAGTTATTGTTACTCAGCATGTCTAAAATTGAACACATTTTCCCCCAAAATTCTCCTCTCTTCTGAACTTCCCTACTGGTGAGGGTGCTAGTTACCTAGATTAAGAATAAGAGTAGGTGTTATCCTCAACCCTTCACTCTCTGTAGCCTGTGTCCATTCTCCTTCCAAGTCTCCAGCATCTGTAGTATGTGCTCCCCTTCTCTCTTCTGAGACTGCCACCACCTTCATATTGGTCTTTATGACCTTTGTGATGGGACTTTGGCTTGGTTTCTATGATAGTGTTCTGTTTGGGTTTTAAAGCCCTTCATACTCTGTCCCCTTCCTACTTTTCTAGTTTTTTTATTAACTATATTCCATCCTCCACTCATGTTAGGTCAGTCTCCCTAAGCCCAGGTCTGAATCTCTTCTCCCTCACTCTGTAAATTCTTGTCTTCTCTAGGATCAGATATACACTTGTTTGTTTGGCTTTTCATAACTTGGCTACCTTTCTAACTTTCTTGTCTCGTTACAAATTTTATTCCCTTCCACATACTCTGCAATCTGGTAATATTTTATTCTTTGGCCCTCCTTGAGCAAGATACCCTTTATCCTTACACCATACATTTTCACTGGTTTTTCACCATACTTCTTCTCCATCTCCTGATTGCTTTCAGATCTTAAAATACCATTTAATGCAAGAAGTTTTGTGGATGGAGCCCACCTCCACTTTAATGCTAGTGTTTTCCTTTAATATTATGTCAAGATGTGTATGTTTGTGTGTGTGTGTGTTTGCGCATGTGTTTGCATATTGTTTCTCCCATTAAATTGTGAGCTTTTTGATAGTAGAGATTGTTGCTTTCTCTGTATCTGTTAAGGAATATTAAGAGGTCCGTTCCCTGAACTTGTTTTTTTGAGTTGCCGTATTTTGCAGAAACACTGGACCTAGAGTATTCAGGAGGCCCTTGAATATAGCAAGGACAAAGAAAACTCCCCTTCCCCAGCAGACATAATTTGTTTTTTACATCCCAAACTGATCTCCCTATGTGTCCTTGGAAGTCAAGACAGGTGCCAGTCAGTCTGCACTAGTATGGGAAACTGCTCATGGAGCTGGGACCCTTGTAGATAAGCAGACCATTCTATCTTTGTGATCTAGCTGCCACTGTTTACCCTTCATTCTTGAATAGGACCATGCCATCAGGGAGTTAATTCCATGGCATGCAAGTGAATCTGATTTAAGTGAGGGAGGGCTGTGTAAAGACACCACCTCACTTTCTCCTCCAGAGCCATCTGGATCCTGTGGCCAGATATAGATCAAGAAAACTGGAGATGGCCCAGGATACCTTGGTGGGGACCTTGACCTTTCTAAGGTAAAGTCTTTCACAGGTTTCAGTTTGACTGAAACAGCACCTCAGTGATTAAGTCTTAATAAGAAATGAGGCAAAGAATGGCCTCTTAAAAAAAAAGATCTGGGAAGGGAAGACCCTTAGGATTTCTGGCCAGAATAGAAGCAACTGTTATTTACAATCATTGTGCCAATCAGTGCCCCAAAGTGACCAAGTAGGCCTGGCCTGCGACCTATTGTTGACCAGGCAATGAGAGCCAGAGTGCATTGGAGTTAATGCTGGTCTTTAAGTGAAGCTGCTAACCCTTTGTGGAGAGAAGGAAAGAAAGAACGAAATCCGTGTTCCAATTGGAGGTTTGGTCCCTAGTGAACATTTCATTTCCTACACAGAGGTTACTGTTTGTCCTTCATTCTCCAAAGCACCATGACATCAGGGAGGTGATTCCATGAGCAACAAGTGAATTGAATTTAAGTGAAGGAGGACTGATCCTCACATTCTTCCCTGGAGCCATCTGGGTCCAGGGGCAAATTGATTAGGACAATTAGAGATGGCCCAGGATGCAGTGGGGACCTTGGCCTTTTCAAGTAAGGTCTTTAACAGGTCTCAGTTTGACTAAGGTGGTGTCCTTTTAGTATAGCAATTCCAAGGGAAAAGAATGTGGCTTTTGCAGATGTCTTGCTCCTTCCTGTTAGAGGGATTTTGTCCTTTTTCCATCTTTACTACATCTTTTTCCCTCCCATGCCAAGCCCCTTTTAAAGAGATTTGTGTTTTCACCTCCCCACCAGTATCCTACCTATGCAAATTTCTAAATTGTAAACTCTCTGGTTTTCACATGCATGTTCATTTCTCTTGTAGTAAGCTTATTTTTCACATAAGTTTTGTGGAGTTGTGAGTGCCTGCTGACACCTGACATAGAGCAGTAACTTAATAAATGGTTATTGACTTGACTGGAAAGTTGATAACTGAAGCTCAATAAAAGAATAACAGCAAAGAGCCATTTTGTTTCTTATATTGAGGGCAAGAGGAAGATCTAGTATGAAATAGATTCCCTTGCTTGATTAGTTAATAAACTTCTAAGCACTTATTATGTAACAGATACTATGATAACTGTTGAGAATACAAAGAAAGGAAAAATACAGTCTCTTCAAGGATCTCATAGTCTAGAGGGAGAAGACAATACAAAAAAAGCTGAAAAGAGAAGTAAAGAGCGTGATGTACTGTAGTACTGTAGCTTGGTGGGAAATGATGAAACGACTGCTCTGGGTCTTCTCCTTCAATGGAGTGACTCTTTGATGTTTATTACCTTCAACCTTCTTGTTCTCCAGTCAGAAGTGTGGAGGAGCCTCAGGAGTAGGAGGTATTGAGGAATCCAAGGTTCAAAATTAATATAATTTTTAAGAAAGAAGAGTTTCTAGAGACAATGATGAAGTCCAAGAGAGCAGCCTTAAGCTCCCTCCCTAAATGGAAAGGTCAAAAGATATACTAATTTCTCCTATTGCCTTTTTTTCCCAATAAAAGAATAGGATTTTTAAATTGGTAAGGATTAATCAAGAATTGGTCCACTGGAACAGTTGGTATAGGTCTGTACATCATAGGGCCTCTAGGCTGCTTTGCAGTCAACTAAAGGATTTCAGGTGGCTGATATCTGACCTGGGGCAACCAACCATTTCCTCTAGACAGACTGACAATTGTTGGTTGTTATGGGTCATGTGACACCTGCATGAAATCCTTTGGTAGGCTCTATGTTGTGCAGAGTTCGCAGACTACCATCATGAATTCAGGTCACTTGGCTCTGATCAGCTACATTTCAGCAAATGAGAAAAAGTTGAAGATGTATTTCTTGACTTTTGAAGAAGTTGAAGATGTATTTCCTTTTGAAGGATCACAGGAGAGGTAAATACTATTCCTCCTAGGAGTAGTCTTCAAGCAGAAGCTAGAGAATACCTTCCTAGGAATATTGTAGACAGGAGTTTATGATTGTGATAGGAGTATAACAATAAGATCTCTAAGGTCTTTTTCCAACTCTTAGTTTATGATCTATGTTAATAGGAAATGTGGATTGCAATATAAGGTTGGAGAAAAAAAGTCTTTTCAAACTAGATAGATGAGAAAATCATTCTCAAAAGAGATGATATTCTGTTTTGGTCTTAAAGAATGAGTACTTATAGGAAAGAGATGAAAATAGAGGCCATTCCCAACATTCTAAAAAGGAATAACTAAAGATGTAATAGTTGGAAACTCTGGACTTAAAGATGTGTAATTGGAAAGGACTTGAGAAGGAGGGGGGGTGTGCTATGTGTGAGAGAGGTGCAGAGGGAGAATCACAGGATTAATAATTCTTTCCCAGTGTGGAAGTAGGAATCAGAAAGATGGTTAAGATATTCGGAAACCTGGGAAGGAAGAAAAGGAAGGTAATCTTTACATAAGTTTATACACTTTTAGAAGACTGGATCACTCAGATGGAGATAGCATGCAAGCAGTTGGTGGTGCTGGAGTTTAGGGGATGATCAGGGTTTGAGATACAAGTTGGTTTCGATGTCATGCAGATAGGCTTCATAATTCATACCATGGGAATGGACTTGCCAAGGAGAATGTAATTGGGAAAGACTGAGAATTGAATCTTATGTGGATGCTGAGTGTAGAAAAAGACAACAGTAAATGAACTCGGAGAGTTCAGTACCATGAAATCCATGGAAGAAGAGTCTTACTAAGATGGAGAGGATGTTCAGCATTGTCAGATACTACAGAAAGGTCATGGAGGAGGATAAGGATTTTGAAAAATCCTTAATTTTGAAGTGAATTTGGTGATTGGCAGCCACTTTTGGATATGGTGATTAGGAAGCCATTTATGAGTTTGGAAAGAATAAATGCAGTAGAGTTGGTCAAAAGCATACTTATATTAAGTGCCTGCTATGTGCTAGGCACTGTGCTAAGCACTGAGTTGAATAGCAGGGACTCTGACTGAATTATAGACGCTTTGAGGAATGGATAATGAGATGATAATGAAGGTAAAGCAGGAAGTATAAATACCTTTTCCTCTAATGTTAGATGTAAGAATGTGATTGTTTTATATCTTGTGTTTTGTCCCTTGCTCTAGAAGAGGAATATATCATCCAGATGATGATGTGACTTGGAGTTGACTTTGATTTGAGTGAGGAAGGACTTGTGCAAGGGTACTGACCTCACTTTTTTCTCCTGAGCCATCGGGTTCAGTGGCCTGATATTCATCAGGATGACTAGAGATGTGCGACTCTGGCCCTTTCAGGCTAAGGTCTTATCACATTCTCACTTGCAGTGAGATACATCCATTCAATGAATAGACTTCTTTAAGTAGTTACTTAAGGGATGGCCCCTTTAGTAAAAAAAAAAAAAATAATCAAACTAGGACGGGGAGACCTTCAGGGTTCCTGGGTAAAACAGAGACAGTCACTATTTAGGAATTGCATTCACTTTGTGCTCGTTAGGTGGGGACTTGTTGTCCAGTCTACGAGCTCCTGAGTCTTTGAGCAAAGAAATGTAGCCAGTAAACCCAAAGAAAAAAAGGCAGCTCTGGCCATGGAGTGTATCTTCTTCAACCAGAGGAGAGGAGAGGAGCTGCTACTTACTCACAGGTTGTGTTTGTTCTTCATTCTCGAAGAGGACCATGGCATCAAGATGATGACATGACTTGCAGTTGACTTTGACTTGAGTGAAGAAGGGCTGTGCAGGGTCACCCACCTCACTTTCTTCTGAGCCATCTCTGTAGATCAGAGTATAACCTACAGATAGATAGGAAACTTCATCTGGGTATGATAACTTAATCTTTTCTGGTTCTTTAGAACATTATTTTTGCTTTAAAGTTTTTCAAATTTTATTATTAAATTTGCCATATTTGTGAATGACTTGATAATTTTTTTCTGCACTTTAAAAAAAAATAATGGTAACATGCTTTTGCATAGACAACACCAAATTGGAGACAGTTACTATCATGTTTCTATTTTTCCTGTATTTGTGACTTGGTATTAGCTTTGTAGAATGTTTTCTTTAATCATCAATATTAGTTACTACCACTTTTGTTTTATTTTTTCTTTAGCCTTCCCATTCTTATCCAATGATTTAGATTAGATATTTACATAAAAACAAGAGTATGGGATCTTAGAGTTAGGATGGAAATCGATCTTCAAACTCATTGTCTGCTCCTGTCATTCTGTTTTTTTAATTGTTGATTTAATGTCACTTCCCATTCCCTTTCTCCTTCCTTCCCCAACCCCACCCCACTTTTCTATTTAAATTATATAGATAAGCAAAATAATCTGAAACATTGACATTTCCTTACAGCAAATGCTGTATTTCACTCACTTAAGAGTCTACCACTTCTGGATCTGTGGAATAGATTAGGTACAAATTGCATAATAGTAAATGACTATAGTAATCTAGTATATGATAAACCCAAATACCCAACCTTTTGAAACAAAAAGTCATTATTTGAAAAAAAAAAAACTACTGGGAAAACTGGATGGCAGAAAGTAAGGAATATGGACCAACATCTAAACCGCATACGAAGATAAGGTTAAAATGGGTACATAAGTGGTACCTAAAGGATACCATAAGCAAATTAATAAAGCATGGAATAGTTTGTCATATTTATGGATAAAGGAAGAATATAGCACCAAAGAAAATGTAGAGAGCATTACAAAATGTAAAATAGATCATTTTGAGTGTATAAAATTGAAGCTTTTGCACAAACAAAACAAATGCAACTAAAATTATAAGGAAAGCAGAAAACGGGAGGAGATATGCAACGTTTCTTATTACCAATTTCTCAAAAATAGAGAGAACTGAGTCAAATTTATAAAAATACAAATTATTCTCCAGTTGGTAAATGGTCAAAGGATATGCGCATGCAATTTTCAGACAAATCAAAACTATCTATAATCATATGAAACATGCTGTAAATCATTTGATTAGACAAGTGAGAATTTTAAAACCATTTTGAGGTACCACTTCACACCTATCAGATTGACTAATATGACAGAAAGAAAATGTTGGATGTTAGAGAGGATATGGGAAAACTGGGACACTAATGCACTGTTGGTAGAGTTGTGAACTGAGCATTCTGGAGAGCAGTTTGGAACTATGCCCCAAGGGCTATAAAATTGTGTATGTCCTTTGATCCAGGGATACCACTTCTAGGTCTATTTCCTACAGAAATCCCAAAAAAGGGAAAGTGACTTACTTGTATAAAAATATTTATAGCAGCTCTTTTTGTGGTGGCTAAGAATTGAAAGTCAAGGAAATGCCCCCCAGTTGGGGAATGGTTAAACAAGCTATGGCATATGATTGTAATAGAATTTTATTGCGTTATAAGAAATGACTACCAGGACAATTTCAGAAAAACCTGGAAAGACTTACATGAACTAATGCATAATGAAGTGAACAGAACCAGGAGAACGTTGTACACAGTAACAACAGTGTTGTTTCATGAAGTGCTGTGAATGATTTAGCTATTCTCAGCAATACGGTGATCCAAGATAGTCCTAATGGACTAATGATGGAGCCTATCATCTGTCTCCAGAGAAAGAACTGATACTAATTGAGTAGACTGAAGCATGCTATTTTTCACTTAATAAAATGTTTTTTTCTTTTATTATAGTCTTGTACAAAATGACCGATATGGAAATATTTTACATAATTGTACATGTATTACCATGTATTACCTTTGTCTTATTGCTTACCTTCTCAAGGAGGGGTGTTGGAAGAGAAGGATAGAATTAGGAACTTAGAATTTTAAAGTAAAATGTGAAAAAAATAGAAGAAAAATAAAGTCTACCACTTCTCCACTGAGTCAAGGTGGGAAGTGTCTTTCTTCTTCAGATGTCTGGGGTCAAAATTGCACAATTTTGTTCATTATTTATATTCTCTATTGCCTTGCTCTGTAACAGTATGCATAATTCTTTTAATATTCTCTGAATTTCTCATATTTATCATTTGTTCTAAATACATTTTTATTATGTCCTGCCTCTCAGAGAGCAGTTTTTTATAACAATCTAAAATTTTAAAAAGGCAGATGGGAACAATTGAGTAAAAGTAGTCAGCATAAGCAAACGTAATATCCATGTACAAAAGAAAGCGTCCTCTGGGATGTTCATGTACTCGCTCGTTCGCTCATTTCTCTGAGGCAGGAGGGGCAGTAATGGCTGCTGTAGTTTGTGCAGTTCAGTTTTGATTGCTTTGTTGTTCTCATCTATGCTGTGTTTAGTCACTGAGCATGTTTTCCTGGCTCTACTTAATTCCATGTGCATCAGTACAAGAACTTCAGGTGGTCAACAATTCCACAGGCGACATGTTTTTAGTGCTTCTATAGAGATTTTCTTTGTGTCAAGGAACCCCTTATTTTTTATGGTACAATAACATGCAAGTACATTTTTACTTTTGTTCTTCCATGCCCTTCTCTGTGCACACCAGTTGTGTTTCCATTTTATTTTTCTACCACAAAAAATACTCGTATAAGTAGTTTTTGACGCCTGTGACATTTTTGGATTACTTTCCTTAGTGGTATCACTCAATCTTAAAGGATATAATTAAGTTATTGCCTTTCTTTTTTCTTTCATATGATTTCAGTGTATTTTGCAGGCATTTTCAGTTCCATCATGAAATGTATTAGTATACCTTTTTTTCCATACCTCATCCAGTACTGATTGTCTGCATTTTGAAATCATCATTGTAATTTTTCTGCACTTAAAGTGAAATTTAAGAGTTGGTTATTATTAATATTTTATTGATTCTGTTTTCCATAATTATCTTCATTTCCTATGACAGTGTATATATATGACCACTTTCAGTATGAGTGTGACTTAATTTTATATATTTTTATCCATTCCTTCTATATCTTTGAAATCAGATCCTTTATCAGAAAAATTTATGTGACGAATTTGCCTCCATTTGGTATTGCCTTTTATTTTAATTAACTTTCATTTTGTTTATATAAACACACCTTTGGTGTGTTTTACCCTTAAACTTTTGGTCAGAAAGGTGCATCTGACCATTTTTCAAGATTTTTTTTAAAAAGATCAAATTTTTTACATTAATCTTATATTCATTTGGTCTCTTTTCATGTGGTATAAGATACTGGTATAAGCCTTACTTGTCTTCTAGTTTATTCAACAGTTGCAATCAGTCAGGGTAGCTAGTTGATGCAGTGAATAGAATACTGGGCCTCGAGTGAGGAAAACCCAAGTTAAAACCATCCTTTGACACTTAATAATTGTGTGACTTGGGCAAGTCACTTTGCCACTGTTTACTTCAATATTCTTCTCTATAAAATGGGAACAGTAATAACTCCTACCTTCAGTGTTGTGAGGACCAAAGGTGATAATTTTAACATACTTGTTAAGCACAGTGTCTCACACGTAGTAAGTGCTTTAGAAATGTTAACCATTATAATTGTAGTTAATAGAGCCATTAGTTTAGGCCACTTGTTCAGGAGTCATGAGAAGTACTAAAGGTGGAAGTACAAAAGCAAGAATTTGTATCTAGATCTTAAATTACAAATCCTGAACTTTGTATTACATTGTTTCTTTTACACTGATTTAACATCAAGTTCCTGAAATACATTAATAAGTAATTGATTTTACATGTCTTTATTGATGCTTTCAATATACAGTTCTAGACTACTAGTATACTAAGAAGGCAGATTTTTGGTCACAAACTATTTTGACCAATCTCTTGATCATGTGCACAGCAACTCAAACAGTAATGTAGTTTTTCTTGGTGTACTTACTTAGCATTACTGTATCTTTCTTATTCCTCTTAACTGGTACTGACAGAGGATTAAGAGTCGATGTATTTTTTTTCCATACCTCATCCAATACTGATTGTCTGCATTTTTAAATCATCATTGTAATTTTTCTGCACTTTGAAAATTGTAGTCATAAAACAAAACAAAAACAAAAATTTCCCCAAATATATATACTTTCCTAAGGCATTTCCTAGCACTCTGTTCATTCCTTTCACCCTTGTGTTTTCAGACTGATCTTTGAAAAACTTTAGATTTCTTATGTTACTGCCATTAAGTAGTTTCTGCGTTGGGTACAAAGTATTTTCTCTCTTACTTTCAAATCATTACACAGCCTGTTTGCTTTATATTTATCCTATCTTTCCCCAAAATACATTCATATCTTCTGACCAGTGTCATAATTGTTCTAGAATAGAATTATAGTACATTGATTTTGTGCATCCCTCTCCTTCAGTTGATCATTTTCTTAACCATGCAGTTTCTTTAGGGACAATACAGATCAAATCTTTCTTGAAGGGTACTACAGTAGTTCCCAATCTTGTCCACCACTGGGTACTATCATACTTATTTTTATCCCATAGTGTAATTCTTAGCTGTTCTTTAATGTTTGTATATGTCTCACCAAAGAACTCATTGAAAGACAAAGTCATGACTTTATAGTTCCTTATCATTTTACATTACATTGCACAGTATGAATTCGAGGTAAATATTGTTTTTGATTTTAAACTCATTTCTTTTTTTGTTCCTCAGTAGAATAGGTTACGGTTACAATCCCTACAAAAGAAGAGTTGTTTCATAAATCTCCTATATTCGTTTATGCACATTAGCACTCTATAAATGTGTATAACCAAAGTGTATATACACATTTATATACATATGCATAATTTGTAGTTCAGGAAAATGAATCTAGAACAAGCAAAAATATAGGTGTAGAATTCACTGATGGTATTGTAACAATTTCATATGTAAATATTTTGAACTTTAAGACATAATAGTCAAGTATACTGTTTTTAAGCATAAAGGACTGTTTCATGGATTTTCTTGTAAAAATAATTACAAGGTGTAATGTGCATTGGGAATGAAATATATGTATTATATATAGCTTAATAAAATGTACTATACCCTTACAGTTTAAATCTGCTAGATTAGTAGTCCTTTGTGGCTTCCGAATATTTTTTTCATCTAACTTCTATCCTCTGTTTCTTAGCACACCTATTCTTACTGTAGTATATTTTTAATCAGTACAAATGTACCTTAGGAAAGAGATTGGAACTAGCTTATGATACTCTGTTAGATTTATAACTATTTTCAGTTATAAATTTGTTTTAAGATTAATTTATGTAGGAGAAAGAATAAGTAAATGTATTTTGTCTTTATAAGGACTGTTCATGAGTTTTCTTGTAAAATTTTTGGAAAGATTACCAGGATTATTATCAATTGTAGTTTTGAGATGAAAGTTACTGCCATTAGTTTGATAGTCACTGTTCAATTAGTTGCATTTTTTAAAAGACTTGCATATGAATTAGTTTCATCTTTGTAACTAGTATTTGTAATATGTGGTTTTAATAGATAAGGAAAATATTTTATCTGGATAAGTTTGCTGTGGAATTTGTCATATAGTATAAAAATCCTTTCTCAGATACTTTTATTCAATGAAATAATTTTTAACAACTACCAAATATAATATGTTTTGAGTGATTGAACCTATATAGCCTATATCAAATTGCTTGCCACTTCAGGGAGGGGAAAATGAGGTAGGGAGGGGGAAAATTTGGAATTCAAAAAGTTTTAGAAATGAATGTTAAAAATTATCTTATGTAACTGGGGAAAAAATAAAATATTTTAAAAAAACTACCAACTATGGTAGAGTTTCCTTTTAGTATCTTTAAATTTGTAGTTCCCTAGTATTCATAATTTAGTATTTCCAACCTAAGTTTTATCATTTAGGAGCTTTTTTTTAAGTGTTTGGTTTTTTGAAAAGTATCAAGACCATTTTTATAAATCCTGTTATTATTTTTTCAAGAAATTAGCACTGGAAATGGATGCAGTAGTGATCTTTTAGAATTTATGAATCTGTACTTAGAAAGCTCTAAATCTTTTATAATGTATACTCACTTGTCAAAAATGAACTCATCATGATCTTAACTGAAAAAGTTGAGATATACTCTAATTTTCTTTAAGATATTTGTTACAGTATTAATCTGTAAAATTGTGACTATGAATTTATTGATACTTAATGATATTTAAAACCAGATATTCATATATATACATATATATCATAAGAATTAGGATTATTTTGTACAATAACTATTTGGATGTAGTATATTTTACTTGAGAAGCAGTGTAGTGTGTTGTATAGTGGCCAGTGTCTCAAGAAGACAGACCCTTTTCAGTGACTTTTCAAAAGACTCAAGGCTGGTGAACTCTTATCTATCTCTTATCTGTCTTAAACATCTATCTCTGCATTGGTGGGAAGACCTTTCAGCAATTCTATGCCAATGGAATTACATTTGCAGAATCCTACTACCTGGGAGAAAAATAGTTGACTGTAAACTATGCATACTTTTGTATACTCATTTTGATTTGACATTGATATAATATTTATGATTTTCACTTAGTGGGAGGTAGTTTATTTGCCATAAATTTCCTCTCTCTCTCCCTTCCTCTCTTCCTTCCTTTCCCTCCCTTTCTTCTTCCTTTTCCTCTCTCTTTTTCTCTGTTCTTTCCCCCAAATAAATGGTTTTCTACAGTTTAATGATGGCATGGTAGGCTTAGAAAAAGATGTAAGAGACAGCTGTACTCTTTAGAAGGAAGTTTGTACTGTGCTAAGTATATTCTGCTGTTTTTGTTTTGTTTTCAACTCTGAGGTGAATTTATGACTTTATCAGTGTACATTACAACGTTATTTTCTTTGTCCTTGTTTAAAAATTTTTCGTTGTTTGGTGCACCATGGGAGTATGGAAAGCTTTACTGTACATTAAATTCTACCCCTCTAAAAAAACAAGTATTTCTGTTAATTTGTGGGAGAATGTAAAGTTTCTCCTTTTTTGTTCTTGCAACTCCCTAGTGACTCTGACTAATGGAGTTAACTATTTTTATTCTTCTGTTATGCTAAAATTGTCAGTAATAAACTTCATATTCATATAATCTCCTTGTAATAAAAGGAAAGGGAATTGCCTTTTTTTTTTTTTTTTTTTTTTTACTGTTGATCTACCTATACGTTTTAGTTTGTTGTTTTGGTTTTCCTGATTTGCCTTGTGAAGCTGAATATGCCATTTTCTTTATTCCATAAGTATATCATACTGTCTAAAATATTTTTTAGGAGAACTACTAGTAACTCCTGCTGAGCTGGTAGATAATTTTAAAATAATGATGTTGATTTCATAAAAAAAATTTTTTTAGAACTATCAGGTAAAAGTTACTTTGAGTCAATAGACTATTCTTTGTCTATATAGCTTTTTTTTCATTCTTTAAACATTGTTTTAGAATGTTATCTGGTGCTTTCAGGTTTTCTTAGAAAACATTTGAATATTTCAAAACTTGTAGCTTAGATTATTTTCCTCAGGTACTATTAAAAAAATCAGTACAAAAGGGAGTTTTTCAGTTAGGAGTTTTTCGTTACTTTATATTTTGGCTTTCTGCCTGCAGAACTAAATAGGAAGATAGTAAAGAATTCCCAAAGCAGCCTACTTTGCTTAATTTTGTTGTCATACAAGATATTGGTGACAACTGGGTGAAAACTCAAGGTCAATTCATATTGGCTAAAATGTTTTGAGAAATAGAAGAGGTTAGGTAGAAAAGAATGTTAATTAAATCAAGAGGAAAATTAATAGTATACTTCAGTATAGTATCATCACAATATAATCATATGATAGAGTAGGGGGAGCTTCCTGTTTTTTTGGTAAGGCCTGAGAGGTAAGAATAGTTTTTGCATTTTATAATACAAAAGCAAGCCATTGTATTTTGCAGGCCTCTGGTGTAGTAGAAAGGATACTGGTTGTAGAGCCACAAGATTGTGGATTTAGTCCTGGCTTTTCCACTTCTAAGTCACTTAATATTTGAGTTCTATTTCCTTATCTCTAAAATGGTGGTAATAATAGATCATCCCCTTGTTTCACTTCACAGAGTGTTGTGAAAACCCCATAGAGATCACGTTAGGGTACATTGAAAAAGTGTTAAGGAGTATTCAAATTTAAAATGAAAATAGAAAAGTTACATTTAATTTCAGCATTTTGTTATTGTTCTTATTTTCCAGAAAATTTGTTTTTTCTTATTTTCCTGGAATGCACAGATCTTTTTTTTTTTTTTAATAAAAATGTTTTCATACTTGAATTTTAGGGCAGCAGCAATGACTCTAAGGACAGTATTGCTCTCATTACAAGCATTATTGGCAGCTGCAGAACCAGATGATCCACAAGATGCAGTAGTAGCAAATCAGGTAAGGAATCTGAAACTTTTAACATAAAGAAAGCTCTTTTGCACCTTATAGATTTTTAACACAGAATGTTACACAAAAATTACACTTAACATTTGTTTTCTCTACTTTAGTGTTTGAAAGTCCTAAAGAATGCCAGTTAAAATTACAACTATTACATTATGATGAAATTAACTTTGGAGCAGATTTATTCTTTAAGCTATTCCAGTAATCTCTTAGATATGACTGGAAATGTAACTTACCTGTTCCTGACTAGAATTCACTGAATAGTGATTGACTTCCTAAACTAGATACTTGGAATTCATTGTTAATTCAACTTTGAAAATCAATCTTGGTCAGTTAACAGTCTATTGTAGTGTAGTAATAGACTTAAAGTGCTTCTGTGTAACTGATACTCTGCAAAGAGTGGCTAATTTATAAACTTTTTATTTGAGCAAAATTAATGAACTTACTGTTAAGTCTCAGAATAGATATTGTTACTGTTTTTTTGGTAGGTTAGCAGAGTTTATTATATGTAAAATTTTAAAGTTGTTGTAAGTTTTTAAGCATTTTGAATCCTTGATGCAAAACTTGCAACTCACCTATTCCCTTATTCCTTTTGATATTTGTTTAATAGCATATGCAGAGTAGTAAGTACATGTTTTGGCATTGCCAGCTGATTTTTCGCTTTCATGTGTTCCGAACCTGCAATCAAGGAGAAACTCAGCTTATTCTTGTTATTCTCCAAGTGTTTCAGTTGTGTCTGAAATGGTCCCATTTGGGGTTTTGTTGGCAAAGGTATTGGAGTGGTCATTTTACAGAAGAGGAAACTGAGGTAAACAGAATTAAATGACTTGCCTGTGGGGCACACTGCTAGTAAATGTCTATGATCAGATTTGAACTCAGGAAGATGAGTTTTCCTGCTTCCAAGCCTGGCTTTTTTGTGTACATTTGTATACACTTTTGTGTATATACACTTTGATTATACAAATTATGCTTATGTATATAACTGTGTATATACACATTTACTGTACAAAAGTCCTGAACTACTGTCCTTGTATTGGGCACAGTTTTACTGGGATAATTTTAAAAGTCATCTCTCTGTGAAGTCATTGAACACTTTTGCCATTTTACTAACTAAAACCATGAAAAGTATGTGCCTTACCCAAATTCTGTTCTATTGCATAGACTTAATAAGGTTTCCATGTGTTACATTTAAAGTCATTCACCAATTATATTTATGTGTACATTTCAGTCAAAACGAATATTTATTAAATACCTGCTACATATGAAGTACTATTAAAAGATATAAATACAAAAACGAAACAATATATTGCTCAGTCATTATTTATAAATGTATAATGTATATTTACCAAACATTGGCTTCAGAATTGCCTGGGTCATTGTTTACTCACATTTTTATCCTGCAACATAGTTACAGATCTACAGATTTGCTTCTTTGGTATATTAGAGCCTCCATGTTCCCATGTTGTCTCAGTTGTCTCACTCCCTATTAATTTGTTCTCAGAAGTGTCTCTTTTTTTTATGTCTTTCCATTTCTAATTATTACATTTACTTGTACTTATCATGGTTTAATTTGTAGACTGTTCAGGTTAGGGGAGACTGTTTGAATTCTGGCTCAGAAATGGACTCTTGACTGGTCATTTCAGTTAAGCATTTTGAGCTCAGCTCTTTTGTGTAAAATTGAATAGCATCAGCTAAGGTGGTGCAGTGGATAGAGTGCTGGGTCTGAAGTCAGGATGCTTCATCTTCTTGAGTTCAAATTTTGCCATTGATGCTTATTGTGTAACTCTGGGCAAGTCTTCTCACCTTCTTTGCCTCATTTCATCATCTGTACAGTGAACTGGTGGAGATGGCAAACCACTCCAGTATCATTTGGCCCCAAATGAGATCAGCAAGAATTGGACATGACTGAACAACAAAAATTGGAATGGCATTTTTTATTACCTGTCTCAAAGGGTTGTTGTGGGAAAAGAAATTGTGTAGACCTTAAAGCACTGTGGAAAGGTGGATCGTTTTTATGTTTGTATGGATTTTATAAGTAAGAAAAAGGAGATAATTTAATAAAACTGCAGTAGAAAAAGCATTGTCTTCAGGATTAGATTAGAGCAGAGAATGTATACTGGTCAGTAGTGGGAAGGAAGCATTGGGCAAAATTACAGATGTCAGTAAGCTAGCCCCAAAAAGTTTAAATTTAGTATAATGGGTAACAGAGACCTGTTAGAGATCTTTGAACAGGGAAGTGTAGAGTAAAACTGTTTCTCAGAATGGGATATGAGAAGAATTGTGCTTATTCATTAAATCTGGCAGCAGTATTGAGAAAATAAAAGAGGAAGGGAGGATTAAGGAAAATCATCTCTAGGGTTTTTATACTAATGGAGACCTGGATTAGGACCTATGGCTATGGAAAATGAAAGAAAGGCAGAGTCATTTTTAAAGAATGCTGAATAGCTTGATGACTGAAGGTGGCTAATAAAGGAGGAAAATGTCAAATTGTAGTTTGATTTTTTTACTTTTTTATTTTCATTTTTTTACTGCTTATTAGGAGAATGATCTAACTATTGACAGAAACTGTTTGAGAGAGTGTAAGAATTTTAAGGTAACACTGAGGTTATGAATCTGAAAGTGTGGAAAGATGGTGCCTTTGGCAGAGAGAAATTTGTGAGAGAGGAAGGTCAAGGATGATAGAATCAGTTTTTTTACTTACTGTATTTAAGATGTCTTCTCAACTTTCATTTGGATTGATTAAGAGAGAAAGTCATTACTAAGAAAGGGGATCCAGAAAGACTTTGTAGAGCAAATCCTCTTTGTAAAATAATAATCGGTAGTATGAACCGACAAGCTGTGGAGGTGACAGAGAACATGAAAGGAACTTTCTGAGGAATGTTCTGAGGAAAAAGTACATTAGTCTGGATGGAATTTAGAGTCCATGGGAAGAGTAGTACGAGGAGATAAAGCTCAAAAGATAAAGTTGTTCCAGATTGTGGAGAATCTTGAATTTTAAATCGGAATTTGATGATAAGGAGCCACAGGAGATTGTTGAGCAGAAAGAAGTATCCTGGTCAGATCTGTAGCACTTTTTGCCTCAAAAGATGAACACTCCATTATATATGATCTTGCTGTATTCTCTAGTAAGTAATTTGACTGTCCTCTCCCAGTAGAATTATAACCTCGTTGAGGATTGTTGAGTCTTTACATGATGTATTTTGTTTTTACATCATCCCCTGTCCTTCCCATTTAGCTGTCCTTTGTTCCTAAGACAGGAAACAAGTTCAGCAAAACCAACCAATACATCACTTGTATGTAATACTATCTGTACACCTTGAAAGAATTATCCTTGCAGAGGAAGAAAGTGAGATTATTTATTTATTGAACTTTTTTCCTATGAACAACCTTGGTTATTATGCAGGAATTTGATTTCCTCTTTTAAATAGTTGATTTAAACAAGGAGGAAGCATCAGAACAGAGGCTAGGAGGAGGCAAAACTGAGAGGAAAAGTCAGAAGGCTGCCATTGTGGGGTGAGGAATTTCCAGGATTTCCAAAGGCTCTTCCATTTCTAAAATTCTGTGATTCTCTTAGAGGAGATACAGTAAAAAAAGAACATGAGAGAAAGAGAGTTCCATGTTGTCCATGCTATTCAAAGACTCTGAATATACTGGTCAGGATTAGTGGATGAGGAGAAGAGAGAACATAGAGTAGTTCCTAGAACTTAATGGTGCTTCTTCTGTGCTTGTCACTGAAATAGGATCTTTCCTGTGGTTATTGGATTAAGAATCAGGAGATCTGAGTTAGAATCCTAGCTCTGTTGTTTCTGTTGTTTAGTTATTTCAGTCATGCCTGACTCTGTCACCCATCTGGAGTGTTCTTGGCAAAGATACTGGAGTCGCTTGCCTTTTCCTTCTCTAGGATTTTATAGATTAGAAAACTGGGGCAAACAGGCTTAAGTGATTTGCACGGGTTCACACAGCCAAGTGACAGTGCCCCAATACAGCTAGTATTCTATTCATTGTGCCACCTAGCTAATATTTTATATTAGTGATCTTGGGTAATTTTTCTTGCATCTCTCTTGCACTTGTTTTTTCATCTGTAAAATAGATGGTCTTAGAGGACCCTTTCAACTTGATCCTGAGATTCATGGAAATTGTCTTGGGATTGAAATCAAAGGAGACTAACATTCAAATCTAAGCTGTCTCCTTAGTTACCTTATCTCTAAAATAAGAGATTGAATTCTAAGACTATGATCTTATGATTCACCAGTAAAATGGTGGTGGCACTACTTGCTATACCTTCCTCATAGAATTTTGAAAAGATTATATGAATATAATATTTCCTCAACATTTATTGAGCATCTACAATGTATTGTGCCTTTGGGGCAGTATAAAACTAAGGCATTATACATTTTCCCTCTGGTAGCTTATAATCTAGTATGAATAGCAGTTCTTTTTGGAAAGTGTAAAAGACTGTGTAGATGTAAGTATGCCTTAATGTACATTTAATATATAAATTTTTAGAGACATAGCATAACCATGAGTTTTAAATTATTTTTAAAACCCTAAGTTCATTTTATTATTTTTGTTCAGAATGGAAATGCTCATTCAAAGTCCATTGTGGTATAAGTTTAACTGCCTATGTTACTGCATATTTTTTTTCCTAAAATTAGCCAAAAAATTAAGGGCATCTTGATTAACATCACAGTACCTTAAACATATTTCCATTTGATTTTCATATCCATTTTATGATTTTTCTACTCTCACCCAGATAATCCTTTCCTCCTTCCCTGTACTTATATCTACCTTATACTGTCCTGTTCTCTCCTCTTCAGTCTTCTTGGTTCCTCCTCTTTCTTCAGACTTGTACCACTTTCCTATAGCTTATTTTTCCTTAACCATTTTTATTAATCCTCTTCATTCTGGTTTCCACACTACTCTAACACTTCATCATCAAAAGAGCTGAAGACTTCTTTGTTCCCTAATGAGAAATCTTTTTCTTAACTGCATCCTTTTAAAGCAATATTATCAATATAGTTGATACCTCTTCCCATATTGCAGCTGCTTTTCCTTGGCCACGTCAAAACAGTATTTACCTTTTGATTATCCTCTGCCTATCTTTTTCTGTTTGTTCAATTTATTAAGCTCTTAGTAACTTACGCAGACAGCTAGTTAGTCCTGCCTCACATACTACTAGCTATGTGACTATTGGCCAAATTCCTTAGGCTTTTTCTTATTCTGTAAAAAAAAAAAATGGGATTATAATTTCACCTCATTCTCAGTTGTTAGAATCAAATGAGATAATATTTGTAAAACTCTTTGCCAATTTCAAATAGTTGTGTACGTGCTAGCTGTTGTCATTATTAATAATAGCTATATGGCCCAGGGGAAAACAGGATAAGGAAGATGATTGTGCCTTTAAATAGTTAATTAGATAAAAAGTTACACAAATAATAAAATTTTTAAAAAGTGCTTATAGCAAGATGTTTATACTCATGCTTATAACAAGGTGTTTATACTCCTCCCCCTCCCCCCAATTATCTTTAACTTTTTAAACAAACACACTGCTAAAAATAGTTATGTAGAGATGGTGATTTAAACTGACTGTAGGTGAATATTTTCCTACTGTCTTCTCCATTAGGATTTTCAACACTCCTCTACCTTCTCTTCTCTGTTTTTTGTCACCCCTAGTTTATGTTCTATGCTTAGTACTTCAGAATGTTTTCTTTATCATAAAATACATCAGAAAAATAGAACTAGCTCTTTCATCTTTGTAGTTATTATATTTGTTAACTTGGAACAGCATTCTAATCCTTTAATCTTCCCCTTGCTCCTTATATATCTTTAAAACAGCTTTCTGTTATCATTAGTGTTTATTGCACACTTTACTTTTTATTTTAGATTTCGATATAGTTGACATCTTTAAAGGATTATGTTATTTTTTAAATTCGTTATCAGTTACTGATTCTTATCCTTGAATGTTTTTTAAAATTCTGAGGTAGGTGATGAGTTCCTTATGTCTATACATTATTCTCTTTAGATTATACCCCTTCTTCCTCATCAGTATTATTTGCAGTTTTCATGATATTGGTATTATTGAGATCATGCCCGTGCCCCCCAACTGACTTCCCTCATGGAATTTTAATATAGAAATAAGTAAGTTAAAGTAATTTCATTAAATAAAACCTGGATAAAGGAGCTAAAGGATATTTTACTTGACTATTTTTGGCTTGAGTTTGGGACAAAATATGATTTATATTTTATGTATATGCCAAGTGGTCAGAATGATCTCATAACTGTGTATGCAGGACAAAATGAAGGATCACTTCATCTGGTTGGTTGAACTCCCAAGTAATAATATGCTGAAATAAATAATTTGTATACATTAAGAAGCAAGTTAAGGAATGTTAATTTAGGCTTTAACATGGCTTTATTTTTTTTTGGTTTGTTGTCCTCTGTTGTTTATCACTCATTCTTAAAGTGGCCCAATGACATCACAAAGGTGATGTCTTGACTTGATGAACTGGATTGAATGAGACAGATAATAGTTTGTGACCGTTACTGTCCATCAGTTTCTGCATTCATTGTGGGCATTTCTTTATTTCAGACTTAATGAGCCCTAGGCATAAAATTGGCAATAATTAGTAGTGAGCACTAAGATTATCATTTACTATGTTAATTTTCGTGTAATTGAAATTTTTAAATAGCTTTCAGAAAATACATGTTGAGTGCTCTCTAGTACTTTGATCTTTAATTCCTCTGCGTCTTATCCCACATAAGGATAGTTACAGCGTTGTTGTCACTAACATCTACAAGCCAAAAATTTCTTTATCCTATCATTTCATTGTTGCCTAGCCTTACTCCAAACCAATTTTTTCCATCTTCACCAGGAGCCCCTCTATTCCTAAATTATTCCCCAAGGCCACCATCTCTGCTAAGTGTACTTTTTCCTCTTTGCCCATTCTGGACCCAATAATAAATCTGATTAATTTTGTACTGTAATTTGACTGTTCGATCCCTTGATCTTCTTGTTGAAAGTCCTATTTTTAAACAAACACTATCTCATACCATCAACCTTATCTGCTCTTGCTTGATTATATGCTGCTGAACAGATTTAGGGGAAATTCAGAGGATTAAACTTGGGATCATTGCGCATTTACATTATTTATTCTCAGTTCAACAAAGTCATCCTCTCCCAAACGTCCCTATTTCTGTTTAGAGTACTATCATTCTTCCTCCCAACCAGTTCCTTTGACCTCTAAACTGTTTTTGACTCTTCATTCTCCCTTAACTTATGTTATATGTACATAATATTCATAATGAAATTTGAATTGTAGTTAGTGTTGAAATCAGCCATGATAAATACTCATTACTTAATATTCAAGGTGTCGGTGTATTTGGATGCTAGCGATTCTTTTTTATCAAGTTAATATTAATAGAAGAAAAGTCTTTAGAAACTTAGATCTTTATTGTATTATTATTTTTAACTTTTAGGCATGTTTCTAAAACAAATTGCTAATGTTGGTGATAGTCGTTGCCAGTCTTTTCATTGTCACACAGCTGTAACCTTTACAATTATTACTCTGGAACAGTATTAAAATCAAGCTTCCGGGCATTTCATTATTTTTGGTTATGAAAAGTAATAATGAAAATTGCTTATCACAGAAAAATAAAAATTACAGGCAGCTTGAAGGTGAAAAGATGCCTAGTGTCTATAATCCTGTTAATAAAGATTTCTTACTAAGAAGATGCAATAAGAGATTTTACTGAGAATATATGATTTGAAAAAGATGGGATGGTGGTCTCTTATCAGAGGGACAAACTTAAGGATACCTCAGTACCTCTGGGATTCAAATAAAATAATTTGAGATTTATCCAAAGTACATTGAGCAGATGATTTGTGAAAGATTTATTAAGTTATGATTGAGTTACATAGCATGGAAGACTTTGTGAAGTTATAATCTCTGGCAGAGGAGCGAGACCTACAGTGAAATTTTTTTTTTAATTGAATTAGTTGTTTTCGGTGTTCAACTGTCACTTCCACATATCTTAGACTTTTTTCTACTCACTACCCCTTCCCTCTCCATCCCCTCCCTGAGCGGCATACAATCTTATATAGGTTCTACACACATATATTCCAATTAAATGCATGTTGAATAGAAGAATTAAAATGAATGGGAGAAACCATTAAAAAAAAAAACATAATGCAAAAGTAAATGGTCTGCTTCATTCTGCAGTGTAATTCCATAGTTCTTTCTCTGGGTGTGGAAAGTGTTTTATTGCAAAAGTCCCTTGGCAATTTTTTTTAACATCCATACATTTCAACGAAGTACTAAGTCTGCCAAAAAAATTCCTAGTGCAGTGTGGTTGTTCTGTGTGCAACTGATGCTCCTTTTACTCAGCATCAGTTCATATAAGTCTTTCCAGGCTTCTCTGAAGTTTTCCTGTTCATCGTTTCTCATAGCACAATAGTATTCCATCACATTCATATGCCACAACTTGTTCAGCCATTCCCCAGTTGATGGGCATCCCCTTGATTTCCAGTTTTTGGCCACCACAAAGAGAGCTGCTATACACATTTTTGTACATGTGGGTCCCTTTCCCATTTCTATGATCTCTTTGGGATAGAGTCCTAGAAGTGATATTGCTGGGTCAAAGGGTGTGTACATTTTTGTAACCCTTTGGGCAGAGTTCCAAATTGCTTTCCAGAATGGTTGGATCAGCTCACAGCTCTACTTGCAATGAGTTAGTGTTCCAACTCTCCCACATCTTCTCCCACATTTGTCCACAGTGAAGTCTTAATAATAGCATTGATAGAGTGTTTTAAAGTTTTCAGAGTAGTTTTTGTATGAGGGTCGGTATTTTAAGCCATTGTTATCATTATTTTTTATATGAGAAATAGTTCTGAGAGAAGTAAAAGAGTCTTTCTAGAAGAGCCTTACAGCTAGTGAGTTTTGGAGTCAAGATTTGTTCCCCAACTTGACATCCACAATGCGAATCTATATGCTTATCATGGAGCATCTTTAGTATATTTCTTATCTAATAGAACCTGAAGGTTTGGTCAGGCTTTTTAAATATTAGCACCTAAAATACTTGCTCTTAAGTACTATTGGATAGTTGTATTTGGACCAAATATTGTTTTATTTTGTTTTTATATAGTACAAACAAAATCCAGAAATGTTTAAACAAACAGCTCGACTTTGGGCACACGTGTATGCTGGAGCACCAGTTTCTAGTCCAGAATACACCAAAAAAATAGAAAACCTATGTGCTATGGGCTTTGATAGGGTAAGTATGTATGTATCATGTGTGCTAGTTTTTGTTTTATTTTTATTATTGCTTGGTGGCATGGAAGGGATTAGAAATAAGCTGAAGTGATCTTTACTGTTTCTGTCAATCATTTTTAGTTGACATTTGCTAATAAATTATCTATTTTCCTTTATGTCTTCCTTTATGTTTGTATATTTATGAGCATGATATAATTACATTTATATATTCTATATTTCATACATATTAAATTAGTAAATTTAAATTAAACTTGTAAATAAATCATAAATTCATGGTAAATAAATGAACTTACAAATGAAATTATTAAATAAATAATATGATAAATATGTGTTTATATATTTAGACATATAAAAATATAAATGTTTATATTTATATCTCAGCAACTAAATCAGTTCTTTGCTTTAAAAGATGTATATTTATTATATATGCATGTAGTACAGTTGTATTAGGCAAACATATTTTAGGAAAGAAACTTTTATGACATATACCAATTAAAAACATTAAATGGAAATGCTCTAGAAATGTTACTTTGGGATTTGATCTTTTTCCCCATTTCTTTTCTCTCCAGAATGCAGTAATAGTGGCCTTGTCTTCAAAATCATGGGATGTAGAGACTGCAACAGAATTGCTTCTGAGTAACTGAGGCATAGAGAGAAAGCTGCTGCTGTAGTCCAGTCCAGTTTGCCCCCTTCTTGAGGAGCATCACCATCTGTTATTTTTAGAATTCTGCATAGATTCTTTTAAAACTGGCATTCTTGCCTAATTATTATCTAGGCATGATTGAAGACTGAAAAAAACAAAAACCCTGCTCTGTAAATAAAGCTAATTAAACGTCTGTGTAAATTTAAAAAGGGGAAATACTTTAATTTTTTTTCTTACTAAATAGTGTAAAAATTCATTGAGCTCAGCTAAGACTATGGAAAAACAAAACATGCTACTTTAGCATTTAGCAGTGTGACCAAGACTAGCAAGAGTTTGCTTCAGGATTTTGTTGAATAATTATTTAAGTGATATTTTGAACTTGTTAAGGCCATCCAAATTGTTGATGTCATTCATCAAAGCTACCTTAATGTTTTTAACATTGATCTTCTGTGCCTGTGAATTTACTTGCATGCGTGTACTTTCCTAGACCTCTTAGACCCTGGTAGCTGAAGAGAGCACCATTTTAAATATTTGCGTGCTTAAAAAATTAAAGATTACCCAAAGTTGAAAATGGTGACCTATTCAGAACCTTTTCCATCCATATCATTGAATTGGGACACCACGTGTACTTTCTCTTCATTTTACATATTTAAATTCTAATGGTAAATTTATTTTCCCCTTGTTTCTGGTTGAGAATGTGCCATTTATTGTAGCTTAATTTCCATTTTCAAATGATAATTGGAATACTTTATCATTTTACGTAAAAAACAGTCTTGGAACTTTCATGTATTAGAAGTGGTGCAAAAATGGGGCTACTGATTTTTTTTCTTCTAAGACCAGTACATTCTTAATGTTGTGGTTTCCCTGTAATTATGGGAAGAACATAACTTAATTTTCGCTGTTTAGACACTCTTTTAAAAACTGTCTTAGCAGTTGAAGATTTTCTTTGAGTACTTGCTTTGATGCAATCAACAGTTTTGCAACAGTTTTCTATTATTTTGGGCTTTATTGTAGGGATTGCTTATCAGGTACTTAAAATTTCACTTTTGCTTACATTTTCCCCTTGTTGACACATGAAAGCTGTGTTAATGTTTTCCTGTACATACTTCAGATGCACATAGAAAGAAATAGAAGTGTGTTATAAATCTAGCTTTCTTTATGATGTTTCTGATAATACAAGAATTGAAAATCTTACTTTCTTGTGTACATACAGTCAGACTTTCTATTCGTATTAAAATGACATTTCATCCTGAATTCAAAAGCTTGAAAATTATTAGTTTTGCAAATTCAACTGTCAGTGTGACCATTTATTGAATGTTGAACTAACTTTATGCAAATAGACATATACTTCAAATAGAGCTATTGTATGAAATTTGTAGGTCAGATGAAGAAAGTAAAGTTGGCAGACTAGATTAGGTTATGGTATGTCATATACAAAGCTTCCATTCCCCAACAGATTATTAATCCAAACCATAACAGTTTTTAAAAGATGCAGACATAATTGTTTTTGAACCATGAGTTTGGTGTTACTTCATATTTTTTTGTATTCTTGATACTTGGAAGCAATAAGAACCAATATTAAATATATTAAAAGATTAAAATAAGAAATTTGAAGGAACCTAGTTCTTCCAAAAAGTTAGAATCTTCTTATCAATAGTAGTTAATCTTATTAAACACAAGTCTGTTTTTTCTAAACTGTTTGCTTAAGCGTGAGATTTTTCCTACAATCACATTTTATTGTTGTAGCCCAATTATTTTCTGATGATGCCAAAGGAAATGAATTTTTTTCTATTTATTTTAAACAATTATGGACTTTTAATTTGTATTTTTGAGGTATTAGAATAGTACAGAATTATGGGATTTTTTTTTCCCATCATTTCCTCTTGGTCCAATCTGTTTGCTTTTTTTTTTTTTTTTTAAACTTTGCTACACAAGCTTTGTCGTAGTATTATGTGGTGACCATTCTGTTTTGTTTCAACTAAAATACATCTGCCCAGTTTACCATTTCTAAATATTGCCAGGGTATAAACATTATCAATAAAGAGAGAGCTGGGAGATTGTTAAATCGTATTTTGAAGACAGATGAATCTTGCCTTTGATTAGATACTTTAGCCTCTCAAGTGGACTCCATTCAGTAAGTACATGTCAGACACTATGTAACTCAAGGCTGCCCATGAAGTCTGAAGATGTAGTCATGTTTGGTACTGAGGAGTTTTTCCATGGCAGAGTCCTCATGCCTACAATTTAATTTATCTTACAGTTTTAAAATACTGTTGTAATCCCTCTTTACTCTCTTTCATAATTGGTTTTTGTTGTGCATTTATATATGTGTATATATGTATATGTATATATACATATATACACATATAAAATAAGTGTGTGTGTATATAGGTATAAAATTGACTTCTTTATTGCTAAATTTAATAACTGACAAAATTGCCTTGTTCACTTCTTTTTTTTTTAAAGCCTGAAATAAGGGCACTTTTATAGAATGCAGATGGGGAATGAAGAGGTGCCCTGGTAGAAAATAGTTTCCCTATTGCATTTTTTGGTTATTTGGTATTTTTAAAGGTTTACAAAACATGAACACAAAGTCCAAATCTATTTGGAGCAGATAGAATTACTAGAGAAAGCTGACATTCCAACCAAATAGGTTTTATTATTGTCAAGTACATATTCTTTGGAACATGCCTGACTTGTAGTGGGATGTGGTCAATTGTACAGTATTCCTTCACTTCATTTTTTTGTTTAATGACTGGAAAATAATATGTGACAGAAGAATTACTGCAGTATGTAAATATTTAAAAGAATCTGGTACTAAATTAGCTGCTGAGAGTTGACTCCCAAAGATATGTTGTGAATATAAGTTCACTTAAACAAATACAACTTCCAAGAGTAGATGAACTTCATTTTAGTTGGCTAGGGAGTCCCTTGGCATTTTGCTTTTGTGAGAAAAACTTTGAATCTAAAATAAGATTGGTTTTGAAGCATATCATATTGGCAGTTAATGTAGTTGTTGGCTATACTTAAAAACTATGCAAAGTTCTTTAAACTGTGAAGAGCTGGCGTTTAAAGGGGAAGTGGTTTTGTTTATGCACTACAGAATGGAGCACACTGTAGTGGATGAGAAACATTTGCTGCTTAATTTGAAAAAGCAAGCCTTTACTGTCAGTGTATACCTGATACAGGGCTTTTAAAAACTCAGTGGGGAGTTAACACTATTCCTAGAGAAGTAGACAACACCTCTTTTGCGGGGTAAAGCACAGGAATTGAATATAGTCCTTCTCTTTAAATAATTAAGATGAATTACGCTGGGAAAATTGGATCCAGGTATACTTCTTTATATACATAGGCTACATAGGTGGTGGCAGTGTTGTAAAAGTGCAAAAGGATGCCATTTGTTCACAGTTGGTTTTAAATCCATGGAATTCCTGTGAAAATGTTTAGTCTTAATAGCTCTTTCTAGTTTTAGTAATTTCATCTTTGTGTACAAAATAACTTAATTTAAAACTTTTGCCTTTTCAGGTTTTTAGCATTAATTTAAAATAAATGCTTAATGTCAGGCAATGACTTTCTGGGGAAGAAGGCAACCTGAAGTATGTACTGATATATAGCCTCTTTTTCCAGGTATGATTTTTCTGTGATGTCTACATGGTACCACATGATGATATTTTCAGAATTGCAAAATGGATCAGAAACCTTAAAAATTAATAGCTCATTTCCCCCATTTTTATTGTTTATTGCTTTGTTGGTTTGATCTACCATTACAAAAGTGATCATCAGCTTAAATGTCAGTTGTTGATGTGTTCCCTCTTGCTTGGTTAATTCCCTCGTGCTAGTCTACATAATCAAGCTTGGCACTAGTTTGCTGATTGGTTCCAGGGGATAAATGGATACAAATCATTGCACTGTACTGTTATCCTTGTCTGCTTGCTGTTACCTACTTTTTCTAGGCATCATAATAAAAACTAGACAATTTCTTTGGGGCAAAGAGATTTATTTAATGTAATTTAAAGATTTTTTCAATAGAAAAGGAATTCTATTGAAAATATATCAATTTTGCAGATTTCAGCAGCTGATGGTGCTTTGTTGTGGTGTCTGCTGGAAGCTTACTGCCATTATAGGAATATTCAACTTTAGCCAGAGACAACCTGGCTTCTTAGCTTCTCCAAATTTTTAAAAATTGTTAGTGATAATGAATTTTGTAAGGAGGTTTTGTTTTGAGCCACTAACTTCTTGTAAGGGGAGAATACCCATTATAGCTTTGAAGTAGTGGAGGTGGGATGTGTGTCTTTGTCTTGGTGGGTGGGGAGGGGAAGAAGGGTGGGAAGTGGGTGGGTGGGGTGGAATTTGTCTTGAGAATAAAAACTACAAAACACTTTTGTACACAAATGATTTTTTAAAAATAAATACACATTTTAAAAGATGTTGATTTTTTTTCACTGGGAATGCTTAATAATAAATGCATGTTTCCCTGAAAACAGTTCTCATCTTCTTTCTGAACATTCATATTTTGGATAGATCATTCAGTTAAATGTGAAAGGAACAGGCACCAATCTCTACTTTACAGATATTTATTGTGATTGCTAATGGTGAAAGTTCAAGATAGTAATTTTCATTAAGTGTTTAACAACAACAACATGAATTTTAGAAATTTCACAGGTCTTGTTTGTTTTTAAACATTGTTATGCTTAGTTTCCAGATCTGAGATCGAGAGATACTACCTTATGCAACTCATAGCTCTCCTTTTTCTGGGTAGGTCTTTTTCTGTATAGAGAACTGTATGTAGGTAAGGAAAAGTTCCTTTTCATATTACCTACTGATCTGACAGTATTTTTTAATTGGCAATTGATCGTGTTTTCTGCCACTGCCTCCCCAGATCTCAGACTGTCAACATAGCATATTTGGAAGCAGATTTAGGACCAGGAAATTGAGGATTGCAGTCATCGTATGTGAATCATTGTATGTTTTCCAAAGCCGAATGTAAATGATTTAGGAGTCACTCATCGTTCTCCCACAATATCTATCACTGCAGATAATTAAAGCTATGGCTATCCGTTGACTTAGAAATAAGTTTTTATTTTGCATATACATTTTGGTATCATCACAAAATATTAATCATTACCTTATGGCTGGCTGCTTGCTTTTTTTTAAAATGGAAATAAGACTAACCCTGGATGAGAATGTTCAAGCCAGTGCCAACCCTTATTTAGATATCTGAGCAAGCCTAAAATGTACTGAGTTCCAGGGTAGTATTTGAAAGGGTCAGTAAAAAGCACAAGTTTTTGTTTGTGGAGGGTATGGTTTATCTGCCAGTGACCAATTCCTTTTGTCACACTTTGAGGTGCTATCTTTTCAAAATAAATCTTTCTCAGATATCTGTTTTGCTCACACAAAATCTGAATTTCCTATGACCAAAATGATTTACCCATTGGCATGAATCTGTATTATATATGGTAGCTATTGATGTATGATGATAGAAATTCACTAATGTTTCTGCTATTGAAAAATTCTTCCATTAAAACCTGGTCTTTTAGGGGTAGAAATGACCCTGAGTTTTTAAGACTATAGTCGGGGAACATTTTATTAGATACTACCAAATGGGAAAATATTGAAATACAAGCCCAAGGATTGGTATTGTTTGAGAACCAACCTAAAGTATTCAAGCAGCTAGCGATGTATGTATGGGTCTTCAGATTCACTTTTGCCATTATAGTGCTTTTATTTGCTTGGAATATATGCTCGAGAGCTGGTCTTGGAGCAAGAAGACATGAGCTTAAGTCCTGCCTCTAATATTTCCTGACTGGGTGACTTTGGCCTTTCTAAGTCTTGAACAGACTTTTCCTGATCTAGCAGTTCTTTGTACCATTGAAATTACTGGTCTACTCTCTATCCTTATAGTACCAACACCACTAAACTAATAATTTATTAATTAACTGTTAAGATGTTAAACCACCAGAAGTGTAAATAAGTAGTTCCTATAGCAATATTATATCTATTTATAGAAAAGACTCCTATTGTCAAAACTCCCTACTAACACTTGGCTAACACTTTAGACTAAATTGTCTAAAGGCTAAACAGTTTGGGACTGAAAACTGTTAGCATAGAAGAATGTTGTCTGTTTACTGAGTCTCAGTATTTATTCCTGGCAGCATTCTAACTTGATCATATGTACAGAATATGTATAACATTGTAAAGGCAACTAGCACCACTCCTTAACAGTATTTGACCTTTTGCTATTGTACACAACTTTCTTTTCTCTTAAGTTTTGTTGATGTTCTTTTAAAAATATCACTATCACTTCTCAATGACTTCAGCTCAGCATATTCCTCTTGTAATAAGTAAGTGTAGTCAAGCAAAAAATATTCAACATATTGGCTATGTCTACATCAACATACAGTCTTACCAACTATTCCCAATAAAGAGTGGAAGACTTGCTTCCCCATCAATTCTGTGAAGTCTTACATTGTTGGTTTCATTTAAATTAGTGTGGTCATGTTAATTTTTTTCCTTGTTCTGCTTTCTTTGTTACATATCTGTTTATACATATTTCCAGTTTTTCTGAATTTTTCATTCATTCTTATTTATATACAAGTTTATTCAACCATTCCCCTATTCATGGGCATTCAACTTTCCTTTTCAGTTCGTTACTACTTGGAAGAATGCTGCTGTAAATTTTTTTTTATTTATAGGACTATATCTTTGACTTGAGTAAAAGGGTGGGTACAATTTTTATGACTCTTCCCATCCCTTTGCCGAGTGGAGTTTGGCATATACTCCGCAGATAAGAGATGGTGCCCAGGCATATTCTGAAGTTACATGACTTACCCAGCTAAGGGCATAGAGCTAGTGTGTATCAAACTTGAAATCAGCTCCTCTTCATTCCAAAGGTGGTGCCTGTCAAATACACTTAAGTGACACTTTTTTTGCATAGGGTGGAGCAAGTGCATAATTCCAAATTGTTTTCTGGAACTAATAGCCCTGTTCACAGCTCTACCAACATCATTCTGCTTAATTTGTTACTATTAATAGTTTGATTTATGATAGTTTACATTTGTGGGGGGAGGAATTGTGCCTGTTCATTTTTTGGGGGGAATAAGCCTAGTGTTTTTATTTTTTTAAAAGTGTGTCAATATCCTGCATTTCTGTAATGTTGATTTTTTTATTTTGTTTATGATAAGTATAGATGCTCAAATCAAAAGCATTAATAGTAAATAATATTTTTGTATATATCATATAGCATGGCATGAAGATATGTCATGAACTCTGATGATCTGGTGAAGCTATGAACATCTCAATGTTTTTGAATTCATAAAGTACATAGAATCACAAAAATCAGTTGTATTGAAAGATAATTATCAAAATATTAATGTATTCATGGACTCCAGCTTAAGGAACCACTCTTGTAACCTCTCTTCTAAATTTTGGCTAGTACACCGTGGTTGACAGCCCAGAAGCCAGAGAACGTCACTCAGCCCATTTAAACTCCTCTCAGTGTATAATTTTTGTGGAATGTCATTTTCCTGCTACAGCTTTTCTCTTGATAGCTTTTGGATGATCTATATTCCAATATTGACTGAGAACAACCGACAGGAATTTTATGAGCTTGGAAGGGAGTGACTTCTGGGCAGTGCAGAGGAAGATGAATTGCGTTAGGTCTCTATACTTCTAATGGTATTTTCTGTAATGCCTGCCTCTGGAAAAGATATGTGTTTATTGTAAAGCACACACCCTTCCTCTGTCCCTGAAAGGTGGCACATTATCTGGCCATTCAAGGAGGGACTGATGTGAATGTGCTTAGTGTCATTAAGAAGTAAACCGAAGACTACTGGAGGCACCTGGTTGAATTTATAAAAAACGATTTTTTTTTTAAATTAAGTATTGGTAATAGTGATCTCAGTCCCTCTAGTTGGTAGGCCTGTATCTCCTTTTTCACTCCCTAGGACTCAAATTTTCAGAATTAGAAAAACTAGTGAAACTCTTTGGGGCCTTTAATGTGACATTTGGTATGTACATTATGGAGAGGCAGTAGAGAGGAAATTGCTTGATTCTTTACAATGGTCCAGAAATATTTCTAGAATGGAGGATATGGGCAAATGTACCAAGTGCACATCAATTTTATGGTTGGAGTTTTGTGCCCATTTTCTAAGGGCCCAGGACCTGTCTCCAATGCTGGAAGAACATTACTATAGGTTACATATGGCAGAACATGTTTTGCCTATAGGGGTCTATGTCCCAGCAGAAGGGGTCAGAATCAGGCCTGGCCAAAAGTCCAGGATCCCACAATGTTAAATTGATTTTTAGCAGGATCAGGCACAAAATGGAAGCAACCCTATTTTTACCATATGGGTTAGAAATGGCATGTCCTGGTAGTGGCTTGTTAACTGCTATAGGGAGACAGCATTACTGCAGCATTTGGAGGCATAGTTAGAGTGTGGCAGGCACGACGTTTATTGGGCTCCTTTCCCAGCAAAAGGGGACACCAGGACACTCCCCATGGCATCTTTATTCCCTGACACTGGGAGCTGTTAGGTCCTAGTTGTTGCCATTGTCTTGTTAAGGTAGAATGGGCACTGACCCCAGTGGCCATGGCAGGTCCAGAAAACTTTGATTAATCTACAACTGATTGGTCCCTCTAAGTTGCTGCCAGTACAATACTCAGTGTTCACTGGATAACTCTATAGCAGGAGCTCATACCTTTGTTAGGAGATTTGTTTGATCTTTGGCAGCAAGGAGGGGCCAAAAGTACTCAGAAGAGCACATCAGAAGCCTCTGATGGGGCAAAAATTTAGTGTTTGTAGTATTCATCTCCCAACCACCTTCATCTTCCGCTCCATCCCACCAAAGAAACTCCCAGGCAGGAGGAGATCCTTTTTGGTTTGCCAGGTGAAGGTAGTGGTACATAGGAGTTCTCCCTGACCTGTGTGTATGAAATACCAGTAACTTTACAATAAACGACATTCTTGGTTCTGCCCCTGCTCGTGATTGCCTGTATGCACCAAAATATCCACTGTGACATGTAAAGATTTGGCATCACTCACGCATAGACCAGGTCAGTCCTTCTAAAGATGGGTAGATGGAAGTTTTGATATTTCTGATCTTTCTGATCTCTGCTATTCGGCTATTCTTTTGGGAGGTAGATAAATGTTTTTGTTTTTCCTGTCTTTCTATTTTAGTTTTTCTCTTTATTCAATGTTTTCTGTATGAAGCATCTTGCATTACCTCTAAAGTCACTTATACATGGTGGAAAGTCCTTCAAAACAGGTGTCAAATACAGATGCACATTAGGCTAGCAACACTTTAGAAAGCTGCTTGAAAAACATTAAAATGTAATTGGGAAATATTTAAAATTTTAAAAATAGCTAACATTATATTTTACAACTGCTAATATGTGGTCTGTATGGATTAGTGACCCCTATTTCTGCTGGAATTTGAAGCATTTAAGGACCTTAACCACCAAGGCTTAATGAGAGCATTGTCCTAATCTACCACCATGCAAATTAGGCTAGCTTTCCTTTAAAAGGTATTGTAACTGAGAGTTGATTTGTTGAAAGGATTGAAAACCTACCTGATTATAAAACAGTCGTGAAGATTGTTCTGAAGTACTTCTGTGTCACAGTTTTATAGATAAGGAAATTGAGGCTAGGAGATTTTGTCTTTACCAGGATCACACAACTAGTGAGTGAGACCCAATTTGAACTCGTCTTTCTGTCTCCAAGTCTCATATTCTATACATTATGTCACATAGATCCCTTCTAGAGTACAAGGAATCATTCATTATATGTACTTAATGTGATCATAAAATAGATTTGAGAGATGAGGAAACATATTGAAATCAAATGACTTGCCCAGGTTTGCATAGCTAGTGAGTATCTGGGGCAAATTTGAACTCCGGTATGTCTGACTCCAAGTAAAGTGTACAATTTGGTATACCACTTAGCTGCCTCGTGGAAAAAGGAATTATGTAAGGCTGACAAACACACCCTTTCTGGGCTCCTGGATGAATACCTGTACTCCACTTTTGACAGCTCTTGGATTTTTAAGTTGATTCCATCCAAAAATTCCAAAATGGAATTCTTGAGTCATTACCCTTGTGTGTCATTCAGAAGAACTTTTATCAGAAAATAATTAGTTCACACTAGTTATCTGCAAATTTGGTTGCATTGTGGGACTAAATTGTGTTCTTGCAAAGCATCTCCTGTTTTCCCAAATCAGAGCTGAAATTTTGCTTGTTATAGAAATCCCATCCTATACTCAATCTTGTTATTAACTTGAGAAGATAGATGTTTGGTCTCATGCTTGCTGTATGTCTTGTGGCAATCCCTTTTCACTACATTACCTTACCCTAAAAGCATTTTCCTTACTTCTCCTTTCCTGTTGTGGCCACCACTATCCTAGTCACAGAAGTTTTTACAATCTTAGTATCATCTTTAACTTCATTTCCCCCCAATCCACATTCCCACATCTAATGAATTACCAAATCTTATCCATTCTACTACCTTATCACCTCTCAACTGGAGTATTGAAGAAATAGTTTTGTTCTGGGCCCCCCTATCTCCTATCATTCATCCTCCATGCTAGCTGCCAAAGTGATTTTCCTGAAGTATGTTATCATGTCGCACAGAAACTACGGTAGATTTCTGTTAACTCTGGTATTAAATATTTTCTTCTCATCCTTTAAAAGTTTTATATATTTGCATTTTATTATCTACATACTTGTTAAATATAAATATACACATTGGGGGTATGAGCTCAAATTTGTCAGTGACATGCACAATCAAAAAAATTTGGGCCCACTGGTCTGTTGAGCAAAATTCAAACTATCTGCTAATTTATACCCTCCATAATCTGATTACCTTTAGGTGGCTCAGTGGATAGAGGTCTGGCCAGAGCTGGATTCAGGAATATCTGAGTTGAAATTCTGTCTTTAAAAGTTGCTAGCTATTTGCCTCTGGGCAAGTCATTTAACCTCTTTATCTTCTGTAAAATGGAGATAATTAGCTGCACCTACCCCCCAGGGTAGTTGTGAGGGTCTAAGAAGGAGGGAAGGAAATCCGTGTTGATGAAGCATTCCAGTGCTTGTTGTTCTTCTTTATGAACCTTACACTACTCGGTCTGGCTTCCGGATCCCGCTTTTGTTGTGTGCGGTTTGCACACAATCTTGTGCCCAGGGTACGTGCCCCTTTTTACCCCCTGGTGCAGAAATGCTGCCTTCTCCACAGGCAGCTCACTCTGTTGTTCTGATTTTTTAAAGTTGTTCATCATTCTTTCCTGAGTTGTCTGTGTTCTTTCCTTAATAAGTGTAGAATATATTCTTGCCCTCTCCACAAATTGTAAACCAAATGAAGGGGCAATTCTCTTTTTCTTTGTGCTTTTAGGCACTGCATGCTACTGACATGCTTGCTTGGCATTTGACTGAATTTCCCATATGGAGTCTCATTTAGTACAAATTTTTACAAATGCTTTCACTTTTGTCAACTTTATAAAATAAAGTTTACAGCAAATATTAACAAATGCTTTAAGGTTTGCTGAGCCCTATAAATCTTTATAATCTAATTAGATACTCAAAACAACCCTGTGATAGGACATGTAAATATCCCCATTTCTCAGAGGAAGAAACTAAGTGACATACTTAAGCTCACATAGTTTGTAAATGGAGAAACTGGGATTGCATCCCAACTCTCTCCTGATCTCGTATCATAGATGCCACTGCTTCTGTAGGGAGAAACACGAAGTTAAAAAGCCTTCAGACCTGGGGTTATTGACCTTTTGATTTTAAAAAACAGTTTCAAGGGTATCAGAGACACGCAACCTTGTTGGAAGACTTCAAATCTAAGGCAAGATGAGAACTTAACACTGATTTGCATCTGCAGGTTTTGTAAGTAAAGCAAACATAAACATTTGGAGACAGGTATTCCTTTAAAAATTTGATTAGGGAAGTCTGGGGAGTTGTGCCTGTAGCTGGAAGCAGTCCTCTGAAAGCATCAGCTGGACTAGAATGGATAGTGTCAGCGCCACCTAAAGGTGGAGAAATGTGAAGCTTGTCAAAAGGGCTTCTTGCCACCTGTGGCTAGAGAAGGTAAAGCAATTGTTTTTATTTGTGTAAAGAGTATTTTGTAATTGTGTTCATATACTTCCTGTGCATGCCTTGGCAGCTAGATTCCCAAGGATTTTATACTGTCTTTTTATTTTAAATACTATTTATCTTTTCCTGCTTTGTTTTGTTGGCAATACTCAGAAATGATAGTGATCCATATGGATTTATTTTATACCCTGCATCTTTGCTGAAGTTGTTAACTGTTTGTTAGTTCTTAGGTTCTCTAACTCATCAGATCATCTACAAAAAGTAGATAGCAATCTTATAAGCAAATCTTATTGTTTTAGCTATCATTTCTGTGTGTATGTTCGCCCTTCATTCCCGAGGAAGGCTATGCTATCAGAGAAACAATGACGTGACTTGCACTTGACTTTGTTTGGAGTGAGGGAGGGCTGTGCAGGTCACCAGCCTCACTTCTCCTCCAGAGCCACCTGAATTCAGTGACCGGAGATGACCCACGATGAGGCAATTGGGGTTAAGTGACTTGCCCAAGGTCACACAGCTAGTGAGTGTCAAGTGTCTGAGGTGATATTTGAACTCAAGTCCCCCTGACTCCTGCACTCGTGGTCTATCCACTGTACCACCTAGTAATGGTGATAATGGACATCCTTGTTTCACCCCTGATCTTATTGGAAAGGCTTTGGGGATATTTCCATTGCAGATAATGCTTGCCCTTGGTTTTGAGTAAGTACTTCTCTTAAGGAAAGTTCCATTTATTTCTGTACTTTTCAGTTTTTTAAACAAATGAATATTGTTCTTTTGCATGTGTAGAAATAATCACATGGTTTTTGTTTTTCTTATTAATATGGTCAATTATGCTTGTAGTTTTTCTAATATTTTCATTTTGGGAATAAATCTAGCATGGTCCTATGGTATGATCTTTGTGATGTACTGCTGTAATCTCTTTGCTAGTATTTTATCTAAAACTTTGGCATCAATATTCACAAAGGAAACTGATCTATAGCTTTCTTTCTCTGTTTTGACTCTCCCTGGTTTAATTTTCAATACCATAGTCATAGAAGGATTTAAGTAGAACTCCTTTACTTATTTTAGTTTGTGCCATAATGGAATTAAATGTTCTTAAATGTTTAATAGAATTCACTTGTATTTATTATTAGGTCAAAATTAGCACAGGTAGCAGAGAATTGATCTATACTTTGTTGTATCTCAGCTTCAGAGGCTGCATTGAATGGACAGTCATCTGTGAACAGAAAATCATGCACCAACACTCCTTCCTCTTTGGTTTTGGCTTGTAGCTTTTTCAAGTTGAAGAATTGACTATCAGTGCTGCAAGTGACCTTGATGCCATATTCATCCTCATTTGAAGGCATTTGACAACATGGTATAAAACACTCTAAAAAGCATGTGAGCAAGTATATAGCCCTTGTTTTACTTCATTGATGACTGGGAAAGCTTGAGAATATCATTCATTATCCAAAAAGCAGGCAAACATGCTCTAAAGAAATGTAAGATGTACAATATGAGAGAATCCGTCCTAAATGTTCAATGGACTATTTGTGCCCTACCTGTGGTAGAACATTCTGAGCTTGTGTTGATCTGATCAGCCATAGTCGAATACATTATCACTTAATTAACATGGTGATTTTGGTCCTCTTTTAGAATGAAGGACAATAACCAACCAGAATTAACTTGTAAATTCACCTTAGTTATGAGGTTTTTTCCTTAAGGAGTTAATTTATGGCATGTTCAATTTCTTTTTTTCTTTCTTTCACCTTCAACATTCTTTTTAAATTTTGAGTTCCAAATTATCTTTTTCCCTCTCACTGAGAAGGCAAACAGAATGATACCAGTTATACATGTGAACTCATGCAAAACATTTCCATATTAGCCATGTCTCAAAAATAAAAAACAAAAAAAGGCAATCATATTTCAGTTTACATTCAGTTTACTTTTTCTGGTGATGGATAACGTTTTTTCATCATGAGTTCTTTGAAATTGTCTTGGGTCTTTAACAGTTGATCATCATCATGGCATTGCTCTTACTGTACAGAATGATTCCCCAGTTTTTCTCACTTCACTTTGCATCAGTTCATAATATGTCTTGTCAATATTTTCTGAAACCATGTCCCTTATCATTTCTTTTTAAAAAAATAATTATTTTATTTGTTTTCAGTGTTCTACAATGACTTCCTTATATCTTAGATTTTTTTCCCCTCCCTCCTCCTTCGTCCCTCCCTTCTTATTCCTTCCCTGAGGTAGCTTACAATCTTATATAGGTTCTACATATGTATTCCTATTAAATGCAATTTCATCTTAGCCATGTTGAATAGAAGAATTAAAATGAATGGGAAAAAACATAAAACAAAACATAACACAAAAGAAAATAGTCTGCTTCACTCTGCGATGCAATTCCATAGTTCTTTCTCTGGATGTGGAAGGTGTTTTGCCTCAAAAGTCCATTCAGAATTTTTTAGGTCCTTGCATTGTTGTGAAGGACCAAGTCTACCAGAAAAATTCCTCCCACACTGTGGTTGTTGCTGTGTACGGAGTTCTCCTGGTTCTTCTCCTTTCACTCAGCATCAGTTCATATAAGTCTTTCCAGACCTCTCTGAAGTCTTCCTGTTCATCATTTCTTATAGCACAATAATACATCATTAAAATTATACACCATTCAAGTATTTCCCAATTGATGTGCATTCCTTCAATTTCCAATTCTTGGCTACTTCTAAAAGAGCTGATAGAAATATTTTTGTACATATAGGTCCTTTTCCTTTTTCTTGAATCTCTTTGAGATACAAACCTAATAGTGGTATTGCTGGACCACGGAGTACGCATAGTTTTGAATTGTTCTCCCAAATGTTTGAACCAGTTCACAATTATTAGTGTATCTATTTTCTCTTCTCCCTTCCAGCAATTGTTATTTCTGTTAAGTAGTTATGAGATGTTTTAAATTTACATTCCTATAATCAATAGTGATTTAGAATATTTTGTCATGTGATTATAGATAGCTTTGATTTATTTTTCTGAAAATTGCCTATTCATATCCTTTGAACAGTTGTCACTTATGAAATGGCTCTTATTTCTCCATATTTGACTCATTTGGCTGTATATTTGATAAATGAGACTTTTATCAGAGAAACTGCTATAAATTTTTTTGATATTCATTATTTATGTTACCTTTTAGCAAAATGTAGTTTTCTCTTTTAATTAGGTCTATTTTTACTTTTGCTTTATCTGAGATCATGATTGCTACCCTTGCCTTTTTTACTATGGTTGAAGCATGATAGGTTCTGTTCTTGCTGTTTGAACTCTGTATGTTTCTTTGTTTCATGTTTGTCTCTTATAAACACCATAATGTTGGATTCTGTCTACCACTTCTTTCTTCTATCTACTTCAATTTTATGGGTGAGCACATCCCATTCACATTTATGACTATTATATATTTCCCTCTATCATATTTTCTTCTACTTATCCTTCTTGCTCTCTTTTTATCCTATCTAAAAAGTTTATTTTGCTTCTGATCATTGAGTCCCTTAATCTGTTCTCCCTTTTGTCAATAGATGTCTTTACCAAACTGAGTGTGCATATGTATTTTTTCCTCTTTGAACAAATTCCAATGAGAGAGGTTCAGGCATTAAACTCCCCTATTTTCCTTTCCACTATAAAAGCTCTTGCTTGTATGTTCCTTTTATGTCAGAAAACTTTCCCCATTCTCTCTCTCCTTTCTCCCAGTCCATCTCTCTCACCCCTTCATTTTTTTTTTCAAATCATCTTGACATAATCAGTTCATGCCCTCTATTTAGATGCTTTTAACTGCCCTAGTAATAATTACGTTCTTAGAAGTTACAGGCATCATCTTTGCATAGAGGAATGTAATCAGTTTAATTGCATTGAGTCCCTTATGATTACTCTTCATGCTAATGTTTTTATGCTTCTTTTGAGTCTTGTATTTGGATGTCACATTTTCTCTTCAGCTCTGGTCATTTCATCAGGAGTTCATGAAGGTCCTCTATTTCATTAAATATCCATTCTTTCTTCTTCCCCACCCCTTCCCAAAAGGGTTGTATCCAGTTTGGTTGGGTAGATTATTCTTGGTTGTAAACCCAGCTCCTTTACCTTTAGGAATATATTCAGAGCCCTTCTCTCTTTTAACATGGAAGCTGCTAAATCTTGTCCAGTCCTGACTATGACTCCATTCTATTTGACTTGCTTCTTTCTGTATTTGGCTGCAATATTCCTGGGACTTTTCATTTTGTGATTTCTTTTATGAGATGATCAGTGGATTCTTTCAATTTCTATTTTACACTTTGGATCTCAGATAGCGCAGTTTTTCTTGATAATTTCTTAAAAATGATGTCTAGTCTGTCTCTGTCTCTCTGTCTCTCTGTCTCTCTGTCTCGGCTTTCAGGTAGTCCAATAATTCTTAAATGGTCTCTCCTGAATCTGTTTTTCAGGTCAGTTGTTTTTCCAGTGAGATATTTGACATTTTTAAAGAAAATTCTTTTGATTTTCTTTTATTGTTTCTTGACGTCTCTTAGAGTAATTAACTTCTATTTTCCAATTCCTAATTTTTAAGTAATTATTTTCTTCAGTGAATTTTTGTGCCTCTTACTATTAGGTCAAATCTTTTTTTTTTTTTAAGGTGTTATCTTCTTTTTTTTTTTGTCCCTTTAAAAAAAATGCAAGCTATTAATTTTCTTTTCATAAGTTTCTTGTACCATTCTCATTTCTTTCCTCAGTTTTTCTTCTAACACTCTTTCTTTAACTCTTTCAGGAATTCTTATTGGGTTTAATTCCAGTGAACATTTTTCTTCAAAGTTTTTGTTGGAGCTGTTTTCACATTGTGAAATCTTATGAGTTATATATCTTATGAGTTTTTTAGCTTGGTCTTCCTGCCACCATAGGACCATTTTATGGTCTTTTTTGTTTGCTAATTTTCTCAGCCTATTTCTTGACTGAGTTTTATGTTAAAATTGGACTTGCTCATCTAGGGGTGGGGAAGCATTGTTCCAAGTTTTAGATTTTTTTTGCTGTTTTTAGAGCTAGTTCTGAGGTTTCATTGTATCCAAAGTGGGTGATCCTGAGAGAGGTTTGGTCACTGATTTCCTGTTCTGTTCTTTACCCAGGAATGGCCATTGTTTCCTTGTACCTCAAATTCTAATGTTCCTCTTGGATGCCCTGGAACTGTTGCCAGGTTCCCTGCTTTTCTGTGCCTACAAGTGCTAATGCTTTTTTCTACTTGGAAATGTGACTAGGGTCCCTGATACCTTAGTAGTGACCATAATACTCTCCTCTCCACCCTGGAATTGTGACCCAGAACTGGGTATGAGAAATAGAGTTGCCAATCAGTGGCAGCTATACCCAGTGCCAGCAAAGGGTCCCCTATAATCTCTTTCTTACCAGTTGTCTGCCCCCAGCCCTGTTACTACCTCTGGGCTGAGAGGTTCCCTAAGCTGTTGCTGTTGCTGTCTTGGCCACCTATCCCCTCAATAAATTCATCATTCACCTATTATACCACAGACAAGGAATTAGTATGTATGCTGAACATATATGCACCAAATGTCCAGGATTGGTATTAATTCCTTGTCTATGATACTGTAATAAACTTTTCACTTTCTCCTATACTTATTTATTCCTTTTTTTCCTTGTCTCCTCTTTAAGAGCAGTATTGCTTCTGACAACTCCCCTTAATATGCCCTCCCTTTGATTCTCTACTCTGTTTCCCTGTTTTTATATTCTCTTTCCCTCACACTTTTCTATTGGGTAAGATGAATTTATGTACCCAGTAGTATTTATGTAGATTCTTCCCTCCTTGAGTTTAGATTAGAGTGAGGTTCAAGTGTTGCCTGTGCTCCCCTTTCCATTACCCCTTCTACTGCATAAACTCTTCCTAGAGTACCACAATTTTGTGAGATAATTTTTTCCTCTCTTCTCCATTCTCCCACTGCATTGTTCCTCCCCATGTTTTTAAATTTTTGTATAATTTGGATACTTGAAGATTTATTTAGTTTACCATCAGACCCAAACTGGACTTACGTTTGGAAGAAGAAACATTTTTCACCAGATGAAATGTGAGTTCACAAGAACCAAGCTAAAGTAGTAAAAGTAATTCATAAAGGTAGTTTATGAATGTTCCTTAGTTCCACAGGATTGAATCTTTTTTTTTATAAATTTATTTATTTAACTTTTTACATTCATTTTCACAAGATTTTGGGTTCCAAAATTTTCTCCCCATTTGTCCCCTCCCCCATGGATTGAATCTTAATAACCTGTTTTGTCAGCCAAGGAAGGAACCCTAGAGACCATCTACTTAAAGTAGTACTGTGTTTCTTGTAAGGAAACTAAGGTTTGGAATGGGGAAGCCACACTGTGAGATAATGGAAGGGGACCTCATCTATTCCTAGATTCTCAATTCAAGACTCTTTGCATTACACAATTAAATAAATGTTCTAATGATGGATAAAAAAAAGGAATTACTGCGATTTCCTAAGGAGTATGATATGAATGGAATGTCTTAAAAAGTTTGGTCCATTAGACTGATTTCATGGGATCCTTTCCTACAGCCAGAAATATATTGATGAACCCACTTTGCAATGCTTGGGACTATGTCTTCCACATGATGCCTACCTAAATTCTCCCTCCACCAGAAAGAGCACTTGCTCCAGAGAACAAGTTACTGACCTCAAGTTAGAATGCTCTCTTCCTCTACCTAATGAGACTATCTTGGCTTACCTCATTTTAAATGACTTGCGCTTTAGATATTACCTACATAAGTCATCTGGCAGCTTTAATTTTCTTTTAAGGTCATCCAAACATAATAAAATCACATACAGTCTCACTTATTAGATTTCCCCTAAGATCTCTGGTGATGACAGAGTTCTGAACAAAATATTTCCCCATATAAGAATGTAAGTACCTTATGGTTTCTTATTCATGCTTATGTTCTTAGGTTTGAATATCAGATTTTCTATTTATCTCATCTTTTCATGAATAATGTTTGGAAGTCACCTATTTCATTGGATGTCTTTTTTATTCATCTTTTGTTAGGATTACACTTAGTTTTGATGGGTAGGTTATTTTTGGTTGTAATCTTAGACACTTTGCTTTCTAGAATATTATTCTAAGTGGTCTGTTTCTTTATAGTGGTAGCTGCTAAATCTTGTGTAATCCTGACTGGCTCAATGGTATTTCAGTTCTTTCTTTCTGACTGCTTATATATGTATTTTTAAATAAATATTTATATATTCTATTTTCTCCTTTAACTTTTGGATTCTGGATTTTAGCTTTTCCTGGTATGTTCATTTTGGAGTTTAAGGAGGTGATTGGTAAATTCTTTTAATTTCTACTTTGTCCTGTGGTTCTATGAAATCTGAGCACCACAGCTGCCACTCTGCTTCTGGTCTCAGAGCCACACAGGTGTGTTTCTCTAAATTATTTTGTAGGCTCAGTAGATTTCTTTCATTTTTATTTCTAGCATTTGTTCAGGGGTATGTGGGATCTCTTTTCGCCCCATTGCTCTGAATTCCGTTTCTGCCCTTAACCCCTGGTATGCTTCTTTACCATAACTATCAATGCCACAAAAATTCCACTTCTGGTCTGTGCCTATCTTTCTAAGCTGTCTTGGATTGGAAAACTTACTCACTGTGGTATTTTCTTGGTTTTCCCAATCAGCCCTCAGCTTGGTGCATTTTCTAGGTTATCATGGAGATGATGTGCTGGGAGAACTAGGCAAAAATACTTCATGTACCCCTCCCGACCTGCCCCTGCCTCCCAAAAGTCATTATTGCTACCGGCCGAGCAGTGGCTAATTGTGTGCAAACATACGTTGGATAGGGGTTCGAGAACTAGGCTGGTGAGTAGGCACGTGTACTTCTTCTCACTGTGGGATGACGGGCTGTCTCTGGGATTTTAGACTAGCTAATTTGAGAGAACACTGGGACGAGCTAGCAAAGGATGTCTCGTATACTTAGGGACATAGTGACAGGCTACACTCAATTTAATTCACTAAGGATGAGGGCAGACTAGGGGGTTGGTTGAGAGATCCTGTGAACCAGGTACTAAACTTTCTTTCCAATTTCTTTAATCAAATCTTGGACATCATATTTGACTTTCTCATCATCCAGGAAACATTCAAAATGTATCCAGAGCTGATGATAATATTCCAGATTGTTAAACTCCCACCCACTCACTTTTTTTTTTACATCAGTCATTTGACATACAGCCTTCTCCTCATTGCATCCTTCCTTGTAATAAAGAAAAAAACAAACTAAAGTTGTTGTCAAGCCATGCCTTTTCCACCACGAGTTTGTATAGTTCATTATCAGTATTGAATGTCATTAGTTTTGACCAGTGGTTTAATTAGAATCTTTATGAATTTTAGTTCTATTTTGCAGTGGGTTAGTTATTTCTACCAACTGCTTAAATATTTTCTGTCTTCCATATCTGTTATTTTTGCCTTCATAATTACAAGTAGTTTTCCAGTTACATAATATTCTGAGCTATCTTTCTGCCTGTGGTTCTGACCTACAATAACATAATTGTTTTTCATTGAATCTCTTGATTTACTTTTTTCCTCATATATTTCCAGTTTATTCTTCTTGTCCTGGAATTTCTTAGTCATATTCCATTTTTATTTATTAGATGATATTTTGGTTTTCACCTTGGTATTCTTGAGTGCTAAAGAAATTGTAGTTTCATTTATGAATATTTTGTTCTATGGATATTTTGTTATTCTTCTAAATTCATATTATTCTTCCATTGTGTTTGAGTGCATTTGTTTATTGTTGTATTTTCTTTTAAACTTTTTGGGAAATTTCTTGTACCTTTGCTTCTTTTAGCTTCCTGCTCTCTTCCATCTTTGTGAAGTCATGCATCTGTAAATCAGATAACCTGTGTTATCTAGTACTTGGTTTATAAGTGGCTAAAAATGTTGAATGACACGGGGCCAAAGAAGGACCACTGTGGACCCGAGTAGAGAAACCCTCCTTCCTCCAAAGGACAACTAGGTAGCACAATGGGAGAGTCCTGGGCTTGGAGATAGGAAGACCTCTATTCAAATTCAGCCTCAGTAGTTAAGCCTACTTAACTAGCTAGCCGTGTGAACCTGGGCAAATCATTCAACCTTGGTTTGCCAGTCCTCAACTATAAAATCTTACACACTGCTGGATTAATCTTCCTAAAACTTTGTTCATACTACCTTCTTGCTCATGAATAGATTAGAGCATCAATGAAAGCAACCAAATTAAAATCATTAAAGGCCTTTTTGATAAACTTATTTCAATCTATTTTAGGATGTTATAGGTTTTATAGTGGGGACCAAGTGCTAGATTAGAAATAAGACTTTGTTTTTAATAGTAGCTTAGCTATTTGCTAATTAGTGTGTTCTGCTTCTCAGTTTCTTCAACTTTATGAAATAAGGAATCTGAGTGAAATAGCACTTTATAATCTGCTTCAGTATAAATCCTTTGCTTGATTTATGAGTTAGCAGGAGGAACCTAGAAGAACCCCAGCCATGACTGCTCCTGTACATTTGATGATAGGATTTCAGAGAACATCCCTTGCGTTCTAATTGCCTCTATCCTACAAAATCCTCCTGCCTAGCTTTCCATGATTCCCATATGATCTTCGAGATTTGTCACATTTAGTCCTTGGTCTTCAGTCTGCCCCCACACCTACCATCTTCCATTGTTTCTATCTTTGCACAAGTGGTACCCTATTTCTGGAACATTCTTTAGACTTTTCACTCATGATCCCTAAATTCCTTCAAAGCACAGCTCTAATGCTACCTCCTACCTGAGACCTTTTCCTAGCTGGTGGGGTCTCTTCCTCTTGAAGTTATTTTGCATAATTTTATGTTAATTATATACATGTATCTCCTAATAAGCTGATGGAGGGCAGGTATTGTCTTTGTATTTCCAATAATGTCTTGAATAAATTAGGTTCTTAATGCTTCCATCTTTTTTTTAAAAATTTATGTATTTAAAGTTTTCAACATTCATTTCCACAAAATTTTGAGTTCCAAATTTTCTCTCCATTTCTCCCCTCCCCCCACTCCAAAACGCCAAGCATTCTGATTACACCTTCCACCCATCTATCCTCCCTTCTAATATTCCTCCCTTCCCTTATCCCCATCTTCTTTTTTGTCCTGTAGGGCCAGATAACTCTCTATTCCCCATTACCTGTATTTCTTATTTCCTAGTAGCAAGAACAATACTCAACAGTTGATCCTAAAACTTTGAGTTCCAATTTCTCCCCACCCATTCCCTTTGGGAAGGCAGGCAATTCAATATAGGCTATATCTGTGTAGTTTTGCAAATGACTTCGATTATAGTTGTGTTGTGTAAGACTAACTGTATTTCCCTCCATCCTATCCTGCCCCCCATTGCTTCTATTCTCTTTTGATCCTGTCTCTCCCCAAGAATGTTGATTTCAAATTACTCCCTCCTCCCATTACCCTCCCTTCCATCATCCCTCCCAACCTGCTTATCCCCTTCTCCCCCACTTTCCTGTATTGTAAGATAGGTTTTCATACCAAAATGAGTGTGCATTTTATTCTTTCCTTGAGCCAAATGTGATGAGAGTAAGCTTCACATTTTCCCTCTCACCTTCCCCCTTTTCCCCTCTATTGAAAAAGCTTTCTCTTGCCTCTTTTATGAGAGATAATTTGTCCCATTCCATTTCTCCCTTTCTCTTCCCAATATTTCTCTTTCACCCCTTAATTTTATTTTTTTTAGGTATGATCCCTTCCTATTCAACTCACTGTGTTCTATGTGTATATGTGTGTGTGTGTGTGTGTGTGTGTGTGTGTGTGTGTGTGATCCCACCAACTACCCAGATACTGAAAAAGTTTCAAGAGTTACAAATACTGTCTTTCCATGTAGGAAAGTGAACAGTTCAACTTTAGTAAGTCCCTTATGATTTCTCTTTCCTGTTTACCTTTTCATGCTTCTCTTGATTCTTGTGTTTGAAAGTCAAATTTTCTTTTCAGCTCTGGTCTTTTCATCAAGAATGCTTCAAAGTCCTCTATTTCATTGAAAGACCGTTTTTCCCACTGAAGTATTATACTTTTACTGGGTAATGCTTCCATCTTTTGCAGATCAGTCTGTTCCTGCCTCCTCCTTTGCTGCAGGATCAGAATGGTTTTTTGTCTCTATACTTTTACTCTCCTTCCTTCAGGGTTGCCTTCCTTTCTTGGGTACATACTACAGTTGACTTTCCTCTCATTTTCTATCATGTTCTAAGATGGATGGTTACTTATTCCCCAAGACTTTCACCACATTAATTCCTTGTTAGTGAAGGCCAAGTTCAGAAATGAACTTTCATAGTTGGTTTGTGCACTTTTTAATAAAGGAAGCCTTTAGAATAAATCAGTGAAAATTGCTTCTCTTTCTCCCAAAAACTTTTTGCTAGACTTTCCGACTCCACTTCCTTTATTTCCCTTGCTATTCCTACACTAGAAGCAATTCTTTCCATGGATTCCCAAAAGACCATATATGGTGCCCACGTGGGTGCCCTTCATTCACCCTTCCCCATGCTGAAGCCCACCTCCAAACTATGCTCTTTTCCCTGTTTGTTTTCTTAGCCAGAGACTGCCTTCCTACCCCAACACATTCACCCCCTCCTTCCCAGTGGTGGTAGGCCATTTTCCTTACTAGTCTCTGCCCTGCACTCAGATGCACCCTAAGGATGCCTGGATCTTTCCGTTTTCCCTGCAGCTGAACCCCATTTTCTATGAGCTTCTTGAGCTGAGACTGCCTTTTATTTTTACTGCTATTTTCAAATGAAATCTCACTGATCAGTGCTACTTGTAATCCTCTGTCCTCACAAAAACAAATATTTTGAATGAAGTATACTCTTCATTTCCCCATGACTGTGCCTCTCCTTTTTTACTAATCTAAATCCCATTTTCTCAATGACAGCATGTTGCAGAACCCACCTTCTTCACATTCTTTCCTGACCACTTCAGAACAACCTTCCTTGAAGTCTTCCAACAGTCTAAATGAATTTTCTAGGAGGTCCATGTATTAATTAATCCAACTGAACAATTACCATGTATTTGACAGGGACAAACAAGCTATAGCCCTTGCTTTCAAAGGGCTTAGGATTTATCTAGTTTTACCTGCATACAGTTCAATGCTGAAAGTAACAATAAGTGTTAAGTGCACCATGACATCAGATGAAGGTTGAAATTTGTATTGTAATTCAAATTATAATTATTAACATCTTTAGGAAGAGGAATCTTAATACTATGCTCTCCATTTGAACACCAAATTAAACATAATATACATGCGACAAATATGCCCATTTATTTAGTTGCATTTTATAGAAGCAGAACTTTCACTAAGCTCCTGTGGGATAGGAGAATAAATGATCTCCTTAAAAATTTGTTGACTACAAACTGAATGAGGTAATCCTAGATGTCTTCCTCAACGCTGTGAACTCTTTCCTTATCAGCTAGCTTTCTCTGGTCAAGCTGAATAGGGAGAAGTGAGGCATATGACTAGGCCTCTGTGTTTCAGCACCCTCAAGCTGTCGTAAACTTGCGCTAGAGTTTGGCTTCACTGACATTCACACATCCAGATCCTTATACTCCATTGTCCCTCAATGTATGTGTGGTCCTTTTGACTTCTGGAGGCATTTTGTGCTCTCTCCAACTGGCTGCTTTTAGAAGGAGAAAACAGCTTTTAATCCTAAAAAAATTCTTATTTTTATTCAGAATGACCTTTGAGGTTACGCTAATGAAAAATGACTATTATTAAGTTGAATTTCTCAGCTTAAACACTGGTGATTATTTTTAAAAGCAGCTAAAAACCTTAGATGAGATAGATCACAGGACTCCAATTTTTTAATATTTGATCCTTACCCTGATTTTTTAGAAGTAGATTCCTGAGCAGTCTTTAAGTGGAAAATTAAACTCAATTTAGGTTGTAAATGTGCTATTATTCCAATCTTCTCAAATCACCTTTACACAGGGTGTGAAAAATCCATATTCCAAATGCTGGCCGGGCACTAAAGATGAACATAAACATAGATTTACATTAGTCTTAATTAGCTATTACCTTTTCTTGCAGGTGGTGAATCAATGCTGACCCCAGCGTATCCATTCGGTTCTCAGTGGCTTGTGGTCAGAAAGTGACTGCTGGGGAAAAACGTAATTTACAGGTGTGGTGGTTCTGAAAGAAGTATTGTGAATGATGAACACTGAGGAGCTGTGACTGACAAAAGTCACATTCTCAAATCTCACTGCCTTCTAATTATTCCTACAAATTTCTTTCTATCAATGGGGAAACTACAGGAATGCTGATAGGTGTAATGTACTATATATGTACCACACACACACACACACACACACACACACACACACACCAGCAGCTCTCCTCTGTAAATTTGTAAAGCACTTTCCTTATCACAGTATATCACAAATAGAGGTATTTACTGAACTAGTAAAATGAAGGCTCCACATTCTTTCCACAAGTATAAAGTTTTTGAGGTTCTAAGATTCTGTACCAGAATTTACTATTTTTTGATCATCCTCAGGCTTCTCTTAGCTTACAGAGGTGACTCAAGGACCCAAGGATATTGTTTGATAGTGGCATTTAATTATTGATTACTATTATAGGTTTCAAATACTATTTAATCAAATAGACTGAAACATTTTCTTACCTCTTACTATTTGTAAGAGATACAGGAACATGTATGGGTCAACACTACTACAACATAATGCTGCATTTCTTGGTTTTATTTGAAACAATCCATGTTTTAGTGTTTCATGGTAGATATTACACTCTGCATTTACACAAATTACAATGTTCTGCTTCATTCTTAAAAAGAAAATTCTAAAAATCCAGCCCATGTGCAGCACAAGAATATGTAAAACTACTATACACGCTTTGTATCAAAGAGTATAAAATTCTGGTTGTATTATTAGACAAATTACAAGAATCCTCTAACTAGACACAAAGGGTTAACATTAGCTCTTAACTGCAAATCTGGATTTCTTCATTTTGCTTCACTTTGAGATGTGAACAAGTTTAAAAGGAATTAATTTTTTATTGTTTAAAAAGAAACCAATTTTTGTTCAAATAGGTATTTCCCCATTCAAAAGAGCTTCATCTTTTTTTTAATCTTTTTTTTTCCTATTTCTTGTTTACTTCCCTTTGTGCTAACCATTTGGATGTCATAATTAAATCAGGTGCACAATCCTGCCAGTTCTTTTTAGTCAATCAGTTCTCTGCTCGCCTTTTCCCCGCTTGCAAGAATTCAAATTGCTTTAAATCAATGCAGCAATTTTCCTCCCCTGCTCCCATATTTGACATGGTTCCCTCTAGCAGTTGCTTTTTGGTTTTCAGTATTGAGGGCTGAGTTCCAGGGAAAGAGGAAGAGTTCCAGGGAAAACAGGTTCTCGTCCTTTCCTTAAGGGCTTGAGGGTGCTGAAATTGACTTACCTAATACTAAGAGAACCTGAAAAACTCCCTGACAAGAATATGCCCATTTTTCATGGGTTGCCTAAAGTCACTGTCATATACTTCTGCATAGTTTTTTTTTTTAAACTCTTTCCTCCTGCCCCACAGGGTCTGATTTGTATTACAAGGCAATAAAAGAGAAGGCAGTAAAAGCCGTCGGCCAATTTTACATTCTCCCGGAATCACACTATTAAGTATTCCTCCATCTTACAAATAACTGAATTATTTACCTATATCTTCCATATAAATTCATATACAGCCAACTCTGGATTATCCCGGGGGGTGCTGGTGGTAGATACTTGTCTAATGTAAAACTTGTTTCAAGTTTTTGTTAACATGATTGAGCAAAGCAGGTGGTAATTCTTTGTTGAAACAATTGATTATTACTTTAATTACTGCCTGTAACTAAGTATAGGCACATGGTGCAAATACACCGAAAAAGTCCCAGTTCAGTTGAGGCTCGTGCTAAGTGACTGTTAGTACGATGCCCGGCACATAGTAGGTGCTTAATAAATGTTTACTGACTGCTAAGGAAATAAACCTCTAGTAAGAAACAGGAGAGTTTTGCGCAGGGGAAATTCTACATGGAAGTTCCTTGGATCTTGAGAGGATGCTTTCTTTTTTTTTCTTTTGATGAATTTCCAGGTCATCAGACATATCACCATGTCAAATCAAAGAAGTACTTCTTGAACTGACCACTCTTACCCTCCATTACCATGGATAACAGAGAGTTGACTGTAATTATGCCATCCAATTCTGAATCCATTTAGCCTCTGCACATAAGAAAACTCCATTTAAGACGAGAAAACATACTGATAGATTAAAAAGCAAAGACTATCATATGACACCTAGAAGCATTTATTTTATGCAACCAATTTAAATATGATCATGTGTACACAAAGTGTACACTTTTACCCTTGCTGAACAATGCCAGGAAACATAATATTGGTGCAACAGTCTTCTAAAATGAAAAAAAAAAGTTCATACTGGGAAACAAAATGCAAAACAGACATTCTTTCATTTATCTCAATGCTTAAAATTGAGTGCAGTTCTAAACATTTCCAACTTTCCTCATGAAGCTGCCAAAGTTCATCTATTTTAAAAAATTGACTTTTTTACATCAATAATAAAAATCTGGTGATGTACACTACAAAACCAAATCCTGAACTGCCTTTACTCCTTTAAAATTTCCAATATTCCAACATAATAGCCACTGGAGTAAAAACCTTTTTAAAGTGATATGTTTTATAAAACAACAATATGTACATTTATTGCAAATTATATTAAACTAAAGTGAGGGGAAATTAAAAAAATGAAATGTTTACTTGCAAATTAATAATTTTAATTATTTTCTCACTCTGATAAAAATCAGAAAGCAACATTTATAAAATTGCCACCACATGACTTTTCATAGCAGGGAAATGAAATCTGTACATCTTATTTTTGCAGAAAAGTAGGCAGGCGGAAAGAATTGTACATAAAAGTCTTCCAAAGGAAAAGCCAAGAAGTACTTGTTCTGATCTCTTTTTCTCCTTAAAATTAATTCAGTAGGCTTCTATTTTTTTCTTGTGTAACATGGGCATTCCTGGCTCTAGAATTATGAATTTTCTGTGTCAGTGTAAGGACATCCTGTGACTTTCTTTAAAAAAAATGCAGCATGGAAAAGAATGGTGTGATGCACTTTAAACTCCAGATATGCAGGAACTGGAACCAAGTGTTAAGCAATTTGCTTAATTATTGACTTTTCATAAAAAAAAGTCTCAGGGGAAAATAAAGTACAGTTGCTTTTAGCCTCTCAAGAGTTTCTGCTTTACATTTCCATTCAAGGACTGGTGTCATATGAAAGGGAAGTAATAGTTTTTCAGTTTTCAAGGCAGAAATTGGGTGTTTTGAAATAATCTCAGTTTCTGTACAGGTACATTTTGAATTCTAGTTTTTGCAGAAGCTTGAGCCTTTCTTTATTTGGCTGTCATTTCCTCCCTTTTCGAGTGAGGCTTCTTTTTACCTTAGAGAGAGGAAAAAAGTTACTATTAGAATAGGCATACAAGGAAGGAGGAGACAGTTTGCAACAACATTAGGCTGTGACAATGTGAATCAATATGGGATTCCACAGAAAAGCAAATATACCTTCTTCTGGAGACTAATATATGGTGTACATACATGCTTTATTCTTTCTGAAACAAAGGTGAATGCTGTTGGACTTAGAAAAATACAAATTCATTTCAAATACAACTGAATTCAACTACTAAATGCATAACTTCTTGTCATCCTTTCTCAATAGACAGATCTAATAATACAACTACCAGTCCAGAGGTAGCTGTGATATATTTTGATTGCTAAAAAGGGAATCCTCATATTCAAAAGGATACTTTTCATTTTGAGCTTATAATACTTTATTTTTGTTATCTTTTTTAAACTGGAAAAAAAAACCATATCAGTTGAATAAGTTTTATTTTTTAGCAACTTAAGATCAACATTTGTATATTCCAACCATGCTATTCATTTTAAAAAGTTGTAATTTTCATTCAAGTTAATATTAGTGTGGAAGAAAAGTGATAGTACAGTGTATCAAACAGGATGGTTATACTTTAAACAGCAAATTAAAATCTGACCTCTTAAGTCTATAAAATGCAAGCTAATACAATTTCATGATATTATTAAAACACAAGGAAAATTGTACTAATTATTTATGGGTGATTATCATGGTTAAATATCATTATTCCTATACTATAACTAAATAATTGTATCATATATGATAGTCCTATAGAAGCTGCCTGCTGCACCTTAATAAAGCCCCCCTTTGCTAGTTCTTCATCCTCAGTATCTTCCTGGCTGCTTTCACAAACTTTTAAATGATCCAGGTCCCTGGAAGAATTTCCTGGACTTGACTCTATGTCCCAAAATGAATCTCCATCACTTTCCAGTACTTGGCTTCTGAAAAATTTTACATTATTGTGACATAAACTCCTTACTGAAAGAATCAGAATAACATTTGATTAATGATTACTTAAAACATCTGCAAACACACTCTTAGAATTCTAATATAAAAACTATCATACAAGTTATTTGGGGAAAAAGCCCCACAAATCTGAATAGTTCAAATTATTTATACTACGGGAGACAATGTGGAAAAGTCCTCCTGCATGGGGAAGGTGCCACATGCCACAGGATCTGGCTTCACATCCTCATTCTGTTACTGTTACTATGTATCTGACATCCTCATTCTGTTACTGTTACTAAGTATCTGACATCCTTGTTCTGTTACTGTTACTAAGTATCTGACATCCTAGTTCTGTTACTGTTACTAAGTATCTGACATCCTCATTCTGTTACTGTTACTAAGTATCTGACCTCCTCATTCTGTTACTGTTACTAAGTATCTGACATCCTCGTTCTGTTACTGTTACTAAGTATCTGACATCCTCGTTCTGTTACTGTTACTACGAACTTGCCTTTGGGCATGTCATTTTACCTCTCAGGCCTTACTTTCTTCATCTGTAAAATGGAAGGATGGAGGAGGGGAAATGAAATAGATATTGCTAAAATTCTTTACAATCTGAGATCCGAGGTACTACTTTCAGTAATAAAATAACCCAAATGATTTGGAGGAAATCCTTTTTTTGGTTAAGATCCTTTGATCCTTTCTTGGACTCAGGGTTTTAATTATACACATGGAATTCCATTTATTCCTGTACAGTTTGAGGGCATCGACACCTCCTTTTTGGGGGCTCAAAGCTTATACAGGAAGGTTACACAGGCTTGCAAAGCATTATTATAATAGTAAAGTTATGACATAGAACATCTTGGTTTTCACAGAACCATGTGAGTCTGGTACTATTATAACCCACCTTTTATAAAACTAGAAAGTGAGGCTGAATTCCATATTCATGAATAGAGGGTCAGAATTCTAAGCTTTCCCAAACTAAACACTTACAAAACATAATGATCCAAAATTTGGAAACTGTCTAGATTGTTTCACAGAGACAAAATTACGGAGGCTGAAAAGTCTTAACACTTAATATAACTGATTTCTACTGACTGCATTTTTTGGGGGGAAGAGCTTTTGCCCCCAAAATAAAGAAAAATGACACCAAAGAATACACTGAACCAAGGATGGAGAACTTGAGGCCTGGAGGCCACATGTGGCCCTCTAGGTCCTCAAGTATAGTCCTTTTAGCTGAATCCAAACCACACAGAACAATTTGTTCTACACGTTGACTGAATTCTGGATTCAGTCAAAGGGCAGCACTCGTGGTTATCATGTAATAAACTTGGATACTTCTGTAAAAAGCAAAAAGCTTAAAGAAATGATCTTTAGGGGCAGAGCCAAGATGGTGGAGTAGAAAGACTCACATATGCTAGCTCCAAACCCACAGCCCATAATTATCTATAAAAAGAACTCCCAACAAATTCTGTAACAGTAGAAGCCACGCAGCAACACAGTGAAGGAGATTTCCGTTCCAGAGAGCCCTGAAAAACCGACCCCAAAGGTCCATTGCGCACCCGACAGGCGCAGAGCCCAGCCCTGCCCTGGCCGTGCAGCACAGAGAGGAACAGATCTGAGCAGGCTTCAGGGACAGAATCACCAGCGGCCGCGAAGGTCCCTCCACCCACA
>CM053772.1:195726390-195744961 GCA_028658325.1 Potorous gilbertii
AAATGATCTTTAAAAAACCAAAACCAAAACCAAACTCTTTTGGCCTAGACACAGGAAGGAATAGAGCTGAACGGGAGGATCACCTTCTGCAGGCTTCTTAGGTACCAAAGCCATAAAGAGACGAGGTATAGACTCAAACAGCAGGAAGCTAGTGATGAAATTTCTATTGGAGGGTATACTCACAGTGGTGATGAGTAAAGGACAAAAAAAAGGAGAGGAAACAAAGTCATGGGAGGTGGGAAGGAGAGATAATGGAGACAGGTAAAGGCCAGTGAAATTCCACCACTGTTACCTTAACCATTAGTTTGTGTGGAATGATTGATTAAGGATTAAATTCTGCCACGGAAAAGGATGGAAAAACTCCTTGGGGGCAGAAAGCATTTTCATTCTTGTCGTACTATCTTGTCTGCCTAGCAATATCTTACACGTAGGGGCAATTTAATGAATTTTTGTTGAATCGAGTCAAGTTTCTTTATGAATGTGATTCCATGAGTAAATATCTCTCTCAAGTTAGTGTTACTGATACAGTAATCTTCTCTAGCTTTAAGATACTGACTCACCAGCCTCCTGCCTCACTCAACTATAGCCTTCACCTTTTATCTGTCTTCTCATATATGACAGACTAGACATCTACATCTAACTTAGAGTTCCAGAGGGGTTTCTGATAGGTTTCTGAATATTCGGGTACTCTAAATTTCTAAGTCCTTATCCCATCTTATTTTGGGCAATGGCCTAGGAAATCATTCCTAATTCTACTAACTTAACATTGTGCCTCTGCTGCTGCCTGACTTTGTTCCTGTAAGTCACTTCTATCGGTGAGTTCTCCCTGGAGCCTCACTTTTGGTGCAGGGTCCAGACTAGGCACCCTTCATCTGCTGACTCAGTCACCATGCCCAGGTACTGGCACCTCTGTCCTGCCCTTTCCAGGTCCCTTTTTATATGTTGTTTTCTCCTTAAGAATAAAAACACTATGAGGACATGGACCTCACCAACTCATAAGCACATAGCTTGATACACAGTGAGTGCTTATTGACGTAACTTCCAAAAAAAAATTGTTATACAATCTTAGAATTAGAAGGGGCCTCAAAAGCACATTTAATGTAGTCCACCCCCCCCCCCCAAATATATATCTGTCCTTTGAACATAAAAATTTACACCAGTTCCCTAAGGCAGACAATTCTGTTTCTGGATAATTTGTCCAATTGAGATTGTCTTGCTGTCTACATTACCATCTTCTCATCTGCCTAACCCCACCACTAGTTTATATAACCTGCATCACCATCTTCTCTGTAGCACATACATAGATACATACATGTATATAAAAAAATAGACGCACACACACACGTAAAAAGCACCCCTTTGGATTTAAGTCTAATGATATGGTTAAATAATAAAATGAGTTTAATCTAGCAAGACTGATTCTTTATTCAAAACCATGCTAGCTTACTGTCAACAATGCTTCTCTTCTAGATACTTGCTAACCATCATTAAATAATGTCCTAAAAAAAAATTTTTTAATCAGAAACTGAAGTCAAACTTGTATTACACTTGCTCCTGTCCAATTTTTCAGTACTTTTCCACTTTCTTGTGCAGATCCTTTTCACTAGATTTGTAAGACACTAGGCAAATAAATTCTTAATCGGTATGCTTCATACCTGGGAACCTGTCATTTGGACATGTTACTACAGAAACATGAATCTTGTTCTCAGATATTCTATTCTAAACTAGCTACTTATTTACCAAATCTGCCTTTCTCTTTTGTCTGTCATATCTTCACTTCTTGCTTGAGGTCTCATATTGCTTAGCAATGCTTTCTTTGATTCCTTCTGGTAGAAATATTTTTTCCTGAGGAGAATCATGAGAAATGGGCAATAGTATCTGGTTTCGCAAATCTTGGAAAGTTGTCATGTCTTGCAAATACCCCATGAAGAAATAAGGCCTCTTTATAGCTTCCTTTCAGGCTGAAAAACAGATCTCAGTGCAATTCAATGGGGAGAAAACTCCTACCCCTACAATGAGGAAGTGCCTTTGTACTGCTTCTTACCATCTTACTCATTTATTTCTTAACAAACATGTAGGATCTTCTTCAGAAGTTCTACTAATGTAGAGGTTTTTCATTAATTGGCTAAATTTTTAAAAATTAACTATCATTCAATAAAATTGGTTTTTGTCATCATCTTATTTGATACACTTAATTAGTTTGAAAAGGGATGCACAGATGGCCAAAGGGGCCATGACATGTAGGGAAGAGACACAAGAACTCTTGCTGTAGTTCAGTAAAAACCTTTGTCAAGTGAAGGTGTACAGTGCCCCTTGTTCCTTTTCTCCTCTAACAGAATCAGGGATCAAGATTCCCAGGTAGTTTTTCAGATTCTTTTTGTTTTGTTTTCCTATTTAAAGAACATTTCGTTTTTCTTAATAATCTGGTCAGTAGAAAGCCATTCACTGAGCCCTTTCTGTTCTGGGAAGGAGCCAGCTTATATTCTGAGCACTTGGCCGTAATAAAAATAGCAATAATGTAAACAAAAAAATGATGTTCCCTGCGTCTACAGTGATAAACATAAGGAGTACTTCTGAGCTAGAAGAAATGAATTGTGGGAAATTTGTGTGGTGGATATGGGGATCAGTTATTTTAATGCTGGTTTGCTCAGTGAGAAATACAGGTAAGGAGATATTACAAAAATATGCTGTTTCAAATTTAAGTAAAAATCCAATAGATTTTCTCATTTGAAGAGCAGTTCCTGGTGAGTTTAGTGCCCTCAGAATCAGGTCAGAAAGTGAATTTTACATATGTCTCTCTATCTGTATCTATGTATCTGTCTTCTACCATTCAGAGCTCTTCATATTCTTGATTGTAGACAGAGGTGTTTTTAATCTTATTCAGTTTAGATGCATTTAAGACAATCAGTCAATCAATCAATATTTATTAAGTGCCTATTATGTGCCATTTACTGTGCTAAGTACTAGGGATACAAAAAAAGGGGCAAAAGACAGTCCCTGCCCCCAAGGGGCTTACAGTCTAATGGAGGAAACAATAAACAAACAAGTACAAGTAAGCTACATACAAGAAAAAATGGGAATACTTGAAAGAGAGAAGGCACTAGAATTAACAGGGACTGGGGAAGGTTTCCTTTAGGAGTTGGGATTTTAGTTGGGACTTAAAGGAAGCCAGGAAAGTAGGAAAAGAAGAAAGGAAGGCATTCCTGGAATGGGGCACAGCCAGAGAGAGCACCCAGAGCTGAGAGATGCAGAATCTTGTTTGAGAAATAGCCAAAAGGTCACAATGTCCTTGGATTGAATAATGCTTGGCTTGGAGAAAGGTCTAGGAGATGAGGAAAGTGGGAGAGGACTCTGAAGGCCAGGCAGAGGAGTTACATTTGATCCTGGAGGTGACAGGAAGCCACTGGAATTTACTGAGTAGGGGGATAACACAGTCAGACCTACACTTTAGGAAAATCACTTCAGAGACTGAATGGAGGACAGATTGAAGTGGGAGAGGCCTGATGCAATAGTCAAGGTGTGAGGTGATGAGGTACCAGGGTGATGGAAGTGTTAGAGAGGAGGGGGCATATTCTAGAGATGCTGCAAAGGTGAAATCAACAGGGCTTGGCATCAGCTTGTATATGGGAGTGAGAGAGAGTGAGCAGTCCAGGAGAGAAGGGGAGAATGGTGCTGATTTCTACAGAAGACGTGAGAATGAAGGTCAGTAGAGACTGGGTTGGGAAAGGTAAATTTGAGAATCATCAACATAGAGATGGTAATTAAAAGCCATAGAGTGGATGAAAGTGATTAAGAGTGTCAAGGACTGAAGAGAAATGGAGGAGAATGAGGTTTGGGAAAAGGTCATTTTGGAGGAAGCAGTTTCAGTGGAATAATATAATCAGAAGTCAGACTGTAAGGAGTTAAGAAGAAAGTGAGAGGAGAGGAAGTGGAGGCACCTAATGGAGGTGGGGCTTTTCAAAGAGTTTAGCCATGAAGGGCCAAGGAGATATAGGATGAAGCAGAGATGGGAATGGGGGAAACATGGACATGTTTGTAGTCAGCAGGGAACGAGCTAGAAGAGAAAGACTGAGAAGAAGTGACTGAATGAGGATGACAAGAGGGGCCAATCTATTACCAAGGAGGGCTTTCTTTTGGGAATGAGAAGGCTCACTGTTGTAGGGTGAAGACTAAAGACTAAATATGCAAAAGCAAGAAATAACAAATTCTAACTAGGAAACTGAGAAGAGGAACAACTGAAAAATTATGTCCCTTTAACCTCCAAACAATCTGTCCCTCCTCTGTGCTACAACAATCTGTAGCGTTTTCTTTTCTCCAACAGGATTCCTGGAAGCCTGGGCTTGTTATTGCCTACTCTGGCTTTTCTCATCCACTATTTCCCAACCTGAATCCAGATCTGGCTCTGCCCTCTGGAATACTGGTTTTATTGTTGCCACACTTCCTTTAATTTAGAAGATCCCTCACACTACGTCTATCATTTTGCACAGGTCCCCTCCCTCCTGACATCACCCAGTGGCCCTCTGTCCTTTAAGGTTAGTTTCATCTAGCAAGGACACGCTGCTGAGATCCCAGGGGCAGCTATCTACTACCTGTAGTGCCTAGCTCACACTTTCCCTTTCTACCTCCATCCCTGTCCTAATTCTACTTCTACAAATGAATGTACACATCCATGTCTCTTCAGTCCAGTGGCCTCCCACTTGATCTGCTCCCAGGGCCTGTACTTCCAGATGTGGTCATAGCATTTTGCAAACGTGGGCTATGCTTGGCTCATGCACTTCCAAGACCTAGATTCAGAAATTCATCTCGGCACAACTTTTTATTCTTCCATCTCTGGGTATCACTCTTCCTAAATCTGTTCTTTATACTCAAAACAATCTTTGCTTCTGAGCTGTCCCCAAATTTGCACAGGGATCATTGCTTGTGGCATCTCTATGCAAGCTCAATTCCTCTCGCTCACCTCTCTGCCCTCTGACCTCACTCACTTCACTGACCCTGTTCTTAGGATGTTAATGACTCTTCTAATGATAGATTTGGTGGTGTGTACACATGGCCTCTTCTATATTTTATGGGAGGCAAGTTCTCTGGGTTATGTTTTGTCTTGGAATCTTTAGTCTTCATTTCCAAAGAGGACCAATGATAGCATGAGGGTGACATCTTATGCAGGGATTGAAGTGAGGCAGAGTTTGGAGAAGTCGTCAGCCTCATTCTCGCTTGCAGTCACCAAAGTCCAATAGCAAGACAAAAATCAAGAACAAGATGATGGCCTAGGATGCTGTGGATGTCTGGGTGGGCGTCTTCAATGCTTAGTAAGCTCTACTTGTTCCACAACACAGGCTTTTGCTGCTTCTGTAGCTGTTAAGACAAACTGTTCCAATCTGCCCATTCTGCTGGGAGAGGTCTGACATCCCCCAACTCACCCTAAGCCTGGTTCAGCCCATTTGCTGGGATGTGGCCACTGTGGATGCTACAGCTTTTTGGAGCCACAGGTGAGAATATGACTTTAATACATGCTTAATTATTTGAATCTCAAAAAATTCTGTATAAATATGATAGTGTTAAAACCACTAAAATGGAATTCTACTTGTATACATTTTCAAGTGCACTCACTTTAAAATCTCTCAATCCCAGTTTCCATAAATTTTCAGTGAGAAAGCTAAAAAAATTACTGCAAAATGTGTGAATGGTTTTTTAATGCCTTAATATATTTAGGTAAACTCTTTTGCATATAATGTTTTGTACAAACAAGCAGCATATGCTTTGACTTCATTCCCTGGCAGGCATTTATATTTGATTAAATATTCTAAAATTAAAAATTAAGTCCCAATAAAGATATAAATTAAGAAACTCCTGAGTGAATACAAAATTAGGTTCTGTCATCAACATCATAGGAATATTCCTAACACAATGCTAATTCTCTATATCACTATGAACAATATCTATTTTTCTAGGAATTTTGTGGAATGAGTCATGGTCTCTAAAAATCCTAAGATTTAAAAAGTTCAAGTCAGGAGTGAACACAGCTGCCGTAACTCTCCCTTGCTGATAAAAGGTAATGCCTAGCAACCAAACACTTCACCAGTATGACAGCTCCTTTCGATCACTGTCTTTGTATTTCCAGTGCCTACTATAGTGCCCACCACACAAGCAGTAACTAAGCACTTGTTGGTTGACTGACTGACATATAAAAATCAAGACCTTAAAATCTGGATTAATGGGATGAAAACAAAGCAATACAGAAAGAAAAGGGTTAGTATATTGTTTTCTAAGTTTTTCTTTTTCTTCTCTCAAAGTACCACACTAAAGGAGTCATTCACAGGTTGTTTCACATGTGCTAACAACTTAAGAATACTAAAAAAAATTTTAAAATATGTTTTAACAATTCAAGGTCTGGAGAGAAGTTACTTTATTTTACCTTTGTAAATCAATTTGCCTCTCTGCTGGTGCTGCTTTTTTGGCTACATCTTGTAGTTTGGGTGCTTTGGCGTTGCCTGCCTCTGGCCCCCCTGGGCTCTCCTGACCAACCGCGGCCCTCTTTCTTCCCCTCCCAGCTGATTTATTTGTTTCATCATTCTTTGTTGCGCTGCCCTGAGATTCAGACTTGGGCTTCCGTCCTCGCCTGGCCTTGGGAGGGGCAGGTGGTCCCGTCTCATCTGCCTTCTTCTCCTCAGATTTCTGTTGGATGTTCTCTGCTCCAGATGCCGCAGCTGTTCTTTTCTTTCCTCGGTCAGTGCTAATGTTGCCCTGAGTAGCCTGGTCAGAGTTAATCTCCTACAAGAGTCCAAATAAAATCCTGTGAACACATACATGCATCACATACTAACCATCTCTATCTGAAAGCTTTTGAAAAGGAAATTTTAAAGCATGAGAAGAAATAGTGGCATTGCTGAGTAGGTAGAGGAAGAAACAGAAACTCTTTTCTATTCGTCTATAATATATCACTTTTCCATAAATATGACTCTGTCTGCATTGGGAATCCTAAGTCAAATATGCTGACTTTCCCCCCTCAGGTAGACCATTTTGAGAGTTGTATTTGTTAAATCACATGCTTCTGAAAAGATAAGGATGACTGATGCCAATTACCGGACCAATCAAGATAATAACAGCTGAAAATCACAGCGCATCACTTTACTTCCACCAGGGATTTCCTTTACTCTCAGAAACATGAACAATTATTCACCACTGACTGAACATGGGAAAATTATAAAATTATAAAAAAACCCAAACCTAACACAAAACATACAGAACATTGAAAATGTTGCCAATGAGCTCCAGAAGATTCCTCATATCATGTCCTTTTGAATGGGTTCCACCTACGGAACTGGATGATAGATTCCTGAATACATGGTACACGTATGTGCGATCCATATAGCCAATTGCTTTACTATTTCATACCATGAACTGAAATGTACTAACTAGATGAGCTGTTTCCTAGGTCAATATGTTCTGCCAGTGAAAAAATTCAATTTAAAAAATGAAAAATTAAGAAGGTAATTGAATCACAATTTTAAAAGATTCACTAGGAGGGCAATTTAAATATGAAAATTCAGTAATTCAATTAAATGTTTGTTAAAAACATTCTGACACAGTAATGTGATTAGATATACAGTACTCAAAAGCATGATTAGAAACAACAGTAAACTACAGATCAATAGGAAATGAAAAGAAAAGGAAGATACAATATTTTAAAAATTAAAAATTAGGTGAATTAAAAATTGCCAAATTTATAAAATTTTGCTTACAAACAATCAAAGAGGAATACCTATAACATATAAAAAGCAATATTTTTACAATCACAGAATTTTGGAGCTGTAAGAAGATGAATCATCATTAGCCTCCGGGGCTTAAAAAATTCTGATCTACTCATTTTATGTAAGTGGCTTGTCTGAGTTTAATGATATAGTCAGGACTACAACTTAGATGTGATTTCTAGTTAAGTATTTTTTTTGGATGGAGGAAGTTTGGGAGGGGCAAATCACTATGCATTTTTACAGTACTCAATATTATTTTGTAGGAAGCAAAGAGTTTTACATTAAAGTTCATTCTGAAGTGTTATCTGTAACTTCAATCCTATTTTCTCATTGAATTGCATAACTTTTTTTGAATTTTAAATTTATTTGTGTTTATTGTTTAAATAATGAAATAAATAGGAACATTTTTTATAATAGTTAAAAAAGTCTTTGTCAAGATAGAATTTCTGAATGAAATAATACCTTTAAAATCTATTTTTAAAATTCCAAAGTATAAAATACAAGATTTCAATAATGCCCCAGTTTATAGATAATACCTGTTAGAACTGCAGGATCCAAAATTCTGAAATTCACAAGTCAGAGGCATTCTTTACAGTAAGAGGACTTAAAATATAAATGTCTCAGGCTAGAGAGACTAAGATAAATCCTAGTGTCATTATATTTGAAATGGAAAAGTGCCATAGTAAAACTATGCTTTAAGGACTGCAAAGTGCATTTCATATGGTATTCTCACAAGAACCCTAAAACATACGGCTATTAAAAAAAACAACTCCAAAATTCTATTTTTATTAACCCCATCTTGTAAATGAGAAAACCAAGGGTCTGAGTTTATGTTGCATGCTTGGTCATATAATAAATAGAGCAGAGATGTTTCAAACTCAGTTGGCACTGATTACTGATTTTGTTTGACAGGATTTTGCTTAAAATTTGAATTGAGATATTCATTAATGATATTGATCTGTAATTTCCTTGGCTTAGGTGTTAAGTCTATATCTTTCTTACAAAAGGATTCTAGTAGGGGGCTTTCTCAATCTGAGAATAATGTAGCATGAATACCAATTGTTCTTTAAAAGTTTTATAGAATTCTCCTATGAATCCATGAGGATTCCCTTTTTTTTAAAAATAGTTCTTTTACAGTTTGTTCTATTTCCTTTTCTGAGAATGGGTAATTTAAGATCTCTATCTGGTCTTCTGTCAGTTTGGGTGCTTTATATTGAAGGTGTTTGCCTATTTCTTTTGGATGCTCAAGTTTTGTTCTTATTAAAGGATAAAAATGAAGGCCTGAAGAACATTTACTATGCATAAAGTAAATTCAAAGATGCAGAAGCTGCAATATATTCTACTAAGTTAAAACTATGTTCACGATTGCTAAAAATGGGTAATTTACTCTGCACATTACATCACCTTTCAATTTCATATTAACTGAATGTTTAGTTGGATACCTACAAGAACAGATTGTCTGTTTCTGCCTACAGTACATAAGAAAGAGTTTGCTACTCTTGTAAAACAGGCCCAACAGTCTGAAATATGTACCTGTTAAAACAAAGAAAAACAAACAAAAATTTTAAAAGAAGTAGGCAAAAAAAAATTAAGTGACTTTGAAGAAAAAACAAAACAGTAAGTCCAAAACCACATCCATGAAGCAGGAGTACAGGCAGAAAACTTTCAAAAATAAGTTAATGGTTGGGAGCTCTTATTTCCTGTGGGGAACCCCAACCTTAATGAAGTGGGAAATATTTACTAGCATTTTGCACACAGTGTTAAGGATGGATCCTGTGTCTAGGTTTGCACTAAAATTCCCCAGAAGAAAGTCACAAATGGACACATGGTTACCTTGTTCTTTACAGGGTCAGTCTTTACTGGTGTGACTGAGATGATTCTCACAGGGTTCTCTTCATTTTCACTAACTCCAGTTTCTGAAGCTTCTGAATTTGGTTCCCTATAAAAGAAAATTAACTAAGAAACTTTTACTACATATAAGCAGAACAAAGTAAGCAGTGCAGACACTAAAAAAATATTATCAATGGTCTAACATATATTTCAACACATTATATTGGTAAACAAACATTGAGACATAGCATTTTGGAGTTTGAAGGGCTTCAGAAATCACACGGTATGACCTCTGTCATTTTACAAATAAGGATGTGAAAACCAAAGGTGTTAAGTGACTCATTACTTCCAGAGTTAGAACTATAATCCCAGGAGTCTGATTTTCAGTCTAAAGTATGTTAGACTACAGTGGTAAAAGATTCATACTTTGCTTCACCTTAGAAGATATAAACATTAATATTTTCTAATAATAAATCAATCAGTAAACATTTATTAAGGGCCAGTAAGCCCTATGTACCAGGCATTGTACTAAGAGCTAGTGTTAATGAAAAGACGTAGGAAAAACTCTCCATTCTTGTATCTTACAAAAACAACTATTAGGATATAATCTGATTAAAAAGTATACATCTTAGTCTTGCTACTACTTTGTGAAGCATTTTCAATGGAAACTCTAACATAGTATTTAAAAAGTGGGTAACACTATCAACATTTACTTTAGTGTTAAGTATTTTTATATATACAATAAGCAGTATATCATTTAATCCCTAGTATTTTAAATCCGTATTTTTTTTACACTTAATGTTTGAATAGAAAGAAAGTTATATATAGTTTATAATGTAACCAGTTTTATGAGTCTTATAAAATAAATGGAGATGGATGATTCCAATGCACAATAATGGCATTTTTGGTAATCTATGCACTGAATACATGCTCTTTTGATTGATGTTATAAACAATGAACATTATAATTACAGTTGTGAAGTTCAATTACCTGAGACTGATACATCTGAAATCAAGTTTCTACTCATTTTCTTTGTTAGAGACAATGCCTTCATTACATATAAAAGTTTTACACTGTATACACTGTATAAAAGTAGCATCTATTCTGTTTCTCCCCCTTTATTACTATTTCACACAAGCACGTTTCCTGAAGGCAAAAGAACATGTTTTGATATAGTGCTTTCAGAATAAATAAAGAGATGAAAAAAGTCAGCAGAACAAACAAAATAATTGGGAGGAAATTGCCTTGATCGATTTCCTGTTGAAGGGTTCAGCTCAGAGTTTACATTAATATTGCTTCCAGGTTCTGTTCCTGTGCTTCTGACATATGGTTTCCTTCCTGTTGCTGATAAAGGCTTGTTTACAGCACCTAGTACTCCAGCAGGTTTTGGCTAAAATGTACACAAAAATACATATTATTTTACTAAAAAGAATAGATTTTTTTCATATAATATTTAAAAAGCCAAATGATTATTTCTATCTTAGAACAAATGGAATAAAAAACAATTCTGAAAAAAATATAATTTTCAGTTATCGCTGAGTAAAATGGGTAACCATGAAAAAAAAATAGTTTGTGTAGTAAACAAGTTGAAGCTATATAAACACTGCTGTCAAACATGAAAATTTAATTTATTCTAATAGTCTAATTTTCATTTTTCCATCATCATAAAATGATGCTCAGTATTAGAATTTAAAATTCCACTTTAACATTTACAAATATACTTTCAGGTATTTTGTAGGGATGGTAAATTTGCTAGGTATTTGAGAAACAATGAACTAAAATTATCTGAGGATACCTTTCCTGTTAACAGGAGAACTCTTGTCTCTTCAGAAATGTAACTCCTGTCATTACAGAAATCCTATTTTAAAAAGAAACAATAATAAAAGTTAATATCCCCTTTAATCAATTAATTTTGTTGTTAGCTTTTCATTAAAACTTTATTTTGCAAATTAATTGTATTTTTTGCTAATGCACTAATCATCAACGAGCATCAACTATATGCCTTGAGTTATGGTAGAGATCTGTGGAACTTGATGTGTAACTGTCAGGATTTCCTAAATATATTTACAATTAAATAACTTGATATTTTCTTTCTTATTTTCTAATTCTTCACCAATTTGCAACCATAATGGCCTTCAAGACTGTTTTATAATTACTTTCTCCAAGATGTCTTCTCTAGAGTTAATACCATGTTAACGTTTCCTCAGCACTTAAAAATTGTTTGCCTTCTCCAGTCTTCTCTTGTAAGTATAATCTTTTGTAGTCATTCTTTACTTTTTACTATAAACTCTTGTTTCTTTTGTGCTTATTGCATGAACATGATATTAGCTATCATCAATTTTTGCCCTTAAGGAAAATACTTAATCTAAGAAACCAATTTATTTTTAAGTGGCACACTTCCTTCATTTTTCTATAAATGTTACTAATTAATATCGAGTATGCAACTGCAGCATAACACTTTATACACACCAAATTATATTGTTATTGTTAAATGCTGGTATTTTTCAACAAAGAAAACACATGAATGTTATGTGCTAGAAAACGGAAGGTCTTTGATGAATGCCATCTAAAAGCTATTAAAAAGAAATCAAATTTGGCTTTCTGGTAACATTTTTCTCAGTTTAACATCCTGAAGAAAGGTGGAGAAATGTGTCTTAATGTTGTCAAGAAGCAGAAAAGATGTACTAGGATGAAAAGACTAAGTTAAAATAGCAGAATAAGCATCTCACTTATCCTTATGTAGAAATTACTTATCTAACAACTTCTTGCAACACCAGCAACACTTATCTAGCAAGTTTTAGGTAAAAGTAAGGAAGAAAGAGGGGAGGGAGGAATGAATCTGTAAATTTAAAAAAAAGGTAACTAACCTGAACTGAAGTTTAAAGTAAAGGCATGTACTTCAGGGGAGAAAGAAGTGGAAGACTTTACCAAGAGACTTCAGTCTAATCTAATTCAAACACAACATGCTTGTTTATCTGGCTTTTCAATCCACAGATTAGAAGAAGTAAGTTTAAAAGGATGTTTGGGTGCTGTCGGGTCAGGCCTACTGAAAGCAAGTACTCATAGAACTGGCAGGGAAGAACAGAGAGAAACTTTAACAAGAGTTCAAAATAGGACAAAAGTCTGAGGCAACCTCATGGAGCGGGGAAACAGCCCAGTATACCTTAGTAGGTTGTGAAGGCATTGTCATGTTATGGTATCAGTGAATAATGACAGATTTTCGTATTGAGAACCCTGTGTTACTAATAAAATGTTAAAATAGGTTGTATCTTCTGTTTAAGAAATCAAGGAAAAACATAATTAAAAGTCCTTTCCAACTGAATTAAAATAAATAAAAAAAGCAACTTTGTGAATGGATACAACCATTCTGAAAAGTGATTTGGAATTATAATTCACAAAAAGCTACTAAACAGTGTATCTGTACTGTTTGACCTAAGAACATCATTGGTAGGTCTATATTCAAAAGAGAGGGAAAAAACTGGAAAAGATCCCTTATGTATACAAATATTTATTTATAAGCAACTCTTTTTTTGGGAGCAAAAAATAGAAACTAAAGGGGGTGCTTATCAAGTTAGGAAAGTTATGATACATGAATGTGATGGAATACTATTGTGCTATAAGAAACAGATGATTTCAAAAAGACATGGAAATATATGAAGCAACACAAAAGGAAGTAAGCAGAAATAGAATTATTTATACTCTAATGTCAGTATTCTAAAAATGAAAATACTCTTAAGTTTTTTACAAGATGATTAAAAATGAAATGAGCAAAATCATGAAAACAATTTATACAGTAACAACAACATGATAAAAGCAACTGTGAAAGCTGTAAAACTATGATCAATACAAGCTATGCATAATTCCAGAGTACTGATGATGACACACACCGTTCATGATAGAGAGGTGACAGATTCAGGGTACAAAACTGACACATATTTTTATATCAGTCATTGAGGAAATGTATTTTGCTTGACTATGAATATTTGCTACAAGAAATGGATGATGGGAGGGAGAGAAAATAAATTTCCATTAATTTTTTAAAAACAGAAAGGTTGGGAGGGGAATGCTGGAGATGTGAAATGCTACAAGTGCTTGCAGCTGAGATCAGTGTATTATTAGTTTTAGTTAAATATTTTACTTTGGTACAGGAGACTTTTCATGAAGTGGAGTAATCTGCAAATGTGTGTAACGTAAAAACAAACAGATCAATAAAACTGGAAAAAAAATATTTGGTATGTAAATGGGATAATCTTCAGTCATCTGAAAATTTCATTTATAAAGAATATTAATTCTATTATAATGGTGGATATTATGAATCAATGTTTCATTTCATCACTATATTGCTATTTTCTTTTTAATTCTCTTTTTTGATAGCAAAATTACTAGTCAGCAATAGCTGGACAATTCAATAGAATATGAAAAGTATAAAGCCATCTTCCGATAAGATTTATACTTTAGAAAAAAAACAAGAGGCCTCACATTGAAAACATCTCTTTCTCTGAGCTAATACTGACTTTCATCTTTCCAAATTGTATGGCATAACAACATGCAATGCCACAGAAAAATAAAAATCTGCCCATGAATTCATTTTAAGGAGGGCATTCCTCTGAAAGCTTCTGGTTTAACTTCTGCTCGCTAGCGCAAGAGAAAATGAGTTGACGCTAAAGTTAAATTTAAGTCATTTCAGTAATCGGGAAAAACTTACCTTTTCAGGTTGAGTGAAAAATTTGGTTGGGAGGACTGGGTCCTTTGGTGAGTCTGCATTGCATAAAGCACTTTTACTATTTATGACACAAAGAGCAACATCACATACTGTGTAAAGTTTCTGAGGGAAAAACACATAGAAACATTTTCGTGAGTACAGAAATACCAGTGCCACCTCCACAGAAGGAACAATTCATATAATGTATGTAGTTACTTATTGAACATGTGATGCCTAAAACCGTATCTGTTGCTGTTTTAGCATATTTTCTTTCTGAAGTCGCCTCCTAACATGTTTGGCTGCTTTCTCATAAATAATGATTGCCATGTTATCGGTGTCTCTAAGTCGCCTGATTGGTTCAGGGCCTCACACGGATGAGGTCGTATTTCACCTGGTGCTCCCCCTGAATTAAAGAGCATACTTTGCTTTTCTTCCCCACAGCACTAATGAATCCAGTAGAGGCAGGATATGTTTACAGTGACCCACCGTTCTAGCTTTCATTCGTATTGTCCAAATCAGAGTTGTTGATTTAATAGAAAGGAAAAAGGAGAGTCAATGGTCACAGAAAAACAGAATCGTCAGCCTTTGTAAAACCTAAAAGCCCTCAAAAGAACGTACCTCATTAGTCTTCGGCTCATCAGGAGACTGGGCATCTCGGGTTAACTTGATGTTTTCTGCCATCTTCTTCATAAAAGCATGGCTGTTATTCTCATTCTTTGTCATTAAAACTTCAAGCATGAACCACAGGCACCTTCAATAATTTCATATACATACACATGTAAGATGTAGGTTGAAATGGGTTGATATACACAAATATACATATCAGACGCACTGTGACTATGTAGGCTATCCATAAAGGAAACATATTATGACAAAATTCCTGTAGAGTGAGATCTGATCTCCCACTTACCTTCTTTGTAAAAATCAGAGACAGATTATTTTAGAAAACATGCCTACTTCTGGAATATAACACGCAAAACTGTACTGATTTTATAAAAACCTTTAAGGAAAAAAAGTAATTTTCTGAATATGACACTGTTCAAAAAAACCAAACAAATAGAACTTATCATCTTTCACTCCCATCTACCTAGTCTTCCAAATTCCTCTATCAAAGGCTTCACTATTCCTTTAGGCCTCCTTATCCTGGTTTGCAACACTAGCATTATCTTCAAATCTTTGCTCTCTCCCTCCCCACCCCTGCCATTTCTAACTTCATAATTTCTCTCCAATATGACCTCTTCTCCTAACTCACACAGCTACTACAGGTCCTGTTACTTAAATTATTACAAGAGCCCCCTAATTTTTCTCCTTCCTATACATCTCTTCGTTCTCAAACTAATCTTCCACATTCTTGCCAAAATGACTTTTAAGAGCATATTTGATCAATGAACTCTGTCATCTAGAAGCAAATATAAACTCCTCTGTTTAGCTTTGAAAACCCTTCACAATCTGCTCCCAACCTAGACTCTCAGACTGACTGGACTCAAACCTCTTTTATATTATGTGATCTGGGAAAATTGGCCTTTTCTCTGTTCCTCACATTTCGACTTCATCTTTGTGCCTTTGAATGGACTATTATCTATCCTATTAAATAATTCCCTCCTCACTTATGCCTTGTAGAATCTCTTTCTGCAAGATGCATCTCATGAACAACTTACTACATGATGCCTTTCCTAATACAAACTGCTTGAGCCTTCTCTCTCAAATTATCTTTGTATTTAACTACCTTATGTTAATTTGAATTTATTCTGTGTGTATTTATAGATGTACTTATCCACCCTATTAGAATGTCAACTCTTTTTGAGTAGAGGTTTTTTAATCCATTGTAACTGTATGACCACAGCACCTAGCAGAGTAGTAGGTGCTGAATACTTGATTGATTATATTCAAGTAGAAAATTAAAATAATAAAGTTAAAGATACAGTTAAAATATCCCAACTATTAAATTTCTGATGTCCCATCAGCCACAACATACATCTTACCTTTTCCATGACAATAGTAGCAAATCCTAAACATTTAGTAGTTTAGCTTAGTTTTTATTCATTTGAAATCTCTATAATGATGCTAAATTCTCCTCCTAAAATCTTAAACTTAGAAATGATATGCCCACCTCTTGAAATTTTATTAGTTTCTTCTCAAATATCTTTACTTGAGAACATGAATGAGCTTTGTTATAGAATCTTTGAAGAGGAGCTAACAACCTAAAACCAAGAATTGAAATGTTCAGCTTAGCTGGAAAACTAAGGGTATGTTGAGTAGTAATGGTAGAGTACCAATTAAGTATTCAATAAATAACTTGCTGACATATAGTTACATAATAGGTGTCTATGAAATATAGCTTATCTATATCTATATCTGTATAAATCATTTGTCTCCTGCCTATTTAATAAATGTAAATTGTAAGCACAATTGTTATCACAGGGGAAGCTTTTCTTGAAAGCACCTCCTCACTTTTTCTCTCTGTTCCCTATGTTTGGAGTGTTTTTCTCTCTTTCCATCAATTGAAATTCTACCAGCTTTGAAGCAGAGCTCAACTATTACTTCTCCAATGCCCTCTATTAAAGAGGCATTAAACCCCTCATTTCTTTCTTTTGACCTTGTAGAGTACTCTGTTACTCTATAATCACACAACAGTTTGGTCTTATAGTTATTTCTGTCTCACATTATTCTAACAGACTACACATTTCATAAGGAGGACAGCAACTGTGTTATTTTAACTTCAAATCTCCCCCAGAACCTAACCTATCTCTTCAAAACATATGAATCTAATAAATTCTTGCCAACAATATTTTCCCAAGTAAATTTACAAGTCAAATATTTATTAGGTGCCTACTATGTAAAAATGCACTGTGCTAAATAGTACAGATAGAAAAATGAAAAAATGGCACACAGTTCTTGCACTTAAGGTGCTTCAAACCTGTTAGATTTGTAAACAGAGGTATGGTGGAAGGCATAATCCGACAAGGGTTAAGGAGGGGGTCTAGAGAGAAATCTATGAGAAACCTAAAGAGGGAGGGACAGGAGAATAGTCTTCATGAAATCAGATCTTAAGGAAAAGAGTTTCAGAAGGCACGTGGAGGGCGCACCTGAAGTGCAAGATGGAAAGTGTTACGAAGTGAAGTGAGCTAGACTGAAGAGTTGTGTGGGCAAATTCATTTGAAGCTAAACTATGAAATGTCACAGACCAAGGATTTTATGTTTGTCATCCAACAGTTACCATGGAGTCAATGAAAACTGTCAGAAGGGGGTAACTATGTGACAGATCAATTCCAGAAGGGCACAAGTGCAGAGAGACTGGTGTAGGCAAACAGGGAGCACCTGAGCTAGCTAGGCAACATCACAGGTATTTGTAGATTTTTTTTTGGCCTATATTGGTGATTTTTTTTTGATTGTTTGTTCTTCTTTTTCTTTTTTTTCTTTGAAATTCAAAATTTACCTTTAAATTTAAAATTCACTTAAAATGCTAAAAAAAGGGGGCGGAGCCAAGATGGCAGAGTAGAAAGACTCACCTATGCTAGCTCCGAACCCACAGCCCATGGATTTCCTCTAAAAAGAACTCCCAACAAATTCTGGAACAGTGGAGCTGCACAGCAACGGGGTGAAGGAGATTTCCGTTCCATAGGACCCTGAAAAACCGACCCCAAAGGTCCATCGCGCACCAGACAGAGCGGAGCCCAGCTCTGGCCTGGCCGCAGCACTGAAAGGAGCGAGCAGATCTGAGCAGGCTTCAGGGACAGAATCTCCAGTGGCCGCAAAAGTCCCTCCACCCACAGAAGCATAGGTCAGTGAAAGAGACATCTGGACACGCTGAGAGGAGAGCAGGGTGTCTCCGTGACTCAGGCCTCCTCGGGAGGCAGCGGCAGAGGCAGCAGGTGGCCAGAGGCTCCCAGAGCAGGCAGGAGCTCAGCAGGAGCTCCCTTATGGAAAGTCTCTGCATAAATCCCCTGAGGGAAGTGAGTCTGGGAGGCGGCCCTGCCCTGACCTGAGCACCTGATTTAATCTTACCCTGAATAGCAGCCAGGCCTGCCCCCAAAAGCCCTGAGGCTGGGGAGCAGCATTTGAATCTCAGACCCCAAGCACCAGCTGGGCGGACATTGGGGGGGAGGGGGTGGAGAGGACTCTCAGAAGTTAAGTAACTGGCTGGGAAAATGCCCAGAAAAGGGAAAAAAAGTAAGACCATAGAAGGTTATTTTCTTGGGGACCAGATGATTCTGCCCTTCCTCTCTGACAAGGAAGAAAACTGCTCAATATCAGGTAAAGACATAGGAGTCAAGGCCTCTGTATCCCAAAC
>CM053772.1:195745461-195762320 GCA_028658325.1 Potorous gilbertii
TGGACTAGATGTAGTAAACATTACCCAAGTAACGAACTAGAAAACTAGAAAAGGCCAAATAGAAATCAGTTACTCCATGAGACAGAAAGATTAGAACAAAATGAAAAAAGAAAATATCTAATATTAATAACTGACCTAAAAATAGGTAAAATATTTAAAGAATCAGTAGACTCTCTGAAAACCATGATTTAAAAAAAAAATCCTGGACTCTATATCAAGAAATAGATGAAAACTATCAAGATCTTTTAGAACTAGAGAACAAGGTGAAGAGTTCACCAACCATTTCCTAAAAGAAACCCCAATGGCAAAAAATTGGAAACTGAGAGAATCCCCATCAACTGCAGAATGGCTGAACAGATTATGGTAGTAGGTAAAGGTGATAGAATACTATGGTGCTGTGAGAAATGAAGGGGATGGCTTCAGAAAAACCCGGTAAGATGTGTATGAACTGACCAAAGTTAAATGAACAGAACCAGAACAATTTATGCAGGAACAGCAAAATTGTAAAGACAATGCAATAACGCAGCCCAATTCCAAAGCACTAATGATGAACCATGCTATCCATTTTCAGAGCCGATGGACTAACTAAAGCATGTTGTATTTTCTTCCTTTCTTTTTTAATGTCTAATACATTTGTTTTCATGATTATACATCTGTTTTGTAACGGGTTTTGTTTCTCTTGTCTTCCCAATGGGAGGGGTAGAGGTAGATAGGAGGGAGAGAATTTGAACTGAAGATAAAATAAAGCTGGATTTTAAAAAAATTTAAAAGAAACCCCAGAAGGCAGAATTCCAGTAATACCATAGCCAAAATTAAGAGCTTCCATGGCAAAGGAAAAAAAATGGTGCAAGCACCCAGAGAGGAGGCCAAGTATCAGGAAAGTAAGTCAAGCTCCCCTAAGATCTGGCAGGATTTACTGTGAATGAAAGAGATCTTGGAATACAATATTCCAATGGGTAGAAGGAGAGTTTTACAAACCAATAATCTACCCCCAAGAACTGAGTATAATCTTATAGAGGAAAAAGTTAATCTTAATGGAATAAAGAGCTTTCAAATACTTTTGATATATAGACCAGAAACTAAGTAATAACCTTAAAATTCAAATAGAAATTCAAAAGAATCTACTTAATTTTACTTAAAATAAATGTACAAATGTACTAATATTCTAAGAGTATCCCTTGAAAAAGTTTATGTCCTTAAAGGGTTGGAGGGAATTGAAATTAGAAAAACAAGAGATGTGGAGGTGGATTAATAATGCTCTAAAAGGCCGAAGAGGGAAAAGAGAATATCAGATATGAGAAAAGCATACAAATATGCACCAGATGAACCTCACTCTTGTCGGAAACAAAGGATTAAACACACATTCCTTGTGTATGTGTACACTCTTTAGTGTAGAGAATACATGAAACTCAACAGGGAAACAAGCAGATGTAAGGATGGCAGGGCTCAAGCAAAGACTAATACTGCAGACAGAAGAACCACAAGCAAAAGAAACCTCCTGATGTTGAAGAAGGGATAAAATGGAAAAGCCAAGATTGGGAAGCAGCTGAACAAACTGCATAAAGAAATGACAAGTGACTATTTCAGAGAAATTCCAGGTAGTATGAACTGATACAAATTTGTTCAAAGACAACGATGCTGGAAATAAACACAATTTTTAAAGATGTTTAAGCTCTGATCAATTCAATGATCAACCATAGAAGGTCTATGTCTATGATGGAAGTATGTTACCATCTCTCTCCTGATGGAAAAGTGATGGATTCAAAGGAGAGGAAAACAGCTACAATTTTTGGAAAATGACCATCTTGTGGATTGGTTTTGACTGATTATAAGGGGCGAGGAAGGAGCAAAAAAAAAAGGCAAGGGTTAGGGGTGGCAATTGAAACGTTGTTTAAACTGTAAAGAAGGGGACAAAAGGAAATTCAGAAGGAAACACAGACAGGGTAGTTTTGAAAGTAATGTGTGGAATTTATTATATATTTATTTTTAAGAATCAAGTGTTTTGAAATTAGTATTCAGTTTCATATACAATCCTCTTTTTTGTATTCTGCTATGTATATGAAATGCTTTTTTGGGGGGTTGTTTAGTTCAGGTTTTTAAAAAGAAAATTTTAACAACAAAAATAATGAAAGGAAAGAACAAATGCACCATGATATTTATTTATTTTCTCTTAAGGTGAATAATTCATTTCACACATTTTTAACTTACCAAAGAGAAAATGATTCACTCTTTGGAACCAAAGTGAGCAACTCAATGATCTATCCCTACTCCCCTCCCCCCAAGGTATTAAGGAATGTTTTATCCATTTTTCACTTTTAAAATCACCATGAAAAAGGTAGCATAGGACTCAGAAGCAAAAGAACATGTGTTCTGTGTATATAAAGATGACAACACAAAGGGCTGTCCATTCTTCTACCTTTCTCCATGATCAGAGGTCCGTGGTTTACATGTCAGACAGTATTGACAATCACACCTTACCCAACTAGGCTCACTTCATGGTATTTTCTGATGAGTTTAAGTAGAGTCAGTTTGGTATTTAACATAAAAATTTAAAATCATCAGCAAAACACATTTAAATTTTTTTAAATACACCAATGAACAAAACATAGAAAGGTATAAAATCGAAGCACAAGTTATCAACTTATTTTAAAGTAAGAGATCTGAAGTTTCATTTTTTACAAAAATTGATACCATTAAAATCATCATGATTATTTTCCATTTGCTCATTCAACAACTGATAAAATATTATAAAAATATAGAGAAAATAGATTCTAGATTTAAGATGACTAGGTATGCTACAAGTCTTTTAAAAGCTACATAGCTTTTAAAAACTTGATTTAAATCACTAAAAAAATAAGTTTTGTTTCCTTAAAAACACTTCATTGGTTTCCTATTTAATATAATATGGATATTCATGATTCTGCAATACTTAAAATACAAAAATGACCATGCCTATACTTTGGGCTTCTTGTTTGGTGGATCCTGTAGACTAAACTTTGGAATTTCACACGAAGGTGCATATGGAATTCTCTTTGAAGATACCTTCTTGCCAATTGTTTCAATCTAAAAAAAGAAGGCAGATACAGAATTACTGGAAAATATAACTCATAACTCTTGAAACTGCAATGGTTAAAAAAAAATCCTATAAGCTTATGAATATAAGAGGAAAAAAATTTACTACTTAATTTTTCCTAAGTGCAAAATAAGCTTCTCAATACAAGCTTTATTTTTCCTATATGGATACATACACAAGCATCCCTCGCTCAAACATTTGCACCTCGTAACACAAAATAAATTTATACAAGTGCTGTTTTAATTCCATGTGAAAAAAATTAAGACAGTTAACATGTGAGATACTCCTCGGTTTAAATGCTCTTTCATAATTCACCTTTTCATTAAACCTGCTCCTGTGAAACGAAGATCCTCTGTTCTAACAATAAATTACATTCCCACCAACTGCTAAAACCACCTTAATCTCGATCTTTAAAAATTAGGTACTCAAATCTCAGGAAAAATCCTGATGAACAGCAGAAATGACATTTATAAGAACCTAACCTTTAACAATAATGGTGGAAGGAACAACTAGTTAACTAGCTATACCTCTAGCCTCAGTCTCCCTCCAGATTTCACATCTTGTAGCAGTGCCTGACTACATTCCTACCAGCGCCTTGCATGAAACTGAACATGATGAAATACGCAAAGATGTTTTCTGACTGGTAGAGTGCCTTCACTCACTGGGTGCCTGGTGGCTACAACTGCCCATAGGGAAAGCAGATGATGGCAATTACCACCCAAGGAGGCTGGGAAAAAATGTTTTCTGAATTAGCACCAAACCTCTACCTAAAACTCCTTAACTGGGGAAGGGGAAGTAAATGAAATAACTGGAAACTGTGATCTCCTTAGAAACAAGATTATGTCATGCTTTATAGCTTAAATATCCAGGGTGTTCCAAAAATCTTAGGCAGTTTTAAGCTACTGAGGGGCTTGAGAGACCCTGGATACTCCTCCTTGGTGTATCATGACCACTCTGTGAGGCATCAGTGCAGTGAAAAGGAGATCAGATATGGAGACACGAGCCCTGGGCTGCATCCTAGCTCTGAGGCTTACTAGCAAAGTCATCAGGGCATACGCCACTGAAATTCAACACAACGTAGATGGAAGAACAGATGTGGTCGCAGATCTACTACCTTCATGACCTAGGACAAATGATTTAAAGGAACTGTAAATTCCTTATTTGCAAAAGGAGAAAGAAGTTGGAACTGCTCTCTAAACATCCTTTCCAGTTCTAAATTCCAGATAAGTTGCCTTATCTGTAAACTGGAGAAAAGAATACTGTTATATTAAGAATAGAAGGTACTTTAAGGCAAGTGCTTTATAAAATTTAACATGACATGTTAGTATAAGTTACTATTAATCTACAGATGAGAAAATAGTGGCTCAGAGAGATTGTGTTAGACTAGAGCAGAGGCATCTAATCTGGCAGCTCATGCAGATGGGTCTCAGGTTGTCCACAATGCTCCTAACACGCAGCCAGAACCAATAAAAAATGGAATTGGAAAATATTTAACAAAAGAAAAATACAATAAACACAGATAATGTCAATATGTAGTTTTCAAAGTCAATATGCAGCCTGCAAAGATCATCTTGTATGGTTTCTGTTTCTATGTGAGTTTGGCACTATTGGACTAGAGGATTTCCAAAGAAACTCCATATGCTAATATTCTATGAATCAGTGACTTTATCCAAGTTTAAATAGCTATTAAGTGATGAAGCCTGAATCATACCCCAGGTTTTGGGACTTCCAGGCCTATGTTCCTGCCACTTACCAGAATTCTTCCTACCAAGTATATAAACAACACTGACTTCATTTTATTTCCATCACCCACTACCAAGTATATAAACAACACTGACTTCATTTTAGCTCCATCACCCACTGTTAAATTTAGCCAAGGATTGAAACAGCTGGGAAAACCACATGTACTACACCTTGAAAAAATTACACAGAGCCACGGTGTTGCTAAACTGGAGAGGAAAAATGTTTAAAAAGAAAAAAAACATCCAGATCAAGATTACCTGGAATCCAATGGTTTGTAACTCATTGTGAAGGTCATCGAGAACACGCCGACCATCAAAGATAAAAGCTGGCTTCAGCATTTTTTTGTGAATACGTTCATAATCCAATTCCTGTAAAGCCCCAAAGGAAGCATTAAAATGTACACTGGCCATCACAACTCCAATTGGTATTAGAGTGCTTTCATGTTTTGCTTTCTTAAGTTGATGTCACCTCACCTTAAACACATCCCATTCGGTACAAATGACAACAGCATGGGCTCCATCACATGCTTCATATGGATCCTTTGTAATGGTCACCAGTCGGGACACTAAAAACACAAGAAAAGTAGGTATTAGGAGGGAGAGGGAAGTTCCTTGAAATTATCAGGGTAGATTATAAACTGTGATTAGCAGATACTTAATAAACACTTGTTGACTAATTTTTATCCTGTGTGAAATGACGCTTTTTTTGGTAAGTACTTACATTACAAGTTCACATTATGTAGCTCATTTCAATTTCAGCACTCATTATGCTGTAAATTGTTTGGGCTTTAGTAACAAAATTAACTTTGATTCGGAAGCTCTCTAATACTTAGCAATTTAATTCATGGAAAGTACTAGGTTGACTATGAAAAGGATTTCTAGAGGAAAATAAATGTTACCTTGGGCTGACCCCAAGAAGGGTTCCCTGCTGAGAATCTACCACTCACCTTGGTCATCCTCTGACACACCAGGATGGAAGAGATCTACAACTATTTGTTCCCTTGGTACTTTAGGATCATAAATATGGAGGTGTGCTCCTTCATCCATCAGATATTTGCTTATGTAAATACTAGACGATTCTCTGAGGAAAAACCACCAATATTCAGTTAACAGGTACCTGCAAAAGCAGCTCTTTAAACAAACTAGATTTAATCTGAAAATTACGCTAAGCAATGTTATGCATCTATAACCAAAAAATACTGCACAAGCCATCATTATAGTAAGTCTAATTATAATCATAAGATAGGTTAAAAAAATAGTAATTCAAAATATTATTGAGAACATATGAAGCTTTATTTCAGATGTACAGCTATATTGATCCAAATAGCCAAGTTCTTTTTAAAGGGTCAGAGTATTTCTAAAAAGGAATGTGATTTTAATGAACAGATACCTTGTGTCTCCAGTGTCTTTTTTGAATGCAAATCCCAAAATAGCTATCTTCTTATCAGTGACTGTATTGAACAGACTGTCTATAATCCGGGAAGCAAACCTTCTTCTCTGGTAGTCATTCATATCTATTACCTATTATAAGTAAAAAATTAGAGTAAAAAAATAACATGATTCATTACTCAGTGGTTTGTTTTGTTTTTGGTTTCACATTTTCCTTCAATTACAAGTAAAAACAACTTTTAACATTCATTTTTAAAATTCTAAGTTCCAAATTCTTTCCCTTCCTCCCTTCCCACACTCCTCCTTGAGAAGCAAGCAATTTGATATAGGTTATTCATGTGTAGTCATGCAAATTTCCATATTTCCATATTAGAACAGACATATCCTATGTGAAAGAACAGACAAAAAAACCTCAAGAAAAATAAAGAAAGTAAAAAAAGTATGCTTCAATCAGTATTCAGACACCATCAATTCTTTCTCTGGAGACAGACAGCATTTTTTATCATAAGTCCTTCATAATGTCTTGGATCACTGTATTGCTGAGAATAGCTGTCACTCATAGCTGATCTTCTGACACTGCTGTTACTTTGTACATAATACATCACTTTGTATCAGCTTCTATAAGTTCGCCCGCATTTTTCTGAGAGCATTCTGCTCATCATTTCTTATAGCACAATAATATTCCATCTTGTGTTTTATTGAGACTGCTTTAAGTGTTATAAAGGTAGTCTTATGAACAAATACCTCCAATTAACCAACTTTCTTTCTGGGCTCAAATCCTGCCTCTGGTCCCTTATCACCTAACCTTTCTGCATTCCAGTTTCTTCCTGGTTCCATTTACTTCACTCTGCATCAGTTCATACAAGTCTTCCCAGGTTTCTCTGAGTCTATCCTTTCATTTCTTACAACACAAAAATATGCCATTATCTTCATTTACAATAATTTACTTAGCATTCTACAAATGATGAGCACGCTCTTTTTTCCAGTTGTTTGCTACAACAGAAGGCATTGCTCAGGATCCTTTTTACATGTGTCTTTTTCCTACTTTTGTAGATTTCTTTAGGGTATGTGCCTAGTACCATAACAGTATTGCTGAGCTGGAAAAGGAATGCATAGTTTAGTGACTTTTTGGCTTTCTCACCCCCTTCTCTACTCACATTATCCTCACTCCACTTCAAGCCCTAATTTCTTCACTTTCATGGGTCTTTCCTTCACTATCTTTCACTTATCTTTCAAAATAATCTTCCTAGTGCAGAGGTGTGACTGGGTCACTTCCATGCTCAGAAGTTTCCAGTGGCTCCCAATCCTTATTGGATAAAATGCAAACTACTTCCCATAACTAAACTGAATTCTCTCTAATATCTTTATCTGGTGAAGTCTGCCATGAAGACAGACGTCTTTGATTCTCCTAGCTGAAAACTATTTCTTACAGCAGTTTTTCTAGTTCAATTCTGTTGCTCACCACCAACTTGTTAGTCAGAGTTTTGGCATACAGTATACATTTAAGTGTTTCTTAAATGGAATTTACTCAAGATTGCAAGCAGAGAGCTGGTTTTACTAATGTGCTAAACCTTTAGGGTAATCTCATACCCTAAAGGTTTGAGAAATGAGGCTAAAGCTCTAAAGAAGACTCAGATCTGGATGTCTTGTATGATGTGTGGCAAGAACCAATCCAAGATTCCAAACCAATCGCAGCTACTGAGGTCTGCAAAGTCTGGGTGAGACTATTTTGAAATAATTCTAGCCTGAAGTATATTTTATTTAGATCCTATATCTTTTGCTGATATCTGAGAATGAAAAAGAAATAAGAAAAAGTCTTAAGATGCAAAGAAAAAAAATTTCCCCTAGTGACTGATTCCTCAATGACTTGTTAGGTTCACAATCCTTGGGCTTTTTCATTCCCTATTTAGAAGGTCTATAAAACAAAATGAAATAATAGTAACAGCAACAGTCTCATATCGTGAGCTATATTTTAAAAAGCACTTTCCCTGCAAGTGTGAGAGACGGGCATTGAGAATATTATGACCTCTATTTTGTAAACTGAAGAAACTCAAATATGAAAAGGTGAGATGACTTGCTTGACTGGAAATGTCACAGCCAGGACTCATATTCTGACTAAGGCAAATCTCCTTCCCCCACCCCAAGGTGCTTCTCTATACACAAGTAAACAACTTCTAGCTTAACTACATAAATTTATGTGTACCCAGTCACAAATACACACAAGAGTTTTAGACTTTAGGTACTTTTCATAATTAACTGCAACTAACTAATGTTTGGGGGCAAGTTCAATTTTAAAATCAGAAGAGGAAAGATGAATTGTCAAAAATGTGCCAACAAGGTTAACAAAAAGATGCTACAATTTTAGAAGTTTGATAAGTAAAACTATATCACTCCTTATGAACACAATAATGGTGGCGTTAACATGAGACACTTAATATATCAAAACGCACTTCAGAGTTAAAGGGTTTCGGGCCTTATATGAGGCAGACTCACAGAGCTGTTAATTGCCATTATTCATACCTGTTGCCAATAACGAGCCACTTCAGGCAAATTCAGAGCTTCACAGAGATAAACCAAATTTAAAACATCTTTCTGGAAACAGCTTCCACCAAAGCCTGATGAAAAAAAATGTAAATTAAGAACCAAACATTTTTACCCTAGAACAGAATTCAAAACTTATAAATTCAACATTGTAATTAAAATACTTAAGATGTAAGGGTCACATCTAGTTAACAGTATACTTTAAAATTGGTCCTTTTTCTCCTACTTCTCACTAGTCAACAATTAATCTAGACTCCTATACCATAAATATAAGAAGGAAGAGAAATTACAGAGGAAGATAAATGGCAGGGGTACACAGAAGTCCTTCCAAGGGCATCTATGTCCCAGAGTTTTAAGAATTTTGCTCTCAATTCTTCAGTAGTCTATATATGGAGGCAAATTTTTACTATCCTATAAGAATATCAATAGCCTATTTTCTGACCAAAGATACAAAAATTGGGAGTAAAAATTAATAGAAGTATGCCCTCCCCTCTGGAACTTGGTCACAGAAAGCTATAGTTAGAAGAATATCTTCTAGCCCAAATCTATCATGTTACAGTGAGGAAACTATGTCCTTGTTTGGATTAGACTGCTGCTTTAACACAGAAAGCAATTTCATATTTAACTAACCTGTTTCCAAACCATCTGCTCATGTATTTCATGCCTACTAACCTTTACAAAACGCTAGCATGCTGAAATATTTTCATCCTTACTAACCAGTCAATAATTGTGGTATAGTGCTCAATAGCCACTGTGTCACCTAAAAAGTCCTAGGCAACATGAAACTACATTTAAAACTGAAGTCAGTTATCTAAAGCATTTTAAGTCAAACACGTATGAACTTAAGCTGGCCAGCCTTGCAGAAACCCTCCCAATTATGACTTGTGAGAATATTTTTTCCTTACCAACACTGGCTTTCAGAAACTTATTTCCAATTCTCTGATCCATCCCAATGGCTGTTGCAACCTCTTCCACATCAGCTCCTGTGGCTTCACACAGAGCACTGATAGAGTTAATGCTGCTGATTCTCTGGGCAAGAAAAGCATTAGCTGCCTAAAAAAAAAAAAAAGAATACTATAAAACAAAAATGTATTTTATAAATTATCTTAAGAGTGTATTAGAGAAGAGAAGCAAAGTCACTAAGGTAAGCGTAATGTAGGGAGAATTCTAAGTCATCTTAGAGACGGGTTTGTGCTGGAAATGATTTTGGGTAAAAGGAGAATAAAGAGGAACAAGAAACAAAGAAAGAGGAAAGTCACCCAAGTCATTACTTTCATCTACTCCCAGCTACATTTTAGCTGTTACAAATGTCTGGAACATTTTCTATTTGGCAATTTGATATTCCTGGTGAAAATTATTTTGTAATACAAATCTATTCCAAGGTAAAAGGAGGTTACATTCATAAATACTATCTTTTCATGACATGCAGAAATACTACATAGTATTTCAGTATTTATTTTAAGAGAGATCAATACACAGTACTAAATTTAACTTGACAGTTATAAAAAAAAAGATACCAACCAATTTAGAAAGCTCTGAAGACCAAGTGTTGGTTGTGAGAATCTTTTCTTTGGGAACCCAGTGTTCATAGACAGCAGACAGGGCACGGACAGCTTTCTGTCCCTCGGGGGTTTCATCACCACCAATCAGCACCCGATCAGGGCTCTTTAGATCCTTGATTGCTGTACCCTCTGCTAAGAATTCAGGGTTGGAGAGTACCTAAGATTTCAAGGAGGAGGGGAGAATTTTTAAACTTAGATTCGATAACTTCATAATAATTTACATTACTATTATTTTATTAGCAGTAGTAAGAGACAAAATTCACATGAGAATACCCAAACACTCTAAGGTTTTCTCCTTGTCATACCTGTAAGTTCAAATTGGGTTTTGTGTTTGCATCAAATATTCTCCGTATACTTTCTGCTGCCCTAACTGGGACGGTGCTTTTCTCAGTCACAATTTTGTACCCATTTGAGTTCTGTACGATCCGCCTAGCACAAGCTTCTATATACTTCAGATCGGCCGCCCGACCTTTTCCCATTCCGTAAGTTTTTGTTGGCGTGTTAACCTAATGAAAAGGTAAGGGTTGGAAAGAAAAAAGGCATCTATGAAATGTTACTTAAATTCTTAATTTTAATCAAGATTAATTAAATTCTTAAACTCTTTAAAAACGCTTCATAAATGCAATAACTCTTAACTAGTTAAGAGGGAGAAATATAGCTAGCAGTTACTTTATTTAGTAACTATGTAGATCTCTATCAATACAAATCTCTATAAATCTCCATTAATTCAAAGGAAATTTGTACTAGTATTGCAGTTAGGCAGTGACAGAGTGGATAAAAACTGCATAGGGTAGTAGTAAAAGAGTAAGTAAGCCTTGGAATCACTTCAGAAATCTCTGTAAGTCTCCATCTTCCCCATCCATCACCCTCTAATTAAATCTGCTTTTCCATCAAAGAACCAGAATTCAAGTTAAATTTTAAAATTTTAATCATTTTTTCCTTCCTTCTTAATATTGCAATAGCGACACTGGTTTCTACTAATTTTTCCATTGCTAAGAGATAATATTTCACCTAGATTTTTGGCCTAAATAAATAAGATTCTAGTAGCTCAGCCTCAGAATCTAATAATCACTTAAAACATTTCTATGGGAAAACATACCGTATAAGTTTCAAATAAATAATTTCAAACAAACCCTTTTTTCACACAAAAAAAATCTTCAAAGAAAATTAAGTTGAGTTTTGCTAGTTCGCTACTTGTCACAAACTGCACACCTTCCCCTATACCTCCCACCAGAATGGAGCCAAGAACAGTGAGAAGGGCTGGAATTGTCCATAATCACAGCATAGACTGACATGGACCGGCACCTTCTGATTCTCATCTCAGATTAACACTTGTCTGTCCAGCCCACAGATTTAAATGTTTGATCTCAGGATTACATGAAGAAGCATGTAAGAGAGACCGTAACACAACAGTGAATATTCAAATGTAAGCAGCTAGCATATTTCAAAACATTGATAAGGTGGAAGGAATGGTAATCAGGATGGGGAAGGACTTCAAAGTCATAAGATCTGAGAGGCATTTGAAGGAACCAGAGATGATTAGCTTTGAGAAGAAAAGATTTTGGGCATCACACCTATCAGATCTGCTAACATGACAAAACAAGAAGATGATAAATATTGGAGAAGATGAGGCACAGTTGGAACACTAATGCATTGTTGGTGGAGCTGTGAGCTGATCCAACCATTCTGGAACTATGGAACTATGGAACTATGTCCACAGGGCTACAAAAATATGCATACCCTTTGACCCAGCAATATCCCTTCTGGGGCTGTATCCCAAAGAGATCATACAAGTGGGAAAAGGACCCATATGTACAAAAATATTTATAGCAGCTCTCTTTGTGGTGGCCAAAAACTAGAAATCAAGGGGATGTCCATCAATTGGGGAATGGCTGAATAAATTGTGGTATATGAATGTAATGGAATACTATGATGCTATAAGAAATGATGGACAGGAAGACTTCAGAGGGGCCTGGAAAGATTTATACGATGTGATGCTGAGGGAAAGGAGCAGAACCGGAATACATTATACACAGTAACAGCCACAGTGTGTGAGGACTGTTTCTGATAGACTTAGCCCTTCACAGCAATGCAAGGACCTAAAACATTTCCAAAGGACTCTTGAGGCAAAATGCCACCCACATCCAGAGAAACAGCTATGGAGCCTGAACACAGAACGAAACAGATAATTTTCTCCTTTGTTATGTTTCTTTTGTTTTGTTTTTCTCATAGTTGTTCCCATTCATTATAATTCTATACAACATGACTAACGTGAAAATATGATTAATGGGAATGTTTGTATAGAGCTCATGTAAGACTGCATGCTTTCTTGGGGAGGAAAGGGGGAGGGAAAGAAAACTTAAAACCTATGGAAGTGAATGCTGAAAACTGAAAACAAATAAATTAATAAACAAGGAGGGGAAAAAGAAAAAATAGACTTTGGGTTGGGGATACCAGAGAATAAGGAGAGGGAGAAGGCAAGGAAGAGAGACGGAGGGAGAGAAGGCAGAAGTTTTTAAGTATGTGAAGGGCTACCATGTCGAAGAGGGAAATTAGCTTTGTTCTACATGGCCCCAGAGAGCAGAACTAGGAATAACTGGTGAAAGTAGCAGGTTTGGCTTAATGGAGAGTGATAGATTTGAAGTCTGAGGTTCAAATTCTGACTCTGACACTTACTAGTCTCTGTGAGCTCTTTGATCCTCCATTTCCTCATCTACATACCCAACGTCCTATGCTCCTGAAAGCTGAAAAGACGCAGATTTTGGCCTGATGTAAGGAAAAAAATCTTGGTAATCATCAGAATCATCCCAAAGTGAAATGGGCTGGCCACCTTCAGTGCTAATAGGTCCCTTCTCACTAGGGATACTTAAAGCAAAGGCTTTATGACCATTGGTCAGCAGGAGCATGGAAGGGATTCTTGTCCAAGTATGGGAGGAACTAGAGATTATCCCCTATTGTTTAAGCCTGGCCCTGCCAATAAGACTTTGGAGATGACTTTTTTTTAAACTAAATTATTTTATTTGTTTTCAGTATTTATCTTAGATTTTGTTTTCCCCTCCCTTCCCTTCCTTCCCCTCTCCATTTCCACTCCCTCCCTGAGATTGCATACAATTTTATACAGGTTCTACACATACATTCCTATTATATAAATTTTCACCTTAGTCATATTGCATAGAAGAATTAAAATGAATGGCAGAAATCATAAAACAAACCAAAACACAAAATAAAATGGTCTGCTTCATTCTGTGATCAAATTCCAAAGTTCTTTCTCTGGATGTGGAAGGCATTTTGCCTCAAGAGTCCATTGGGAATTTTTTAAGTCCTTTGCACTGCAATGAAGTACTAATTCCACCAGAAAAAATTCCTCACACACTGTAGTTGTTGCTGTTTATAAAGTTCTCCTGTTTCTGCTCCTTTCATTCAGCAACAGTTCATATAAGTCTTTCCAGGCCCTTCTGAAGTCTTCATGTTCATCATTTCTTATAGCACAATAGTACTCCATTACATTTATATACCACAATTTATTCACCCAGTCCCCAATTGATGGGCATCCTCTTGATTTCCGGTTTTTGGCCACCACAAAGAGTGCGGCTGTAAATATTTTTGTACATGTGGGTCCCTTTCCCATTTTTATGATCTCTTGGGGATACAGTCCTAGAAGTTATATTGCTGGGTCAAAGGGTATGCACATTTTTGTAGCCCTTTGGGCACAGTTCCAAATTGCTCTCTCGAATGGCTGGATCAGTTCAGGAGATGTGACTTCCTAATGCCTCAGTCTCAATGTAAAATGAGGCCAAAATAGATGAATTAATTATAGTACTAAGGTCTCTCCTGCTCTGACTTTCTAATGTCTTCTAAGAGAATGATCTGCTTATTATAAAGAATGAACAAGAAAAAAGATAAAAATATGTCACAAGGCTAAAAGTGCTGTCCTTATATCAATTGGCTAATTGCTAAAAATTTTTATACAGGAATAAGAATGTAGTAAGTACATGTCCCATAGCAAAAAGAAGATACTTACAGAAATAAACACAAGATCAGCATCTTTGATGGCAGCATCAATATCAGTAGAAAAAAAGAGATTTTTTCCCCGACAAGATTCAACTACTTCTTTTAGTCCTGGCTGGGAAAAGGAGAAACAAAAGTTACAAAGAAAGTACTTAACTAGCTAAATATGATACTATAGCGGTGAAAATCCTACTTTCTTAAAAAGCTTATAAGTTAATGCTAGATTTTTTTTCGTTAAAATTAATGCTTTGAAACCTTTTGTTTTCCTATCATAGACATAATACCAGTTTCCTCCTCCTCTACACCCCTAATCTTCTCTTTTTTGTTTTTTTAAATTAAGTTTTTATTGATGTCTTTTGTTTTTGACATCAGAGTATGCCTCTCCCTCCCCCTTCCAGAGCTATCTCATTTAACAAATAATATTTTTAAAAGACACAAAAAAAGAAAAAAAGGAAAAAAATAAACACAATAGATCAACACTTTGAAAACGTTCAGCCTTATCTTTTAAAACAACTAACACCTCAACCACATATTATGTCTGACACCCACAGATCTTGTCCCCCTAACCCCAACAAAGAGAGGAGAAAGATACATTTCATCCTGTCTTCTCAGGTCAAGACTGGTCATTAGGATGATATACCTTCAGTTTTATTCTAGTGCTTATATATTGATTCCATCCCGTTCAACCAGTTCTGCCATAGTCAGTATACATTGGCTCTCTATTATTTCTGATAATCTGCTTAATTCTGTGAAAAAGACAACTAATATCAGGCAAGGGTCAGTGGAATCAAAGTTCCCAGAGAGTGGAGAATGTTTGACTTTGGTTTTTATACTTCAGCACCTAGAAGATAAGCTAAATTAAATGTTTACAATGAAATAAATCAATGTTTGCGTAAGCTAACCAATAAATTCATAAGCAAAGGTGAACTTTCCTCACAAAGATAAAAATGAATTTTCAACAGAAGAGGAAAGTTCATTTTAATCTTGTGTCACTGTTTGCGATGTACCTGGGTTTGTTTTTTTTTTTTTTAAAGTTGGCTATTTAAAAAAATTTTCCTCACATTCATGAAATCACACAGAAGATCAATATGTTTTCTAGGTCAATGTTCGATTTTGCAGTGTCATGATGAGTGTTTTTTTCTCTAATAATTCAGGCCCTACACACTGATTACGAAACAGTCAATTTATGCCCTTTTAATTGCTCTCAATATACAATTTAAATCCTAACAAGACTCACTATTTTCCTCCTCACTCAATTTTGTGGAGACTTAATCAGCATTAAGATGAGAGACTAACAACATAAATATGATTGGAAATAGAACTCAGTGCTGAAGTGAAAGCTGATTCAAAACGACTGTAGGGCAAGAATTATACCTAGGTTCCATCTAAATTTTTTTTTCATAATTCTCAGGCTGTTTTAATCTTAGGAAAATTATTTCCAATTGAAAAGCAAATTTTTATTTTCCCACTGCCGTTCTGTAGTTGATTTAACAATGTTAAAAAACAAAACAAAACTATAAACATAGTAATTGTAGATTATTAAACTTCTGTACCAACAAGAAAATTGGCATACAAGAACTAGACTTTTTTAAAAAATCTGTTTGAATATGTGATTTCATCGGGTGTGGAAACTTCTTCCACAAACGCCAAACAGTAACTCATCTGTAGTGCAGTATACATATTAAGCCTGCCTGGAGTCACACATCTAAATGTGTCAGAGAGAAGAAACTTAAATTTGGGTCTTTCTGACGTCAAGGCTGGTCCTATACCCACTACCCATGATGCTTCTCCCCATTCAACATGAGATAACTTGAAAAATAGCCACACTTTTTTGAAAATTAGAGGATCCTAGGAAACTATAAGAAGCAGTAGTACTCTGCCTTTAGGGGTTAGCATAGTAAGTTCTCAATTTTTAATTCATTATATAATTATCAACAGCACTTAGTACTTATATGGAAGCTTTCATGTAAACAGAATTTCTCTCACTTCACAAAAGGAAAAGCAAATTGCCCAGACTATTAAAAATCTGTTATATAGTTTTATTTGAAAAAACTGCAAATATGCTTTTGTAATCCCCCCAACTGCTAATGCCTGTCCTCCCAAATTACCTTATTTTGACTATTTTGTATTTATTATCTTTCTATCAGTTCTGTAAATAACTAAGTAAATAATTCCCCTATTAGAATGTAAGCTATTTAAACAGGAATCACGGTTATTTCCTTCCCTGTACTTGCATCCCTCACACTCAGCACACAGTAAGCAGCTATAAATTCATGATGACTAAGCAAATTATTGGCCAATAAGGAACAGTACTAAGTATTATTTTACTTAGGAACTTCTTAGAGTACCACTTTATTCTCTTATGACCATATTAGGTCATTTCCTACAAAATATTCCAAAATATTTAACAGGATAATTCTTTACCCAAAATAACAGAAACCAGAGGTTAGAAACAACCACTATCATACTATCCCCATTAGATATTAATTGTATTATAGGAATCATGCATTGTATCAATAAAGGTTTCTTGACATGATTTTCAAA
>CM053772.1:195762820-195778011 GCA_028658325.1 Potorous gilbertii
AAAGTTATCTGGCCCTACAGGACAAAAGAGAAGATGGGGACAAGAGAAGGTAGGGATGCCAGAAGAGAGGGCAGATTGGTGATAGGGGAAATTAGAATGCTCAGTGTACTGGGGTGAGAGAAGGGGACAAAAGGGAAGAAAATTTTGGAACCCAAAATTTTGTGAAAATGAATGTAAAAAGTTAAATAAATTTTTTTTAAAAAGTGGATGCTGAAAAAATTAAAATAAGTAAATCTGGTAGTTTTCTTTCAGAATAATAGATTCAAAGTGAAATAAGTTTTCTTTCTAATCAGTTGTTGAGATAAAAAAAATTCTCAAGTTCAGAAGCTCAATTTGTAGAAATTCATTTACAGATAGAATGGAGAATCTAGGGATTATCCCTTTGAAGTCTTATTTTGTACTATAGTCTGGGACATCATGATGATCTTTTTTTCTTAGGTTGTCAGTAAAAATTAAAACCCTTTCCCAAAGAGGAGCTAAGTATACCATACTCTATCTTTGCTTTTTTTTTTTTTGCTTAATATAACACATGTACTGAAAGACAGAAACTATTTTTTGCACATGTAAATTAACTCTGACTTGTTCCAAAGCAGGCATGCATGACATATGGTCTGCAGTCTGTTTATGGCCCATTAAAGGATTTTGCGTGGTTCTTAAAAAATGTAGAGGATGTTTAAGAAAGTAAAGCTGTAACTAGTGTTTTGCCCATACCTGGCTTAACCCGCCCTTCCACTAGTCACTAGCATGCCCATCATGTAACCTGGTAAGTGGGTTGCCACAGTACACTCTCACTTGTCACATGATCCACAGCAACCTACAGGGACAAAGTAAGTGAAGCCAGCTGCCAATGCAGCTGACGCCCTCCATGCAATGAGCATCAACTCGAGGGCTTCTTTCCCTCCCTTGGTGCACAGCTGTCCTCCAAGTTACATGAGTGTCAGATGCTCTCTCCAAGGACAGACACTTACTCCTTTAGTATTTCTTTCTGAGCAGTTGCTGTGAAGATTTTTTTGGTTCTAACATTAAAGTTTTGGGGGTAACTTTCTAAAATAGGTGATAAAAAGAAATGGAAGAGCAAATCAGAACAGAGAATGTTTAATCTGGTGTGGACAACGGATATTTGTTTACTTACATGAGAGACAAAAATATTGTGCCTTGTTTGCCAAGAAGTAATAGCCGTTCTGAAGGAATACAATCTTTGTTGCCATTTTGAAATCAAAACATACTTATGCAAATTAGACACCAATGAAAAACAAATTAAAGTGTCTAAATTGTTGAAAAAGTCTCAGTAGGGAACAATGGTTTTTCAGGAAGTTAAACTCAGAAAATGAGGTGGCTATTAACATTAGTTTTCAGGTTTCTAAAGAAATCAATTTCAAACATGACTCCAGAGTGTGATAAACTGACTGCTGACAAGAGGTGTAACATGTCCCATTAACTAAAGGTAAACAGTAAGAAAATCTGAAAAATGTATTAAACTTGTACTGTTTAGCAAAGTAATTTTTTAAAACATTAATGTGATTTCATGGTAAATAAAAATCTTAATAAGTGTAAATTAACTGATATTAATTGAAATTTCCCTTTTTAAAAATATGGTTTATTGGCAAAAATTTAATCATTTATTATACCTTTTAGAAAGCAAGCTGCTAAAAGTGAGCTGATTTTAGCAGTACAAAGAAATTTAGCCTATTTTAATTTGTCCCCTACCTCCTGCCAAGTTGTGCAGGTCTATTCCAACACAAAGGTTAGGGATAATTGACAGTTAATCAATCCAAAGTCCTATGCTTGGTCTCTAACCTCAAATTTGCGGTCTTCCCAGAAAAAAAATGTGTTAACATGTAAAAACATTTTGTCCATCTCATTCTTCAATACTTTGATTTCAGTTAGCAATAGGTGAGAATTTACTATTAGCATCTGTAACGCCAATTTTTAACAAATTAAAATGATCAACTATCACCACAAAAGCCAAACAGAAACAAGAGGGTTACTAATGTTTTCTATTTATTCATTAATAAAAAGTGCATAGTACAAGCCCTTTACCCCAATCCAAGCACTCAATAAAAGATTAACAGGAAATCCTGGATGGCACAGACATGATTTGTTTGGCATAATTTAGACATTTTAAACCAGCAATTAACATTTAGTATATCACATGACAACTTTTCCTTTTTTTGTCTGTTTTTTAAACAAAGTGATCTTCAGACATAATAACAAACACACATGATTCTTCATTTAAGAATATAATATATTAAGAGACTAAACCTACTACTGCAATAACAAAGATTTCATCCATTAGCTGTAAACTCGCTTCACTACTTCTTCAGGTTGCTGGAATTCCTGGCTTAAGAATTCAGCTGGCAATGTTTTTAAACAGATATGAATAGTGAAAGACTTTCAATATTTAATATCTTCCAAGATTCCTTCTAAAATGTGAGCTATATAAATTCCGTATAAACACGATGGTACACTTTCAATTCACAAATCACAAAAGACACTAAAAGTAACTTTGTGATAGGCTGTGACTGATAGTTACTTTAGAGAATTTTTCAAGTTTAAAAATGCAACTTCCTCAGCATGGGATCATGGCCTGGTACATCATAAAACATTATATTACAAAACATTTCCAACTTAGCTTTCCCCATGTGAAAACCAAAAATATTGTTTTGCAGAAATAAAACTAATTATGTGGTAACAAACAAAATGACTGCTCAACAACATACTACTGGCAGTACTATTCGTACTAAGTGCCACTGGTGATTTTAAAAGATGGGGCCCTAATTTTTTTTCCCAGAATATTAAAAAAAAAAATTAAAAAAAAAAAAAGGACTGTAGTGATGGTCTTAAGCTAATGCTTATAAGGCAAATGACTTACAAGTTTGTCCAACAAAAAGGCATCAATCATGCAGAAGCTTTAAGGGTTATGTCGGCTGAATTGTAAATTACTGTTTTTAAGAATAGTCTATATACCTCACCCTATCATGGGTGCTGAAGAATTTTATAAGCAACACACTTAGAGTCAATACTCTAGAAATAAGAGATAAGAACTGCTGTTATTAATTTGTAGATAAGTAACTTGATACAAAAAAAAGGGAAAAAACCACAAACATGCTTCAGCTCAGGCATCAAATAGATGTATGTTGTCTTGTAATAGAAACAAGAGTCCAGATTTCCAGAGCCCAAGGCTGACACTAGACCACTCTGGCACCATGTTACTTCAAACTGCAGCCAGCTTTCAATGACTTGTGTGCTGCTGGAATACTGTACACATTCTATTTGCCAAGAGCAGGCTTCCAAGGTACTTGGAGGATACGGAGACTGGGAAGAAGAGGGACAGATGAAGGAGCAGAGTGTTCAGAATTGAGGGCACAGGGGTCCCCAGCTTTCATCTCATGGGCTGATTCATTCTCTGTAAGTACACAGCTGGGAAAGTGGAGTTAGATTGTCTAATGAATCACAGCTGAGGGAAACCATGATTTTGGGGGACTAAAACTTCTAGTATTTGACTTCCTGGGATATGATACCCCTCTATTAGCGGCAGTCATTAAGAGTTGGTTGTATCATTTCACCAAGTTGGTCAGAAAACAAAAAGGAATTCAAGTTAGGAATATCAGATTGTATGTTTAAAATTACAACCTAACATACTGTAGATGGCCTAGAATGCAATCTTATAAAAAAACAAAACTCCCTTAAGTGTCACAGGACTATATCAGAGACTATATTACACAGTACAATGATATAGAGAAGTTTATTCAACTTAGACAAGTGCAAGATCTATACAATGAGAGGCTGTGCTGATTCTGCATTTATAATGAGAAAAGTCTTATACTGAGATAGCAGTATACATTCCAGGTTCCCTTTAAGTTGTTCTCACTAGGGAAAATTCCATTGCCAAGTAGGTCATGTACACATAGTCTTTATATTACTGTCACTCATTTTTCAAATTGACCAAGAAAAACATACAGCTGTTTATTTTTCTGTACATTTCAAAAATGCCCTGAAATTCATATCCAAAAACATTTCTCCCATTGGCTAAAACAGGACTCACACAGTAAGGGGAGAGAACAAGCATCTCTCATTCTTCCCCACCTGCCATATTTTTTCCTTGAATCAACAAAGAATTCATAAAGGTTTGTTAAAAGGTTAGAAAGAGCATTTAAATCAAAACAATTTTCAAAGAGGACAGAGAATTAGCAAGTAAAACCATATTTGGAAATCAGAGGCCAAATAAGCACCTATAAAGCTTTAAAGTTATGCTCACAGAAAGGAAGAAAAGTGGTAACCCAGGTTTTACTTCTAAAACCTTGGAGCCAGTAAGTCAAAAGTTTTTTTTCAATTTTAATAGGTTCTCATCATAAACAATAAATTATAGTTTAAATTAAAATTACATGGGTTACTCCGAGTAGAACCAGGAATTGTTAAATTTTCCTTTTTTTCTAAATCTGGAAAGTCTAGCGCTCAGTGGCTTACAAATATTTTATATAATGGACAGTTAATTATATACTTTATCAGTCAATTATATTTATTGAACTTTTTAATGTAAAATAATTTCACGGAAGGTAGTAAAAGCTTAGTAAACAATCATATAATTTCTGCTTTCTGTTTCCAAACATACAAGTCAGTTCTAAAGGGTTTCTACCACCAATGGTAAAAATTTCATGAAGTTAAAAAGTCTGGAGGATAGGGAGAGGACTACCTACCATCCACAGAGAGGGTCACTATCAGGTTGAGTATAAATACAATGTGGTTCTAATTTTCCCAGCTGGGTTCAAATAACTTTTAAAAGCATACCTTATGCAAAAAAAAAAAAATCAGTCTTACAAAACTATCAAAACCATTTCATGGGTTTAAATGCACAGATTGCAATTCTCCTTCAACAAAGCCAGAAATTATCATTCACACACACACAAAAGCAAAACCATTACGAAGAGAAAAAGTGGAATGTTTAAGGTCTGGAAACCCCAGAATCCCATGTGACTCCTTTAAGAAAAAATGAAAATCATTTACTCAAATATCCTCTAAATAGGAATGATGGCAACATGGGAAGCAAAAATTAGATCACAGTAAAATTTCTAGTAGCTCATGAAAACAATACCATCCTATGCTGTAAATGCAAAGGGAAAAATAGTACTAATTGGATTAAGAGTACTCTGGTCGTTTTCTTCCATTTGGTCGTGCAAGGTGTTAGCTGTTTTCATTTTCTATCATACAAAGTCTAGTCCACAGGAGGTGCTGGTGGGTCTTGGCCCTGGCAATTACAAAAAATCCGAAAGATAATGAAATTAACTTTTTCAGAAACTACAGGACAGGCAATTCTAACAGAACAGGGAGAACTGACAAGAAAAATTTTTTCTGGATAGCTTTTGCTAGGTTTTTAGGAAGATTACGATTTTAAGGTAATTACTGTCAGTATAGACTATACTACAGCATAGACTATAACATTCCCAAATAACAAAGGCACTTTCCTAAGCTTTTCTTTCTTAATATTAACAATTCTAGATGGGGAAATAAGGCAGTCATACTGACCATTAAACATCACCACATGTGGAGGGGCTAGGAAAACAAATAATTGGAATAATATCATGTTAAATTTTAAAATGTGCTAGAGGAAATGAATTACTTGAGCAAAATGGAAAAAATTAAAATCAAGTTTTAATACTGGCTCTGATAATGGTAGTTTTTGTAATCCTGAAAAAGTTACAACTTTAAGACTTTCTACTTCCACTGGTCAGTATGCAAAAAAATGGAGATGGTCTTTTAAATGGGCACACTGGAAAAGTAAGCATTCTTAATGCTGAGAGACAAATGGAAATTACAACAAAAGAAACGACTCCATAAAAGATAAATCTCATTTTTACTTGGTGACTTAAACATTTTAGATGAACATATGTACATACACATGCATCATATAGTTCCCCCCCCAACAACAATCACTACCAACCACAAACAAACAAATTAGGTTTTCTAATCCCTACTACTTACATTATGTGGACTGGTTGGTTTTCCAGCTATGATGGATCCTCTCAGATTAAAAGGTCTCATTAGGAACAAAATCATTGCAAAGGCCACCCAGAACATTACTATCATGGTAACACTGAGGCCAGGGTCAACAGAAGAATTAGGTCCTGGTACTAAAAACAAACAAACAAACAAACAAAAAGTTTATTTCAAAAAGAATGAAATCTTTGATGTAATATTTATTTTATTTTACAAATACAAGTGAGTTACAGGTATCTACTTCAGCATTAAAAATAATACTGCATACAGAAATAAATTATGGGAACAGAGAAAAGTTTCCACGCTTCATAAAAATGTAAAACAAATTAAAAAGACATAACTAAGTCATTACTACGTTTATCTTTAAGGCTCACAAAACACCTAACAAATATTATCTCATTTCTATCCCAATAACAATCCTGGGAAACAGGCACTACGATGACCTCCATCTTACAAACGAGAAGACTGACACAACTATTAATATCCGAGACGGCATTTCTGAACTCCACTCTTCCTGGCTTCAGCTTCACCCAGAGTTGCTAACAACTAGAGAAGACAGAAAACTATGGTTTGAGAAGGAGTTTGTCTACTGAAGGACATATATCATAAAGGATATGTCAAAGAACTTTGAAATTTTATTCTAAATGAAGATGAGAAAAAGTTGATTTTTCCACAACAGAAGTTTTTATTCAATTCAAAAGTCTGTGAAAAGATGCATTTAACTAAAACAGGATAATATTATGGTCAGAAATGGAAATATTTAAAACTGGGTTGTAAAATCTAAATTTACAGCATATTACGTGATCAAATAGCCCCAGAAAAGAGTTAAGAAAATGCACCTCCCTCAATTGACTCAAATAAGTGTTGTTTCATTTTGCTAAACTGATTTTTCCTCTTTTTCTATCTTTATCAAAAAGGAAGAAGGTTCAATCTGGGTGTTTAGTAGAGCTGTGTATAACAGAGATTTGGTTTTTGTTAAATTAAGAATTTTTTTTAAAAAATTTCTTAAAAAACATCTAACCAAATTGAAAAAAATCCAGAAGATCATTGATACAAAAGAGACTGAGTTCTTGAGTATGAAAAGACCCTGCCATCCTGTGAAGATGTATTGTTTCAAACTCCCAGAAAAAGCTATTTTCATTCTCTGTTACATTTTCTCACCTCTGACTCACTTTTTAATCCTACCTTTCAATCTTATCTTTTGATTTAGGCTACTTTCTCAATCTGGAAGGGCTAAAAGAAAACAGCCACAATGCTGAAGTGCAACTATGTATATTGGCACAGTTATCCTCAAAAGCAATTATTTGGAAATTATTCCCAAAAAGTTGATTGATTGTGAATATTATTTAACAAAGCAACACCTCTATGGAGCTCCAGAAATCAAAGGTAAAGGACACCTATAAAAATATTTAGAGCAGATTTTTGTAGGAAAGAATTGGAAATTAAGAGAATATCCATCAACTGGGGAATGGCTGAATATGAATTATGGTATAAAAATGTAACGTTCTACTTTGTCATGAGAAATGATGAAAAATATGGGTTCAGAGAAACCTGGAAGACTTATTATGAACTGATGTATACTGCAGTATGGAAAACTATGAGAACCATCTATAGCAGTAAAATTGCAGTTACAAATAACTTTGAAACAACATCTCTAATCAATGAAATCTACAACCAATCATGACTGCAGGGAGCTGATTTATGCTACCCAGATCAGACCCTGACAGAGAGGTGATGGATGCAAACAGCAGAACAAAATACAACATTTTTGGACACGACCAATGTGGAAATTTGTTTTACCTGAATGTATATTTGTTAAAAAGGATTTTTTTTCCTTTTAAATTTGAGTAAAAGAGATGCTTGTTAATTGAAAAATAAAGTGAAAAATTAAAAAAAAACTGTCTATAAACAGTCAATAAACATTTATTTACTAAGCTCTTACCACATGCCAGGCACTAGGCTAAGCTTTGTCTGCAGAATAATCAATGATCTCTTTAAAATACCAAATTCAATGGTGTTTCATCAACCCTCCCCTCATCCTTCCTGACCTGTCTGTATTTTACACTGAATCACCTTTTCCTTCTACTTGAGTTTTATGACACTATTTTTTCTTGGTTCTATTTTCCCTTGGTCTCCTTTGCTGGACTATTGCCCCCTAACTGTGGGTTGTTCGTAAAGGCTCTAGACTGGAACCTGCCATCTCTTTTTACCTTTACACTCTTTAAGTTCCCATAGATTTAACTACTATCTATGCAAATTATTCCATATATTTAGAGGACCCTAGAAAGTCAACTAAAAACTTGACTGAAGCAATAACTTCAGCAAGGTTTTAGCATATAAAATATATCTGTTATAAATCACCAGCTTTTCTGCATACTGCTAACCAACACCAGAAGGGAAAGGGAAAAGAAAAACTGCACTTAAAACAACTTCGCAAATCTCCCACCAAGGTAAAATCTTAGATTTGTTTTAACTTGCATTTGCCTATTAATGATCGGGGATATTTTCATATAATTACTGATAGCTTGAATTTCTTCCTTTCAAAACTATTCATATTACTTGAACATTTTGAGGAATGGCTCTTGTTCTTATAAGTTTGAATGAATTCTTTATGTAGCCCTTATATATTGATATTAAAGCCTTATCAGAGAAACTTGCTACAAAGATTTTTCTTGGTTAACTCTTTCCCTTTTCAATTTAGTCACATGGGTTTTGTTTATGCAAAAACTTCAACTTTACAGAATAATATTGTCCATTTTATCTTCTGTATCCCTGGTTTGGCCATGAATTCTTCCCCAAGCCATAGTTATAAAAGTTATTTCCTTCTCTGATCCTCTCATTTGTTTATGTGACCTTTTATATCTAAGTCATGTATCTATTTGGAATTTATCTTGGTGTAGACAGTTCTCACTTTCTCTAAATGGAGCATTCTGCAGACCTCTACATAAAGTGCAAAGGGAGAGAGGAAGAACGGCAGCATATGATTTAAGGACAGGTGGGGGCTTGGGACAGTGAAGTAAGAACAGGAAGGTGGAGAGCACATGGTGGGGCCAGACAAAGAAAGGAGGACAGGTGACATGCAGTAGACAGGGACAGACATGTGGTACCAAAGTAGGACTGACAGAAAAGCTGATGATTTATGCAGATATATTTTATATCCTGAAATCTTGCTGAAGTTATTGCTTCAATCAAGTTTTTAGTAGACTCTCTAAGGTCCTCTAAATATGTATCATTCACAAGAAGAGATAATTTTGAACCTTGCACACAGCAACAACCACAGTGTGTGAGGATTTTTTCTGGTAGACTTAGCCCTTCACAGAAATGCAAGGACCTAAAAAATTCCCAGTGGACTCTTGAGGCAAAATGCCATCCACATCTAGAGAAAGAATTATGGAACTGGACTGAAGAACGAAGCAGACTACTTTCTCTTGTGTTTTATTTTGGGTTTTCTCATGATTTCTCCCATTCATTTTAATTCTTCCATGCAACACTGACTAAGGTGAAAATACATTCAGTAAGAATGTGTATGTAGAACCTATATAAGATTGCATGCCATCTCAGGGAGGGAGGGAGGGAGGAGGGAAGGGGAGAAAAATCTAAGATATATGGAAATGATTGTAGAAAACTGAAAACAAATTAACAAAAAAAGAAGAGATAATTTTATTTCCTTTTTGCCTATTTATTGTCTCTATTTTTCTTGTTATTTTTGCTTTGGCTTGCATTTCTTTCTTCCTTTCTTTCTTTTTTCTTCCTTTCCTGTGAGTGATGCTGTATTTTATTTCATGTTATTTATCTTGTAGACAAACGAGCCTATACATGCTAAAATATCTCAAGAGAAGATCTTAAATTTCTATAAATTAGACATAATGAACAGTGAAGAAGTCTTGTATGAAATATTAACAACCACGGTTGTCTGTATAGCTAGCATTTGTAGTATTTCAAACAGGAGTCATGATAATGGGCACACTTGCTGTACTCCTATCCTTCTTGGAAAGGTCTTTGGCTTATCTCCATTACAGAGCTGGCTTTTGATTTTAGGATTTTACCATATTAAGAAAAAGTCAAAGATGTATATAGTTATCCCTTCCACATCAAGGGGGGTAGAGGTACAGCACCTCTGTGATCTGGAAAATTCAGAGCTTTTTGGCCCTCCCTCATACCAGAGAAAAGGACTAAAAGAAACCCCTCAACCCTTTCAAATCACTATTAAGACCAGAGGGTTTGGTTTTACACAAACTGCCTACTCCAGATTTGAATGCCTTTGTGCTGCAAGTCCTATAAGCAGTGGTCTTCTGTAGCATTTGATGTAGGCATAAAAATGCCACATTACAACTCTGGCCCTTTTTTCATGCTCTTTCTATAGTACTTAGGATAGTGCTTTTGCACATACTAGGCACATATCGTTGTTAAATTAAAGTTAAGCCATAATAGGTTGTTTGCCAGTACTTTGCAGAGGAAGACTCCCTTATCTGAATCATTCTTTGGAAGTCTGTCCTGTGAGGTAGGATTTTGGAATGTCAGTGATTCAGTTTAGATCTCATACTTTATGACTTTATAAAAAGAAGCTTTGTCATGGTATCCCCTTTAATAACCTAACATTCTAAGCCCCTCGTCCTCCAATATGCAATGATTCTCATACTAAAGTAACCAGGGGAATTCATTATTTTAACAGCCTCTTATTTAGTCTCTGTCCTCCGCCCTAATTCTTGGCAGTTGACTTTCCTTACACAAGAATAAGATCACCTAAAATTTCCTTTCTTCAAAAGGACACTTGTCTCTCCCTCCCAGGCAGGAAGGACTCTTTCCGCTTCTGATCTCCATCATCCCGACCACCCCATCTCATTAAGTGTCTAATCTCTCCTCCTGCACTGCCTTGTCTTTTTCCCATACTCTCAGTACCCCTTACCCTTTAAAAAACACCCCAATTAATGATAATAACTTTAAAAAACTTACCTTTCCTTACTTCTAGTCCTTAAGCTACTGAACTGCCCTCCTCTTAAACAATAAGGCGGCAAATGGAGGGTCATCCAGAGTTAAGCAAGGGTACAAAGTCAAATGCAAGGTAGGAGACAATGTCAGTGTACAGATGAACTGGTTAACTACACAGTCCAAACTAGGGAGTTAGAAAGTGAAGCTACAGCAGGGGTGCTGAAGATCACAAGAGTGACAGGGCTGGGGAGGGGTGAGGGAAATATGAGTGATGGACAGAGACCCCTGAAACGAGGCAAGGTTTTACTCTTACAAGCAACCTCAGGAAGATGGAACCAGCTCAAAAGCTCTCTAGACTAGCTAATACCAGGGGCTATCCCAAGATTGGAGTTCCACATTCAGTATCAACTGAAATTCTCTGACTGTTAAGCCGGAATCAATTTTCTGTAAAAGTCCCTGAAGTAAATCTGTCACCTTCAAGTCACAGGGCCTGGGAACAGTACGGTAACCCAGGGTTCTAATACAGGGCCTATGATGAACAGACCCTACTCCACCCCTTCCTACTTCATGGAAGTCCCAGACCAAACTGGTACTGACATCAACTCAAGGGTCTGGGGCAGGAACTGAGGTGGCTTTGAAAAGGCTGGGATGAGATTTCACTGTTTGATAAAAATCTCTGTGAAAACTGGACAGCAGTATCAAAGAAATTAGATGTAGCCCAACATTCTAAACAGATAAAAGACCTCATAAACATATTAACGAAACATAGAAAAATGAGCTATTATATCTGTATTATGAAAAAAAGGGCATACCATGTTCTTAGTATATTAAAATCTGGGTTGAATGGTGACAAACCACTTGCCTCTCTCACCACTGCGTTAAAATGGAAGGAAAGAAGAAAAGAAACGTAAGCATTTTTCAATCCCCTACTACTTACCAGGCACTGTGCTAAGTGCTTTATAAATACTATCTCATCTGCTCCTCACCACAACCCTGGGAAGGTAGATATATTATCACCCTCATTTTACAGCTGAGGAAACTGAGGCAGGCAGAGGTTAAATAACATATCCAGGGTCACCGAGCTACCTGTGAACTCGGGACTTTCTGACTCCAAGTTCCATCTGCTGTGCCACCAAACTGTGTCTAATGGAGTACTCTGACTTAAGATTTAATCAGAAAATCTACCATTTTTAGTCATTAAAAACAGGATTCAATGATAAAAGCTCAAATGAGATGGATAACACACAGACAGCATCATTTTAATTGCCCACCTGTTCACTCTAACTAAAATGCTGCTGATTCCATGGAATTTCTTCAAATCTAATGAAATGAAGTTAATGTATTTTTTATGTGCCCAGTACAGTGCTGTATACTGAGGTAGGATACACAAGAAATAGGATGCTTCCTGTCCTTAAGGAACTAAATGAGAAACTAACTCAATAAATAAATGCTAGATTGATGTGGGAGAGACTCAAATTCAGGGGTTCTTAACCTGTGTAAAGATTTCAGGTGGTCCATTAATTTGGACAGGTGAATGTTACATTTTTATGTTCACTAATTTCTAACTGAAATTAAGCATTTCCTTCAATAACTTAAAAACATGATTCTGAGAAAGAGTCCATGACATAAAAATATTAAGGGCCCCCTGCTACAAGTACTCTAAAGAACTCAGGGGGAAGATGATCATGATAGGCTAAAACAGTAAGGGAAGACTTGGTCCAAGTGATCTGGTGGACTAGAACAAGTTCTAGATCTAAAATCAGAAGGCAAGAACACAAACTTTGGCTCTGCCATGTAGAGAGAGAGAGAGAGAGAGAGAGAGAGAGAGAGAGAGAGAGAGTGTGTGTGTGTGTGTGTGTGTGTGTGTGTGTGTGTGTGTGTGTGTGTGTGTGTGTGTGTGTATTTTTAAAATCCTAGGATTATGAATGAAACGTTCCTGGGACTAGTAAAAAGAAGGAAAGATAGGTATTCCCCGGGTTATGAATGAACAAAAGCTAAAATATGTGTCATCCAATGAGACAATTAATACCCATTTAAAAGTCAACTATATAATAAGCACATTTTCTGTGATTAAATATTTAAATGTATTTAATATGTTTAAATGTGCAAACTTAATCAAAAGAACCATGTTGGAAAAGGAAACTTTTTTAGAAAGGTGTTTTGTATTGGACAATATATATTAACCTGATTTATTTCTTTTCCATTAGAAATGTGTTCTTCTTCAATTGAAATAATAAATTTAATTAGAATTTTTGGAGCAGAATCTATGTTCAGCTTAACTTGTTGCTTCCTAACAGTTCCCAATATTTAACAACTGAAAAAATGTAATTTTGTGGAGCATTTTTAAAATATAAAGGTTGTATTAAAATTCTTATTATGAATGATTTTAAAAAAGGTTATACAATGAATTGTGCTGGAGCTTAGAGAGACTCAAACCCCATCTCAGACCTTACTATACATGAATGTGACCCTGCCCAAGCTACTTAATCTCCAAGCTTCAATTTCTTCAAGTGTTAAGATGGATGATTCCATCTCCCAGAGCCATTGTAAGCACCACATGAGAAAATATGTGTACTCAATGAAGATGGGTTGCTATTATTCTAAGTGCCGTGCTATAAGGGAGCTAGCTAATTAAGGAGAAGACTGATTTAAATTGAATAGTGATTCAAAGTCAAGAACGATGAGAGGCAAGGGCAGATAAATTTATGAAGGCAGGCCTCAACTTGGCTAAGTTCTTTTTTTTTAATTGTGTAGATTTTGAAAGGATTTCAGGAAGATGAATCTCCCAATAGTGAGTAGAATGAATTAGCAAAGTTACTAGAGAGGGGTGGTACTACTAATATAAGAGTGAGGTAATACTGGTCCAGACTAGGAAGGGAGTAGGTGTAATGCAAAGAACAGGAAAAAGATAAGAGTAAGAACAAACAGGGCAATGAGATAAAAGTGACAAAAGAGGGAAAAATTTTAAATGACAGAAGTTTTGGGCCTAAAAAGCAGAAGAATGGTGGCTAAGAGATCAGAAATGAGGGCACTGGGAAGGATACTTGGTTTAGTGGGAATAACTGTTTCTCTATATCCACAGGAAATTCCCACTTTACCAACTTTATGTCCTAAACAAAGCTAGAAATTTGGGGTTAGAACCTTTCTGGGGGGCTACAAACACAACAGGGAAGCATCAACATAAAGACTGAAGATTGGTATTAATAAGGTAAAGGGCAAAGGACTGAGCCTTGGGATTAAGTAAAAGAAGAACCAAATGCAATACAGTATCCAAAGGAACACGGAAAGAATTTCAAGAAGGATTAAATGCAGGAGATCATCTAAGAAGGAGAGAATGTCATCAGATTTAGGCAAAATGAAAATGGTCAACCACTACCAAAAAAGTAGATAAATTTTATGCAAAACAGTGAAATTCAGGTAGCTGTAGAGCTCTCATTAGATAGCATTTCAAGTCTTACAAAGAAACTTCCCCAACAACAGTCTTATGAGGTATAAGCAAGTACATGAGCTTTTCCAAGCATGGCTTTTTCACACTGTAACTTGTGATGGGACAGAACTGACTAGAAAACCAAAGCTATCACATTAAACACACAACCCTAAAAGTTTCTGATATCCATTTATCTAAATATTAATGTGACCATAAGAACCTGGGACTTCAGAGTTCTTGAGTTCAACTTCTCCCCCAATCATGAGTCCTACCTATAGCACATCCCTAATAAGTGGTTGTCTAGGCTTCACTTAAAACAAACACAAATGTAAATATATCAAAATATACTCAAAAATAACACCTGAAATTGTAAAAGAAGAGAAGTCACATCTCCTGAGCTGATCCAACCATTGTGGAGAGCAATTTGGAACTATGGCCAAAGGGCTACAAAAATGTGTGTATACCCTTTGACCCATCAATATCATTTCTGGGACTCTATCTCAAAGAGATCACAGAAATGGGAAAGGGTCCCACATGTACAAAAATATTTACAGCTGCTCTCTTCGTGGTGGCCAAAAACTGGAAATCAAGGTGACGCCCATCAATTGGGGAATGGCTGAATAAATTGTGATATATGAATGTAATGGAACACTATTGTGCTACAAGAAATGATGAACAGGAAGACTTCAGAGAAGCCTGGAAAGACTTATATGAACTGATGCTGAGTGAAAAGAACAGAACCAGGAGAACTTTGTACACAGCAACAACCACAGTGTATGAGGATTTTTTCTGGTAGACTCAGAACTTCATTGCAATGCAAGGACTTAAAAAATTCCCAAGG
>CM053772.1:195778511-195795509 GCA_028658325.1 Potorous gilbertii
TAGGCAGATCATTTTCTTTGGCACTATATTTTGGTTTGTTTTATGATTTCTGCCATTCACTTTAATTCTTCTATGCAACATGACTAAGGTGAAAATGTATTTAATAGGAATGTATGTATAGAATCTATATAAAACTGTATGCCATCTCAGGGAGGAAGGCGAGAGGGAGGAGGAAAAAATCTAAGTTATATGGAAGCGATTGTAGAACGCTGAAAACAAGTAAAATAAAAAAATATCAAAATATACCAAATATTAACACTTGAAACTGTAAAAGAAGAGGCTAAAGGGAAGCAATAAAAGAGAGGCTAGAGTGGAGACCATAATTCAGCCATATTTTGTTTTATCCACTGCAGGGCTCTAAATTCTCCATCTTAAGCCTATGGACTAGGAGAAGCTAATAACCAAAGAAGATGGTAGTCAAACACCAAAATGGGTTCTAAAACAAGACTGCCAATGAAGCTGTACTTAGTGAGATTCCAACTACAGGGATCAGTCACTATGTAATTTGGGCAGGTCAGTGGTACAGTCGATGAAGAGAGCTGGGCCTGAAGTCAGGAATCCTAATAAGTTCAAATCTAATACTAGCTGTGTGACCCTGGGCAAGTCTCTTAACTCTGCCTTAATTTCTTATCTGTAAAATGAGCTGGAGAAGGAAATGGCAAACCACTCCACTATCTTTGCCAAGGGTGGTCACAAAGAATTGTACACGACTGAAATGACAGAACATCAACAACATTATGTAATTTAGATTAAGAGACTTTTCATTTACAAGAATGGGGATTTATTTGGTTCCCAGGTGTTGTTGGCTCACACAAATGTATTTTTAAAAAAGATTCTTATTTCCCAAAACATGCCCACAAGATTATTTTTCAACTGGTATAACTGGTTTGAGAATTAACATCTAAAACAACCAAAGACATCTATGAGATGATGCTCACAGCTCCCACAGAGCAAGACTGATGATGAATAAATTATTCTCAGATCAGCACTTTTTCCCCCATGTTTTATTTTTATATTCAGTTCCAAATTCTTTCCATCCCTACAGCCCCTCCCCCATATATTGAGAAGGCAAGAAATACCATACCCATTATACATATGAAGTCATGCAAAATATTTCCACATTAGCCATATTGCTTCAGTCTGAACCCAGAGTCCATCAGTTCTCTCTCTAGAAGGGCATAAACTTTTTCATCATGAGTCCCCTGAAACTATCATGGATCACTGAACTGATCAGAGTAGCTAAGTCTTTAAACAGTTGAACATCATTAGAAAAATAATGTTATTTTGTGCAATGTTCTCCTATGTCAGCTCATGTAAGTCTTCCCAGATTTTTTTGAAACCATGCCCTTCATCATTTCTTTCTCCCTCCACCCCACATTTAATTTTTACTTTATTTTTCTCAATTATGGGTAAACAAAAACCTTTCATGTTCTTTTTAAAATTTCTGAGTTCCATATGCTCTCCTTCCTGCCCCTCCCTGAGAAGACAAGCAATTTGATATAGATTATATATGTGTAGTCATGAAAAAATTTTCCATATTAGCCACATTATAAAATAAAACACAGACCAATCCTGCCCCTTACTCTCCAAAAATTAACAAGAGAAAATTAAAAAATATGTTTTAATATACCCATACACTCCGTCACTTCTTTCTCTGGAGTTGAACAGCATTTTTCGTAAGTCCTTTGGAAACGTCTTGGATCATGTGTTGCTGAGAATAGCTAAGTCATTCACAGGTGATCATATTACAATACTGCTGTTACTGTGTACAATATTCTCCTGGTTCTGCTTTTACTCTGTAACAGCTCACAGAAATCTCTCCAGATTTTTCTGAAAACATCCTGCTTGTCATTTCAATAACACAATAGTATTCCACCACAATCATGTACCACAACTTGTTTGGCCATTCTCCAATTGATGGCTATTCCCTCAATTTCCAATTCTAGGTCACTACAAATAGAGTTGCTATCAATATTTTGGTCCATAGATGTCCTCTTCCTTTTTTTTCTGATCTCTTTGGGTACAGTCTTAGTAGTGGCATTGCTGGGCAAAGGGTATGCACAATTTTATAGCTCTTTGGGCATAGTTTCAAATTGTTTTCCAGAATGGTTGGATCAGCTCACAACTCCACCTGTGCTTTAGTATGTCCCAGTTCTTCCTCATTCTCTCTAGCATCTGTCACTTTCCTTTTCTGTCATGTTAGCCAATTACATGGGAGGTAGCACCTCAGAATTTTTATATTTGTATTTCTTTAGTCAATAAAGATTTACAACATTTTTCCTATGATTACTGATAGCTTTGATTTCTTCCAAAAACTGCATGTTCAAATTTGACTATCCCTTGGAGAATGGTTCTTATTTTTATAAATTTGGCTCAATCCCCTACATATTTTTTTTAAAATGAGGCCTTTTTTATCAGAGAAACTTGCTGTAAAATTGTTTCTCACCTTCCTTTTTGCTTTCTAATTTTGTACAAAAATCTTTCTATTTAATGTAATCAAAAATCATCCATTTTCCCTCCCATCATCCTCTACCTCTTGTTTGGTCATGAACTCTTCCCTTATCCATAGTTCTGTCATATATTTTTTTTCCATATTTCCTTAATTTGCTTACATCACTCTTTATGTCTAAATCATGTAGTCAATTTGATACATGGTATAAGATATTGGTTTATGCCTAGTTTCTGTCTGCTTTCCAATTTTCCCAGTAGTTTTTGCTCTAAGAGCTGGGATCTTTGGGTCTTGGGATCAAACACCAGGTTATTGCAGTCATTTCCTTCTGCATACTGTGTCTCTAATCTATTTCACTGATCAACCACTCTATTTTTTATCCAGTTCCAGGTTGCGATGATGACTATTGCTTTATAGTATAGTCTTAGATGTGGTACTTTTTTTTTATTAACTCCCTTGATAGTCTTGACCTTTTGTTTCTTCAGATAAATTTTATTTTTTTCTAGCTCTATAAAATAATTCTTTGGTGGTAGTTTGATTGGCATGGCACTAAATGAGTAAATTAATTTAAGTGGAATTGTCATTTTTATTTTATTGGTTTAGCCTACCCATGTGCAATTATTATTTCTCCAATTGTTTAGATGTGTTTTTGTGGAAAATATTTTGTAAATGTATACATATAATTCTTGTGTGTGTCTTGGCAGGTAAATCCCCAAGTATTTTATATTATCTGCAGTTATTTTAAATGAAATTTATCTATTCCTCCTGGGTTTTATAGGAATATTTATAAAAGCTCATGATTTATATAGGTTTATTTTATATCCTGCAACCATGCTAAAGTTGTTAATTATTACAATTAGTTTTTCAGTTGATTTTCTAAGTATACCATCATATCATCTGCAAAAAGTGGTATTTTTTTCTCATCATCTGTTCTTATTCCTTCAATTTTTTTATTTTCTCATTGTTACAGCTAGCATTCCTAGCATGATAAGTGAGTAATAGTGGCAATAATGAACCAAATCCTGGCTTTACCCTGATTTGCCTGGAAATGTTTTTTTATGTGCTTGTATTTTTCTTACATTTGGAGCCCACCGATACATGCAGAAAAGGGTTTTGAGGTAAATGGGGCTATGATTTTTATTTTTTTGTCTTTAACTGTGATGTTTAAAAAAAAGTTCAAAATAAATAATTTGTGGGTAATTTAATCATTTTATTAATAAGGCTATCAGGTTATTAACGAAATGTGGTCATTTGGCCTGCTCTATTTGACCAAAGACCATCAATCTGGTAGAGTGGACTTACAGTTTATGTTGCCTTCAAAACAGTAGGTGGTCCATCAAACAGCAATCAAATCTAATTAGTTAATGTGATTGGAGGTGGGCTACATTAAAATGAAGGATCAAATATCTCTTAAATAGGGAAGGTATTTCTATACCACACCACTCATAGCTGTAGGCTATCAGTTCAAAGAAAGTATACCCCCACCCAAGCTTGAGCAGAAGTGGTCAAAGCTGGCTTGAAGGTCATGGGTTTCCCGTTCCTAGAGGTCTCTTCCTGCCAAAGAAAGTTGACTATTGAGTAGGCATTCTTGTTCAGATACCAGTCAGACTAGAGTTACTCATAGAGGGCCCTTCAACACAGATTCTGTGATTACTGAAAGGAGATACATGGAAGCTTATAAGCCTGGTATGCCATCAGAGAGGGCAGAACCAGAAGCACTAAAGACCAGGGGACATAGATGTTCCTGGATGAGGAAAGAGGTCTCCTCTCACCTGGATTAGGAGCTCTGGGGGCAACAATGAGAGACAAAAAGAACTCAGTAGCTTCTTCTATCTCTAACTCCAACCCTTCCCTGCTTCTTGTTGATCCCCTAAGAGATCTCACCAGAGGACTTGTGGCTGGGGAGACAACTGGCTGGGTTCCACGCAAACCCCACTACTTTACCATTATTTATATTACGTCACGCAGCCACTAGTGTGGTAGACAGGGAGCACAAGAATCATTACCGTGGTTTTCACAAGAAGGAAACTGAGCCCCAATAGAGAAACTGAGGATAAAGAGTCTCAGGGGAGACCCTCTCCTGGGATTGGGACAAGAACTCACACCTGCAGAATGAAAAGGCCTGTTTTTCCTATTCCCCTGCAGTAGACAAAAGCAGACCTCACTCGTAATTCCATGAAGGAAAAGGAAAAGAAACACAGGTCACTGAAAAAACAAGTTATCTTGATATGACCTATGGACTTTGATGTTCTGAATTACAAGCCTGACACAAACAAAGGTCCTGGGAAAACAAGTGACTGAATGTGGTTTTGTATAATTTTTGCGTCGCACCTTCGAACACAAACATTTTGTCATCTTTCACAATCATCTTACTACGAAATAGTAATGGCATTATCCTTGAATATATTCTCGCCTCTTTGCAGTCTTGTAGCAGTGCCAGTAATATGCTTTTCCCATAAAAGTAGGTGGTGGTTTTATAACACTCTGGGAACATGAAATGGTTACATGATCTCATTTGATTTTAACAATCTTGAGAGACAAAAAGTATAGTAATTATACTCGACATCATACAGGGCAGGAAACTGAGGTTCAGGGGAGTTAAATGACTCGCCCTAAGTCTTCTGACTCCAAATTCTGGCCTCTCTCCATCTTAACTACAGTTACCTAGGCAGTCTGACATGTTCACACCCAATCTGAAGGGCAGCGGATAGCTGCTCTTTCTCCATGGTTCTAATTTCACATATATAGACAAAAGGTGATTAAAGATATTCAGACAAATGCCACGTTTATGATTCCAGATTAAATACAGAAGAACTTTTTTATAAAGTCCATTGGGGGAAAAAATACTCCACAAGGCCAGTATTAGACCTGGTTTTTTCATGCTACATTTGAAGACAGACCATTTGACACTCTACACCCAGGAATCGGTGTGGCTCTTGCTGTACTCATTAAATGAGCGTGACAAATTGAAATTCTACTTCCCCAGAGCAGCCTTCACACCCGGAGTACGAAGTGGAAATTTTTTTCTCTCTCCAATCACTGAGGTTTTCCACTATTGCCTAATCTCTCACCCTTTACATCCGCCCTCTCCCCTCCCCACTCATACCACCACACCCAGAAACACGATTACTCACATTCCTGAAGGCATTCTGTGTCTGTGCAGTAGGACTGCGACTGTCTCAACTGAAATGAAGGAGGAAAGGCAAGTTAGTCACAGAATTTAAAAACGGTTTTAAAATGTCTGTGAACATTCTACAAAGGACAAAATTTTTTTTCTACTCAGTCATGTGGGCTACCCAGTTTGACCTACATAAAATTTCATTAAGGTTTTTGTTCAGTCACCTTTACTTGTATTAAGTCTAAACCACTGGGACCCCATTAAGGAATATGCTAACCATTCTATGCCTACAGGCCCCAGCCCAAATTTATTCTTTTATGATGACAAACAATATATTCTGGGAGCTGAGTGCTTTGTTATGGCTGTGGGTAAGTCATGGCATCCTTCCTCTCAGCCTGCTTAGTCACCAATAGAAAGAAAACACCATACTTGTAATGCCCTCACAGGGCTATTGTGAGTAAAACACTTAATGAATCCAAAACAGTTATATAGCTACAGTATGAATTGTATTACATACATATTGTGTATACAATATTCTCCCTTTCTCATCTCAAAACTCCTTGACATTTTCTACCCTCTTTTTCTCCCTTCCTTTCAAATCCCCAAAGTCTTTTGACCAAAAAAAAAAAATCTTTTAATGATCACAGGCCCGGCCAATGGAGCTCATCCCCAGAGTACGTGCTGTGTTCTGCTTGGTGCTGGCCCACGTGGAAGAAGATGAACAGCCTACTTCTGGAACAGCCAGATAACTTGTAGTGAGCAAATGGGCCTACTCTGCAATCTGGAGCAGGAGGCCAGCCTGTTGTGTGCTACACCAGGTGGTGGAAAGATAAAAGATAGAGGCCCTAATGAAACAAAGTGAGTCATTTTCTTTTCCTCCTGCCTCCCTGGCTATGTTTGAATATCAAAGACAAGGGATGTGATCCTGTGGGGGGAAGACCAGACTCTTCGGGCCTTTATTACCTTGCCCAGGGCACTGCCAAATAGTCTGTGAGCATGTGGCCCTGCTGCTGCTTCTGCCTGTGTTTTGCCAATTCTTCCCTTTTTGTGGTGAAGAAATACTGAAGATGGGTAAAACCTTGTGCCCTTTGAAAGGTCAGAACAGCAAGTGCCAACAGTATGAGAACCCAAGGACATGCTAGGATTTGCAGGAGAAAGCCAGGCCCTGATGAGTAATCTACATAATCCAAGGCAATGGGAACAGAAGCAGGGACTCATCCATCAGCTATGACAAGTGAACTTATAAGGGGTCGGTGCTTTGGAGCAAATGTTTTAAGTATACAGCCAGTCTTTCCTAGGAACTTTCTAGGTTCAGAGGGAACTGCTTTGCAACTGCTGTTTCTTGCTCTACCTTTGCAATAAATATGACTCTGCAAAAGCTAATGGATGTTAACTGGCTATGAAGCTAGGATTCTAATCTCTGAAGGTTAACATTAAGGACAATACAGTAGAACGGGAGCTGGTATTAGAAAAAACAATCTCCAAACCCTTAAGTTCCTTAGAACCTTGAGAGGGACATGTAACCATCCTAACTCTGAAGACCTGGTGAATGTGCAGGTGGGTGGGGATAAAGATGGCAAATCTTTATGAAGGCAACATAAAAAATTTAATCAAATATGTAAGAAAAATAATTCCTCCGTAGATAAATGGTTCAAGGATAGGAATAGGCAAATTTCAAATGAGAAATCTAAACTATAAACAATAGTTTATAATATAAATTTTACAATATAAACACTAAAAAAAAAATACTCCAAATAACTAATTAGAAAAACAGTAACGAAAGTAACTCTGAGGTTCCGTATCATATCCCCTGAAGTGCCAAAGATTACAAAAGGAAAATAATTGTTGCAAGGGCTGAGAAGCAGGCATACCCATATCATGCTAAGGGAGCTGCAAAATGGTCCAACTCCTGGCAAAGCAATTTGGAATCATACCCTTTCTAACAGTGGTAAAAATGTAACCGCCATTAATCACCCTGCTATTAGGCCCCTACTCCAAAGAGTGGAGAAAGGGAAGACACAGATAAAAAACATTTACTTCAGCTCTTTTTTTTTTTTTAGGAGTAAAGAAGCAGAGATGAAGGAGGTGCCCATCAAGTAGGGAACAGATGAGCAAACTGTGGTATGTGTGCATAACAGGACACTGCTGCACCAGAATAAAGTACAAGGACTGCTTACGCACATTTGGGGAAATGCTCAATGTAAGAATTTTTTCTTTCTTTTCCCCCTACTGCAGGGAGGGAAGAAGGAAATGTGAAAAAGAATATAGAAATGCTCATTAATGAACAAATTTTAATATAAAAAGATGAAGTTAAAAATCCATCTTCTGCAAGGTCTTTCTTAATCCCCACAACTGCTAATGTCTTCTCTCTCAAATGACCTTGTATTTAACTACTCTATATGTATTTCCTTTATTAACTTTATGTTTATGCTGTATGTTTTTATGTGTACTTGGTTTCCTCTCCATTAAAACATAAACTTCTTGAATGTAGTGATAGTTTCATTCTTTGTATTTGTGTCTCAGTGGCACAGCACACAGTATTTTGAGAAAGTACTTGGTGATTAACAGATCTCTGGATTTATGACTATAATCTTGTGAGAAGAGGTACAATGTAATGAAAAGTTGTAAGTCAGGGTTCAAATCCCATCTCTAATACTAAATAGTTGGCAAAGGCAAATCATGAAACTTCTTCTAAAAAATAAATTTCTATTCATATCTTGTTTTTACATACATCACCTGTTTCCCAAACATGTAGCTTGTTCTAGGTATCAGTTACTCATATATCTGATATGCCTGTAATATTCCATTTGTGAGGAACAAATTAGATCTATAAAGCATTCTTTAAGTGCTATATCGACATCAGCTTGATGTCTGTCTTGCTCCACTGGCTTCAAATCTTGGCTTTGTTTCTCTCTATCTTGTGCGGACTTGGGCTTGCTTCCCCCCTCCATGAAATGAAAGGGAGTGGATGAGCAGATACCAAAGGTCTCTTCCAGTTCTAAATCTAAAGAAACTGCTCAGCGAGGGCTACAAACATAAGCTCCTTTGCAGCAAAAACAGTTTTGTTTCTGTCTGAATCGACGGCACAGGGCATGGGTCAGAGTGGATATTTTATGCACAATTGTTGAATCAAAAATAACTCATGCCTTTCATGAAAAGCTAAAGATGCTTCAGAGGTCAATTTTTAAAAAGATCCATGCACTCCTTCATGACTGATTTCTTCTAGTTACAGTGCCAGGTTCCTGGCTGTGCTCTACCCAGACTCCTCTAACCTCTTCCTTAGTTTCTTCTCTTCCTTCCCCCTAAGCACAAACAGGTCTATTCCTGTCTCTCTGTTCGTCTTCCTCTCACTGAGAGACAAGACCCTAGACGGTAACTGTTCCAAGTCTGGTCTCATAGTGTCCCCTTCTGTCCTCACCAAGTGCCACCATGTACAGGCTAGGTCAGTCTGGCATTATCATATCTCTGTGGCAAGGGTTTAGACACAGGACCTGCTGCCCCATTCCCTCAGTGAATGTCTGACTTAAGACCAGTGACACCCAAAGTCAAATAGTACCCTGACCTATTACTCGAGCACCCCTCAGATTCAAAGCTGGTAAGGAAAGGTCACAGAGAACCTCTGGTCTATGGCACAGATGAAGAAGGAAACCCTAGTTCTTGGGCGATAAGATCCAGGACCTATGTCTGGTGACTGGTTACGTAAGCACACTAAATAAACAAGTAAATAGTACATTTAAAACATAAGTAAAGTGCATTTGCAAGGTACTTCGCTTCATCCTCACAACAGCCTTAGGAGGTATGTGCTACTGTTGTCCCCATTTTGCAGATGAGGTAACTCAGGCAGAAAGAGGTTAAATGATGGGTTTAGGGTCACACAGTTAACATCTGAGGCTGAACTTGAACTAGTGTTCTGGACTCTGAGTCCTATGCTCTGTGAGCATAGGAACTGAGTCACCTAGCAGCTTAATCAGAGTTAAACTTAAATTAAAAGGTAATGGAGAAATGAAGGAACAAGAAAAAAATATTATGAATTTGGTTTGGATGAATAAAAGTGATACTAATTTTAGACATTTATGTAAACTATTTATTATTTATCTATAACTATCAAGCCCCCAACAGTGATTATGCATATGGCTGACTATCCAATTACCTGTGAATTTCATTACAACGCTTAAGTTCCATTTACTTATGCTCATCAAATACATAAATATGTTCAGTTTTATAAGAACCACTTCCATATGCAGTTTTAAGATATATTACAGTTGAGAATGCTGAAAGGTAGACAGGTACATAAGGAAGACGATGCGCATTCAGAAACTTACGAGTGATTACAAACTCCTCCTCTGCCTCATTTACAATCAATATCCAATTACCCCTTGACATTGCTGACTGTTGTTTGCCATGGCAGTACTGTGAGTGACTTTAGGGATATCTTTACAAATACAAAAACAAGCAGGGCTTTCCCTCAAAGAACTTATACTCCCTACTGGGGTTAGAAAGGGGAAAAATAGTATCAAAGGTAAATAGGTAAGTGAATAAAGAAAAAACATTTACCACTGGGAAGATCAGGGAAGGCTTCTAGAAGGAGGTGGATGAACTTTGAAGAAAGGTTAAGTTTCTGGCAAATATCAATGAGGCAAAAGTATATTCCAGACAGAGTGGAGGACTTGTGGAAATGCAGAGAAGTAAGAAAGAGAATACTGAGGCTAGAGAATCAACTAGTTAGTACTGGTTTGACCAGAATGCAGAATATGTGAAATGAAGTACCACTGAATAAAGAGAAGAATTGTAGGCTGGAGGCAGATTGTGAAAGGCCTTGAATTCTAGGCTGCGAGATTTGACCTAGAGGTTATTAATAGGGAGATGAAAATTTGGGAGGCAGGGGTGACCTGGTCAAACCTATAAGAATATTTGACAGTTACAAGGCTAACAGCCTAGAAGCAGGGAAAACAATTAGGAAGCTGATGAGAGATGATGAGGGCTTAAATTATAATGCTGGCAGGGTAACTGGAGGGAAGTGAATGAACAGGAAAAGTGTTAAAAGAGATAGAATGATTTGATAACTGATTTTATTTTTAAATGATTATCGATTTTTATTTTACAAAATAGTTATTTTTACATTAAACCATTCACATTTTAATGTTTACTCATGCCCTAATGACTCTCTGGAAATTTGGAAAAATAACTATTTTAAATTGTCATGAAAAATAAAATGCACACCTATCCCTGAATTGTTTACAATTCAATTCTTTGCTCTATTTCATCTGAATCACTCCTGAAATGGTAAGAAAGAGGTAACAGGGCATGGCACATTTCTTACATAGAGAACATGACTTCCAACAGCTCCCATATGAACACTGAACAAACTCTTCCACAAAGTTTCTTTAACTGTCTAGGGCTTGGGCTCTTCCTTCAGCACGGCCTCTAAAGTACATCACTTATGGCAATTTCAGAAATCAATCTCTGAAGAGCCTCTGTAATTACAGGAAGGATAAAATTTCATTCCAAAGGAGATATTTCACAATGACAATTAACCAAGTTCTTTTTTGCTTAATATCTTCACTGCTTTTCCATCCCGGGTATAAAAAAGTTTGTAACCCGCTCATTTAAAGGCAAGAATTAGTCCCAAGCCCAAACTTGCAACCATCCAATTACCTGGGACAGGCAATAAATTGTTCCTTTAACAAGATAAATCTTTTTCTGACTTAAGGAGCTGGTAATCTCCATGGAACAGTATTATTTTGGGTTAGAATCGCAGCCACTGACTGAGTTCTGAAACTTGCTTTGAGTCAACTTGGTTTGAATGTGCAAGTCACAATATACTGACACTGAACTTGGTTTGCCTTACTATTCCTAATTATCATTTGCCACTTTGTGCCTTCTCGGCTACCTGAGGGATTATCTCTAGACCTTTCCATATAAGTTACTTCAAAATCAGTCATGTTAGAGCTACCTACATATGGGAAGTCAGTGGCAAAGGCCAAAGACGCCCCCCACCTCTCTTTCCAGATGAGGACCACACCATATATACTGCTATTGCTATTTCTGCTACATATCCAATTAGGACAACTGATTAAATTACTGAGGATGGGTAGGGGATGGAGTTTCAACAATGGAAAGAAAAAATCCAGTGTATAATATAAAAAATGCATGAAACTGTTATTTTAAGATCCTTAATGTCCTTTCATAGTGATAAAAGTAACCCTCAAATATCTGTGGTGAGTCAGAAAAAATTAAAACAACATCATCTCTCCCAGACTTAAGTGTCTGCTCCAGTTGGTTTCACACAGGACCGAGAATTGTGTTAGGTGGATGCACAAGTGTTAGAGTAATCACTACGGCATAGCTTCCTAAGGAGTAAAGTCCTGCAACAGTGCTGTACAAAGCAGCTTATGCAGATACCACCCTTGTTCCTTAGAAACAAACATGACATTTGTTACAAAAAAAAAAAAAAAAAGGAGAGGGAGGAATCAAACACCTTTCTGGTTAGATTTTAAAATTCCAACTCAACGTGAATGAAACAGATGTCAAAGCAAGGACCAAGAGATCATACCTCATCTCCCCAGTGAAGCAGAAGCAAAGTAAGGATGCTTCCTCATAATAAAAATATATTTATCAGTTAAGGGGGGGAAACAGAACAGTAGATATCCTGAATATTTAGTCACAAAACAATGCTACAGATGAAAACCTTGAGATCTGAAAGACACGTTTGGAAATGTAAATGAATCTTCGGCTCTCTACCAAAACACCCATCCTGATTCTTAAGAGGTGGCAGTTATAAAGGTAAAAGACATCTTGGTCTTGGAGAGAGCAGAGATGGGACCCAAATATGAATTCCATCACCAGTATTTATTACAGGTGTGACCAAGAACTTTATTTGAACTTCTCTGAGTTTCAGTTCATGTTATTTGTAAAACTAGATAATACCACAAGTATTATTATTTATATGGCTCTGAGATTTCACTGACTACAAAGAGACAAAATTAAGAGTGATGTTGGTCAGTGGCTTAAGACAAGCTGAAATTGCCTTTGAAAGTAAAGTGGCTTTATAACAGGACAAGAATGGATCAAATTTCCCAATTTTTAGATTTGTTAAAGGTGGAAGAAAAACTGTTGAAGTCTGCCATTAAGCTAGGAATTCCATGATAGCAGAGACCATATTTTGGCTTTTCTTTGTTTCACCATGATTAGCATAGGGCTTTGGTACTCAGGGTGTTTATAAATGTCTGTGGAAGATTGACTGCCATTTAAAAAAGTTTGAATTTAAATTGCTTTCTGGAAGTATTCCAGAAGTCAGGGGGAATATTTCTCTTTAAGTTCCCTGTCACGTCTCCACTTACTTTCATTACTAAACACGCAAACATTTGAGATTCTTCTACTTTTATTTTCAGCTCTCACAATGACCTTCCAGTATACAGTAGCTCAACTTCTAAAAGGCTTTAAAAAAAAATCCTTCGTTCTCACTGCCCCACCTCCTAGGCCCAGCTCCCAACATCTTGACACCCATATTATGGAAATAGCTCCCTATTGAGCTTCATTGCCTCTAGGTCACCCTACTTTGAGGCCACCAGATGGCAACAGTGAGTATGACTGTTGGACTTAGAAAAGAAAGACTGGCTCTATCACCTAATAGTTATGTGACTCTGGGCTTAATACCTTTCAGTCTCAGTTAACTAATCCGTAAAGAGGAAATAATGGTAACACCCACCTCACGTGGTTTTGGGAAGGATCCAACGCGAACATGCAGGTGTCTCAAAAGTCTTAGTTCACTTGAAAGCCTTAATAACTGCTCCCCTTAATCCTCCTTGTTTCTACCTTGTTTCTCCCTTGATTCTGATATAAGATAATTTTCCTTAACCTTCTCTCCACTTCCCTGTGTATTTCTCTTCCCCTTCCTTTCTATTCATCTTTTAATATCAAGACATCACAAAACAAGCTCCTAGGCCTTCTATTTAGACTCCCTCTATGAGACTTGATGATAGGGTTCAGAGGAGACACATATAACATCTCCCCATATTAGAACGTTAGCTGTTCATTCCCTGTTTAGTTCTTTATCATTATTTGTTCATGTTTACCTTTTTACGTTTCTCTTAACTCCTGTGTTTGACTGTCAAAGTGTCTATGCAGCCTGCTGCTTTCACCAGGAATGCTTGGAAGTCTTCTATTTCAGTAAAGGTTCATGATTTCCCACTTCGTTTCGCTAGGCAAGCTATTTTTGGCTGTATGCCTGTCACATTCTTTGTTTTCAGGAATATCATAGTCCACGCTCTGCTCCTTTTGAATAATGACTGTAAAATCCTGTGTGATCCTGGTTGTGACTCCTTAGTACCTGAAATATTCCTGGCTTCCCCCAGTAGTTCTTCTTTGACCCAAAAGCTTCTGTTTTTGGCATTCTCTTTCCTGGGAGTTCCCCTTGTGAGATTTCTTTCAGGAAGCAGCCAGTAGATTCCTTCTACTTCCATGCTGCCCTCTGGTTCTAAGAAAACTGTACTGTTTTCTTTTGTGATTTCTTTAAATAACATGTCCAGAATGGGAGAATGAGAACAACTTGTTCCAAAGACCACGGAGGCAGCTGAAGCAGGTACGGTGGAAAGCTCAGACTGGTCAGACATCAAAGACGCCAAGATCATCCACTGCATCCAAGGCCATCATCAGGCACCTTGACTTTTTCTTTCTTGCCTCTGGACTCTGATGACTCTGGAAGAAGAGAGTGAGGCTGACGACATTTCGTGATTCAAGAGTGGGTCACGACATCACCCATTGTGATGTCATTAGTTTTCTTCAGAACAACAATAAACAAACAAATGAGATGTCTAGGATTTTGTGTGACCAAGGTGTTCAGATAGCCTAATGATTCTTAAATATGTTCTCCTTCATTTATTTTTCAGATCAGTTAGCTATTTTTGTTTTGAGGTATCTTACATTTTCTCCTATTTTTTTTAGTCTTTTAATTTTTTAAAAAATATTTCTTGTTTTCTCATGCAGTCATTGGCTTCTTTTGGTCCATTCTATTTTTTAAGGAACATGCTACTGTTTGGGTTTCACACCTCTTGGACCAGGCAGTCAGTTAAATTTCTGGTTCTTTCTTTTATAGTTCTTATTTTTTTTGCCATATTTTTCCTCATTTCATTGACAGAAACATTTTTAACCTTTCTTTAACTCCTATCTCTTTCAGGAAATCTAGTTAAATGTGTACTCAAGCTGCATTTTTCTTTGAAGCTTTGCTTACAGATTCTGAGAGTCACCATAACAGTTTTTTATGATGGTGTTCTTTTTTTTGTTTGTTTCTCTCACTTTTAACTTTAGACTTTATGTTCAGACCAGGGTCTGTGCACTTCTGTAGAGAACTTCTAGGCTGGTCCCACTGAGGTTTTCTTGGGATAATGAGTGTTATGTTGTTTCAGAATCTCAGGGACCGCTCAGGCGCCAGACTTGAGAATTACCATCACTTCCAAAGTGATGTGACTCAGAGTAAAATTGTTGCATCCCTAATCTAAGTTCTACAACTTGCTGACTTGGTTTTGGGTCTGAGCAACAGCAGATTGTTAGTACGCTTGGCCACTGTCAGCCAGCTGGGAAGCTCTTCAGATTCCCTTTGGTTTGGGATTCCTGCCCTAATTATTCCTCTGCAGGTCCCACTTTGGAACCTTAGTAAGGCCTGAGACCACCATGGGGGTGGCAAGGTGGACACAAGTCTCCTTATCAGTCGGCCCTGAATCTATGGCTTGGAACTGAGTAGTGGGCAACAAAGCTACCAATTCATACCTGTGCCTGTTGTAGTGACCTGATACAGGTGTGGAGGTGCCTTGGATGATCTTGGACCCCTTCTTGCTCTGGTTCACACAATTTCCTGGGCATTGGATTGCTCCACTTGTGTCCTGCTTCACACCAGCCCCCATCCCATGAATTCATTAACCTCTCCATCTCCCTATATTAACTGAGGGTGGAAAAATGATTCCCTGTGATTTTTATCTTGGATTTCCTCATCAGGATTTGGTCCGGTGTTTTCTATGGGAGGGGAAATCCTTGCTGTACAGGTCTTGCTTCTGCATTATGCAAATCTTAAAGTGTTAAACAAATGCTTCATTTATTAACCATTATATTATTACTTTAACTGCTGTCACACTCCTTTTCCCAAAATAGCATTTTTATACTACCACACTCCTTTTCTTTGTTCCCTACCCAGCTTCTCTCCCAGATTTTTTGAGTTTCAGAATCTCATCTTTCTGTAAGATGACATCAATTCAAACTCATACCTCTTCATTACCCACTGCCCTTGGAATCCCTTTTTCCAACTGACTGGAGAGGACAGAGATTGGGAAGCCACTCCCAAATACTCTACTATTTAAGGAGAGCACCCAGGATATTCACCTCACTATTCCTCAGCCCAGCTGCAGGATTCATCATGTCCCTTCTCTAGGTGCCTTCTTCTCCAATCCCCCACTTTCACGTTCATGTTACATGAACGAAATTGTGAGCTCCTTGAGGGTAGCACAAAAAGTGACAATAGCTTACTCTAAGTGGATCCCAAAAGAAAGCTCTTAAAACCAAATGGAACCCCATTTTATAAGGTGAAATTTTGATGTAAGTTTTAAAAGGCTGGGAAAAACATCACTGATTTAATAACTTCCCTTCCTTCTCAAGGACTATTCTAATAGTTTCTGGTCTCTCCTTTCCAGTTTCTTGACATCTAGTCCTTCCTATAGCTCAGTCAGGCCAATCAGAGGTCTAATCACGTTATATTTTTTCTCAAAAAGTTTCAATGGCTTCTTACTACCCACAGAATAAAGTTCCATTCTTCAGTTGTATTCATTAAAGAAAATATTTATTAAGCACCTAGTATATATTTAAGAACATTGTGCAAAGGAGTAGGGTACATACAAAGTTGAGATAATGAATGATCTCTCCGCACTCAGCATTTAACCATCTAGTAGTGAAATAAGCCAAGAACCATCTTTAACTAACAGATTCAAATTTTTACCTCACAGTAAAGAAGAGGGTAAGAGCCAGGTAAACCTTAAAGAAATCAATGTGAATTATCATTTTGATCCTTAACGTGTTACAGATGAAAAAGCATCACCTTTTAAGGAAAAAAAGGATTCACTCCAAATTAGTCATGCTAAATCACTTTATTCTTTCACAATTTAAATATGCAGACTGTGTGTTGTCTTTGTAACCAATGAAGAAATAGGACTCTGCAATTTTTCCTTACGCTCAAAAGGTTTTAACTACTAACATTCAAATAACTATGAAATACAAATTCCCAGCACTGACTCTTAAACCTTGGCAGTACAACTTGGATTTTTTAAAGGTGACAAAATGTATAACACAGTTCTCCTGGGAAGGGGTGTAGTAGACATAATCATGAGGTTTACAAGAAAATTTAAAACATTACGTATGATTTATACTGAAACATGAATCCAGCAGTGAT
>CM053772.1:195796009-195811487 GCA_028658325.1 Potorous gilbertii
TATAGTTGCTCTTCTTGAGATGGTTCCTAATTACATTATATCTTCTATGCAAAAGGATGTACAGGGTATTTCAGATGTGAAATGTACATCATGTTTTTATGTAAAGATTAGATCAAAAGGATCGTAGTTTTGGTTGGAAGAGACTTTAGAGATGATCCTGTCCAGCGCACCTTCATTTTACAAATGAGGATATTGAGGCCCAGAGAGATGAAGCAAGTTAAGCTCTCCAAGGCTTCCCGGCTACTGTGCTATGTCAGAATCATTTCCCCATTTCCAAAGACAGAGCTATTTCCACTGTTCCATGTTTTCCTTTTTTGTTTATAACACTTCCCTTAATATTGCCCAGAATTTGGTTGGACTTTTTGTCTGTGTAGCCATTTGGATGAATATCTATCTTTGAATGATTTGCAGTAACCTCTGTGCCCATTTTCCTCATTATAGCTGATGGAATTCATCATCCTGTATCTACAGTTCAGCTCCTTTTCTTTTAAAAAAAAAAAGTTGTATTGATGCCTTTTTGTTTTTTACATGAATAATTTTTTGGATATATTTTCTCTCCCTTACCATAAACTTTCCCTTTTAACAAAGGTTCCTGCAACAGGTCAATAACACCTCTTCTGCTTTACCTTTCTACCAAGTAGAGGGAGGTACATTTTATCATTCTTTCTCTAGGACAGACATTGGTCTTAATTTATTTTGTATCAGTTTTTTACAGATCTCATGCTTATCTGAATTCTTTATTCTTCATTTCTTTTGCCATAATTTTTTCATTACATTCATGTACTATGCTTTGCCTAGCCTCATCTGATGATTGACCATTTTGTCTCCAGTTTTTTACCGCTGCAAAAAAAGGGCTCCTGTTACTATTTTGTCAATTGTCTTGGGATTATAGGTCATTTTGGTCAAAGGATAAGAACTGTTTAATGACTTTATTTGAATAATCACAAATTGTCTTAAAGAATGGTTGAACGAATTTACCATTCTACCAACAATGTGTATATCATGCCTGTTTTTTCCTTTGTCTTTTTTTGTCAAGGCAATCAGGGTTAAGTGACTTGCCCAAGGACATATCTAGTAAGTGTCAAGTATCTGAGGTCATATTTGAACTCAAATCCTCCTGACTCCAGGGCTCTATCCATTTAGGCATCCAGCTGCTTCCTTGTTTTCATAATTGCCCCTCAACTTTGACTATTTTCATCTTTTATTATATTTGCCAATTTACTAGCTATGAAGTGAAAATATTTCTCATAATTGATTTAGAGCAATCTGTTATGAAGTGTTGATAATTTGCATTTCTTTTGAAAACTGTTCATATCTTTTGATGTGGATCAGAGAATTGGTCTTAGTTATATATGACAGAGATTTGAGACGTCTAATTTCTTTTTCCGGAACAATGATTTTTCACCTTTTCCAACTTTTCCTTTGAAGTCATTGAGAGTAATTGTTGGTTTAGTTTGGAAGGTTTTACAGAGTTCTACATAGAATTTCTCTGCCTCTTCATTTTGAGCAACTAACTGATAATGGTACATAAACAGCAATTAATTTCTTGTAGTCTTTTTTGCAAGTACTTATAGTATTATAATAACAAATGACCAGGTATCTCATGATAATATTTTATTACCTTTAGTAATAAAGGTGCCTTCAATTCCTTTCTTTGACTTACCAATAGTAACTGTCTCACAGCTCTCTTATTCTAATTCCTTATTAGCAAGAATGCGAAAATTTACATTTAGCTCCTCTGGCAGCATGTCCCACTGGCAGATAAGACAAGGAGCTCACATTTAGAGTACCAATAGTTAAATATAGTTGGAGGTTCTCAAACTGTAATTCTTATCATTCTCTTGTCACTGAAGAAAGAGAAGGGGAACACAAAGGTTTGAGGGGCGTTTTCGTCATTTAATGCTATAATGTAAAAGCTGTAAATAAATGCAGGTTGGTATTTTTTATGTTGGTATAGTTAACAAAGATCATGAAGTGTTCCAATTATTGAAGTCTTCCTTTATTTCTGAAAAGTGTTTTGTAACTGTATTTTTATAAGGCTTGAATGTGTCTAGATTGATTTCCTAGATACTTTTATGCTTTTTTTTAATGTTCATTTTTAATGATATTTCTCCATTTCTCCCTTGCTACTATTTAGAAGTGTAGAAAAATTTTCTATACTATTTTGCATCCTGGGCCTTTGTTAAAGTGTTAACCATTTGTATTAGAAACTCACTTCATATGAATGCTTCAACTTGTGTTCTGTAGTAACTGTATATTAACTATATTATTAAGCATAAGAATCACAGAGTTAGAAGGGGCCTTAGAGATCTTCAGAACTCTGAAGTGGTAGCAGTAACTGAGACCATGGTGGCCATCTGCTTACTACAGTGTGTGCTGTGCCAGTATGAAATGGGGAAGATAATCTTGCACATCCCACAGTACCTGCAAAGTCGGTTGTGCTCTTTTAGACTACTCAATTCATCTGTTACAGATTAACACTTCCCTCTCCACCCCAAGGTTCCTGTGGCTGCAAACTGTATTTGCCCTTCAGCTCATACTCCACCCAATTGGCAGCTTCATAATCTTATCATGGCTATCACAAGCCTCCAGGGCCAGTGATTACCTTACCACACAAAACTCTTCTCCCTGCCCTTTTTCATTTTTCCAACAAGAGAGTGAATCGAACAGGATGATGAGTGGAGATCAGCATTGCTGACTAAATTAATTTTTTTTCTTTGCCTCAAACCCACTCCCCTTCCAAATTTGCCTATTTCCATTTTCAGCCTCCTTCTCATTCTAGACTCCTCTCAACTAAAGCTGCAGCCTTCACTGACAGTCCTTGAGCCTGAGGCCTCATGATGAAGATTAACCAAATCTCTTAATTTTACCATGTATGTAGTGACCTTTACTTAATCCTCATCCTTCTTGACCTCTCAACTGTAACTGAAGCACATGAATGTTTGGGTTGCTAAATGTGATCTTACCTATAAAAATTCATCTGCACACTTTGAAGGTTTTTAAATGAGATATTCTAATTTGTTCAAAATCTTCTAAATAAATTTCAGTATAGATGTATCGAAAATGAGTTTTATACTTAAATTGTTAAAAACCAGGTATTGAAATAAATTGAACTTAGAACTTCACTAACTTAATAAATGATTGTTTAATTAGGATCAGATGTTGGAATGGCTGTATCCCAAAATGTTCAGCAAATATTTTTTGTAAAAATGAAGTATATTTAGTCACATTGCTTTCACTAAAATATTAATATTTTAACAAATTTCTTACATTTAAATGAAATATTTTCAAAATTTCATTTTTATCCTTTTTTCTATTTTTGTTTTGTTTTATAATGTATGTAATTAATGCAAGTAAATAGTACAGATAAACATATGTAGACTTAGAATATGTGCTCAACCGTTTTCAGCTGTTGGGGTATGCAGCGAAATGTTAGAAGACAATTGATATGGTTCAATCCTCTCATTTTTATACATGAGCTAATTGAGTGTAGGAAAAGTGAAAACCCAAAATCGTATAGATGGTAAGTGACAGAATTCAAATCCAGGTCCTGTAACTCCAAATTCCACGTTGTTCCCATTATACCACATTGCTAAGAAGTAGCCTGTGTTAAAAAGCTGTGGTTAAATGGTATAATCCTGTGATTTCCTTTCAAGAGTTTCCTTTTGTGGTAGTAATACTCTTACCTTAAAGATAGATTGTATTGATGAAAGGCATAAATGAAATAGAAATTTAGGGGAGACCCTAATGAGGAAAATCAAGCAAAGACATTCAATACAATGACTCTGTGGGACAGTGTAGGCAGGCAGCATTCTATCCTAGGACTAGTCTTCTGCTTGGTTTCTGAGGAGAGAAGAGGATGTTTCGTAACTTCTTTTTTGCCTCCAGGGCTATTACTGGTATATTGGTTACTTAGATTTTCAGCCCTTATATTTTATAGAGAAACTTACCTAGTTGAAGAAAATTCAAAATGTTTCTTAAAAATATTTTTATGACTATAAGAAATGATGAACAAGAAGACTTCAGAGAAGCCTAGAAAGACTTAGATGAACTGATGCTGAATGAAAGGAGCAGAAGCAGGAGAACTTTGTACACAGCAACAACCACAGTGAATGAGGAATTTTTCTGGTAGACTTAGTCCCTTCACAGCAGTGCAAGGACTGAGAATATTCCCAGTGGACTCTTGAGGCAAAATGCCTTCCACAACCAGAGAAAGAAATATGGACTTGGATTGCAGAATGAAGCAGACCATTTTCTTTTGTATTATGTTCTGTTTTGTTTTATGGTTTCTCCCATTCATTTTAATTCTTCTATTCAACACAACTGAGGTGAAAATGTATTTAATAGAAATGTATGTGTAGAACCTATATAAGATTGCATGCCATCTCAGGGAGGGAGGGGGGAAGAAAGCAGAAGGAGGGGGAAAAATCTAAGATAAATGGAAGTGATTGTAGAACACTGAAAACAAATTAAAAAAAAAAAACCAAAACAGTATTTTTATAAAAAGCTAATATATTTATTCATGATAAAAAAATGAGATAACACTATAAAGAATTAGTCCAGATTTCTAGTAAATCTTAATTTTATATTTAATATTTATGCCACAATTATATTATTTTGGAAAAATTTCCTTTCTTGTTAATTATTTTCTTATTGACTTTTTCATTTCCTGTTTTTTCACATCTAGATCCACTGGGCAGATGTGTGTGTCTGTGTGTGTGTGTATACACACACATATATACACATACATATACACACATGTAGAGATACATATACACATGTGTATATTTGTATGCACACATACACACATATATGTATGTATATACAGAAAGTATATATATTTTTAAGCAACAGTATGAAACTGGTCGCTTGACTGAATTCAGTTTGAAATAGCACAGATGGCAAAGCTACCAGACTTTTTATAGATAAGCATGTTGACTTGAACCAAGGTAGAAAAATAGGAACTATCTTGCGATGTAAAGAACCAAATTTAATGGTAAATATACTTGCTGCTGTCGTGGTTGACTTTGCAACTTATTTTAAACACATAATTACTGCTGTTACAAGCAAATTAAGGGCATGACTTCCTTGAGACTTGAATATTACAAATAGTGATAATTTGAACTTAACTCAAAGTAATCCTTAAATGTGACTGTCAAACAATTTCCTCTTCCTTTCTTAACTTTTACTTATACTGTTCTTTAAGACTAGAATGCCTTTCCCTGTTATCCTTAACTTTTCCTTTTACCTATCCTTCAAGCCAGCTAAAGTGCTGCTTAATCCATAAAGGTCTCAATCCATAAAGGTCTCCGTATAAAGAGAAACATTGAAAGATGGCTGGATTTACATTTTGTTGGAAGAAATGAGAACCAGAGTCTACCAGACTCTGTCTTAAGACTCAGTGACTTAAATTGGTTTTGACTCCTCTCAACAAGATGTTTCTCCCAGATTAAGCTGATCCTGAACCTGTCACTGCTGCTGACTGGTTTACATACTCAAGCAACTTCACTCCTTCCCTCTGCCTCCTCAGAACTCTGATTATAGGACTGGAGGGTGGAACACTAAACTCCTCCCAAAGCCTTCCTGTATGGTGGGCAACATGGAGACTTTCCAACTCACTCCACTTTCCATCTGCAGTTCTGCTTGATTTCAGCTCTTGGTAACAAGGGAACAAGATGTGGGGGGAGGGTGGATGTGTACTGATTGGGGGATCTCCTCAGTCTCCTTCCCCTTCCTTTTGTGTATTTTCTTCTCTGGTAACTTCCTTGAGGTCAGACTGCCTTTCTTTTTGTTTTTTTGTATCCTTAGTGCTTAGCAAGGTGACTGGCATATATTAAACATTTAATAAATGTTTGTTGAATTGAATTGGATACATTTTATTCTTCAATATTCATATGTTTGTATACTTCAATATTAGTTTTTGGTTCTTAGTCAAAACACATCCTCAGCATCCCATTTTTTTTTTTTAAAGAGAAACTTGTGATCCTACTGTTAACTCAGTGTTGAGTAAAAGACATCAATGAGAACAATTTCACATTTTTACCTGGAGACTAGTAACTAATTTAAATGGTAGTAATCTCTGTGAAATAAGCACATTTCAGTTTAGAGCATAAAAATTAAAATTTCAAAATCTAATTTTGTTTGTCAAATAGGAATGCTTTTTAGTTTTGGAGAGCTTAAAAACTATAACATCCTGTCTTAGTCACTTATTTATTTCCTTTATGGGCTTGGGAAAGTCTTTTATCTTTTGAACTTGGGGATCTTCATTTCATCACATGCATAAAACAAAAGGAAGGTGTTAGAAGATCCATGTTCCTTCCAGTTCTAAAACCTGTGATATTACACAAAATAAATGCTAGAGATCTTTTGGATCTTGTATGAACTTGTACTCCATTACATAAGATAAGCATGAAGCTCTGTTAAAAATCTTAAAAAGCTTTCTGATTTGAGTTGGAAGGGTCCTCAGAAGTCACTTAGCTTAATTTGTACTGAACCCCAGGAATTCCCCTCCACAACATCATCAATAAATTGTTATCCAGTCTCCATTTGAAGAACTTTAGGATGAGGAGCACCTTCCTTTCCTAGGCAGGTTGTTCTGCTTTGGGGCAATGCATATTAGAAAGTTTTCCTCAGGTTCCAGCCTTAATCTTCCTTTCTGCACTTTTAACTATTGTTCCTAGTCTGGCCTCTGGGGCCAAACAGAACAAATCTAAGTAATAGTCCTTCAGCTATTACTATTTGTAACCTGAAAACCTATTACTGATCATCTCTCTATCAGACATATCCAATTTCTTGAATAAACGTCTCCATTTCCTTCAGTTTACCATTTTTATGTTGTCTTCTGCCATCACTAAGTCTTGTTGCTAAAATGAAACACCGAGAACTGAAAATAACATTCTAGATGTGAGCTCTGGAGGGCAGAATTCCACAGGACTGCTTCTTCCCTTATTCTGAACACTGTGGCTGCATCCATTGTTGTTCAACCTCAGATTGTATTAGTTTTTTAACAGCCATCCTGCATTGATTTAAGGGCAGCTGGGTGGCTTAGTGGATAGAATGCTATGAAGACTCATCTTCCTCAGTTCATATCTGTTCTAAGATTCTAGGTGTGTGACCCTGTGGACAAGTAACTTAATCCTGTTTGCCTCAATTTTCTCAGATGTAAAATGAGCTAGAGAGGGAAATGTCAATCCGTTTCAGTATCTTTGCCAAGAAAATCCCAGATGGGGCCCCAAAGAGTCAGACATGACTGATCAATTCTTATGGCATATTAATATTCCATTTTTATATACCATACATAATTTGTCTAGCAGTTCACTAACGGAAAGACATTATTTTAGTATCCAATTTTTTGGCTACCACAAAAAGAATTACTATGAATATTTTTGTACACATAAATACATTTTTTTCTTTGGGTTATAGGCTTAATAAGTGGTATAGCTGAGTGTATGCAGAGTTTGGTACCTTTCTGGACACAGTTCCAAATTTCTTTCCAGGATGACTAAAAGTTCACCAACAGTGCATGATTGTACATATTTTCCCACTGCCATCTCAGTGTACATATAGGTCCTTTTTTAAAAAAAAAAATTCTCTTTAGGCTACAACTTGATTAGGTTAGCACTGGATAAGTAAATTAGGTCATACTAGCATTTTTATTTCATTGACTTGTCCTCCCCATAAGCAATTCATGTTCCTCTATTTATTTAATTCTTTTTATTTTTGAAGTGTTAAATAGTTAGATTTATATAGTCCCTGAGTGAATCTTGATAGATATACTGTATTTTAGTAAAGATCCTATAGTTCCTTTGCATGGAATTTTTTCTTTTCAAGCTATTCTTCCTGGGGTTTGTTGGGTATGTGTAGGAATGCAGAATATTTATATGGGTTTATTTTATATCTTGCAGCTTTGATAGATTTTGTTTCCTTTTCACCTATGCTTATTCCCTTAATTTCTTTTTTTTATTGCTATAGCTAGTATTTTATTTTCTTAAACATATTTCCACATTTGTCATGTTCTGATAGAAGAATCAGAACAAAAGAGAAAAAACCACAAGAAAGAAAAAAAAATAGTATACTTTGATTTACATTCAGATTCCATAGTTCTTTCTCTGAATTTGCATAGCATGTTCCATCATGAGACTTTTGGAATTGTCTTAGATCATTCGTTGTATTGCTAAGAAGAGCTAAGTCAGTCAAAAGTGATCATTGCACAGTGTGGCTGTTATTGTGTATGATGTTCTGGTTCTACTCACTTTACTCAGCATCAGTTCATATAAGTCTTTCCAGGTTTTTCTGAAATCTGCCTGTTCATCATTTTTTATAGCACAATTATATTCCATTACCTTCGTATACTCCAACTTGTTCAGCCATTCCCTAATTAATGGGTATCCCCTCAATTTTTAATTCTTTGCTACCACAGAAAGATCTGTATAGCTAGCATTTCTAGCACTGTTGAAGATAATGGGCATCTTTGCTTCACCTGATCTTACTGGAAAGACCTTTTATTTCCATTACATTATCTCTATTATGTGTGATACTGGAAACCTCTAACATTCAGTCATTTGGGAGTTACATTTGATAGTATTCCTAAACAAAGAGAAATTTCACAGTGTGATAGAGCATGGTTACCTAACTGAAATAAAATTTCATCAAACAGAATAGTTGTCCCTTATAATGAAAACACTTTAAGATGTTGTTAAATCTCAGAAACTTATTTTCTAAACCATTCAGTCCTGTCAAGGGTGGTGACTTTTAACTAGATTAAGGTGTTCCTAATCTAAATGTGGTTATCACTTGTAATATGTTTCCTGGGACCTTAGAATGGGTTTTTGAACACAGTTTTCTAAACAAAAGTGGTTAGGCTTTTGAAAAGGAACAAAAGGATTTAGTTCCAGGAATTCTTTTCTTAGAAGGAAGTTTTCTTTCAGGTAAATCTGGGAAGGACTTAAGACTGGAAAGTATTTATTTCTTGATATTTCCTTTAATAGAAAAAAGGAAGTCTTAATAAAGATCTTGCCACAGTACAGATAATGTCAGTTTTCTACTTTCTGTATTTTTCTTAACAGACATACTTAGAAAATATTTCTCTTTATATTTTTATTTTACAGTTCTCTTGATCAGATTTGCCAGTCTTTAGGCAAATTAATTTTTTAAAAACCTCTCCTCATTAGAGGCGCTCAGTTCCTGACCAAGCATTTACAGTTTTAGTATTTTGGTCTAGAAATCCAAACCTTATTAGCATTTTCTTAAATCAGTGTTAATATTTCACAGATCTGCCTTACTTTCCTATAATCCTCTCCTTCAATGAGGAATGATGAGAATACCACATGTTCTTATGGTTGTCTGTTTCTGATGAGAGCATTACTCTCTGTCCATTCAGCCAGACCCACAACCTCAGTCATTCTGAGTCCATTTTTCTTTCATTTCTCCCTTCCTCCACCCCCATATCCATTTGTCTTGTCATTTGTACTTGCCAGAATAATTCACATCTGTCTCCTCGGCATAACCACTCCACTGTAGGCCCTTATCACCTATTATTAGTAGTATTCCAATAACTTCTTAATTGGTCTTCCTGCTTCAGATTTTGCTCTGACCAAAACTGTCCTCTCCAGAGTTGTTAAAATGATATTCCTAAAACACCCATCTCACTATGCTACTTCCCAGTTTTGTAAACTCTAGTGGCTCTCTCTTGCCTCTAAGATTAAGGGATTAAGTACAAATCTCTCTTTCCTTTCCAAGTTTATTGCAAATTACTTAATGTATCCTTGTGTTCTAAACAAACTGGCTTACTTACTGTAGCCTGTTTCTGTGGTTCCATCTCCCATTTCTGTGTTTCTTTTAGATTCTGTGATTCTTTAGATTCTTTAAGTGCTCATTCTCTTTCCTAGAGGAAGGCTGTTTTGATTTGTACTTGCTGTTGGTGCTCTCGCCTGTAAAAATTATTTGGTTTATACCTTGTATTTATGTGGGTTAAAGAGCTCCACTAATAAAATGTAGTCTTGGAGAGCAAGAACTGTTTAATTCTTCTGTCTGTGTATTACTGATGCCTGGCACATAGTGGTGCTTCATAAATATTTGTTAAATAAATGAGTAAATTCCCATGTTATTGTCCTTAGCAATGCTTTCTAGCTGGTAGCATCATCAATCCACATGGAATTTGCCAGGAAGTGAGTAGTGGTTGTCAGGTCTGAGAAATTTTGGCAGAGCTGGACATTTCATGGTTCCATCCCCTGTGATGACAACATGACTCCTCGTTGTTAATGTCAGACCTTTGGTCATCTTGTTCGTTCTCAGTAGCCACCCATCTGTTGGCAACCTCTCTTTCTTTGGTTAGAATTGGATGGTCTCCATGAGTAGCACTCAGGGTCCTAAAAATTGGCTGGTTCCTTCCTCAGGGTCATCATCCTTTGTTCGTTTTGGAAGAACTTTAGGCCTATGCGTACATAGCTCCAGAGATTCTGATTTCATTCTTCTTGTCACATTGAAAATAGTGATAGGGATTTTAAAAAAAAGCTCACACCAGTGACGTTTTAAAAAAACAACACTTTCTCCTTCAGTCTATGAGCATCCTAGATTCCCTCATTTTCTCCCAGCTTCGCTTCCAAGAATTACTTGTATTTATTTTACATACATTTACATATTTTCATTTTGTCTTGTTCAATAGAATGTGAGTTACTTGAGGACAAGTCCTGGTTCATTTTCACCTTCATATTTTGATGTCAACTTGACACAGAAAATGAGTACTTAATAACTGTGGAGATTCCAGTATCTTGGAAGAAATGTGGGCCAATCTGTTCCATTTTCAGACCTTTGTGTTTGTATTATTATTTCTATTACTTTTTACTTGTTTTTAAAAATATTTCTTTTTAACATTCTTTTAAAATTTTGAACTCTAAATTCTCTTTCTCCCTCACTTCCCGTCCCACCTACTAAGATGGCAAGCAGTATATCAGTTATACCTGTGACATCATGCAAAACATGGCCTTATCCAGGGGCAGCTAGGTGGCACAGTGGACAGAGCACAGGCCCTGGAGTCAGGTGGACCTGAATTAAAATCTGGCTTCAGATACAGTTTCTTAACCCCAACTGCCTCCGAAAAACCAAAAGTAAATATATCCATATTAGCCATATTGCAAAAAACAAAAAAGTGAGAAAATGATACTTCAGTTTGCATTGAAAGTTAGTTCATCAGTTCTCACTATGGAGGTAGATAGCATTTTTTCATCCTGAGTCCTTTGGAATTGTCTTGGATCATGGGAGAGTGGTCAAGTCTTACAACATTGTTGTTACTGTGCACAATGATCTCCCGGTTCTCACTTCACTTTGCATCAGTTCATCCAAGTCTTCCTAGGTTTTCCTGAAAGCATCTGTTTATCATTTTTTACAGCACATTAGTATTCCATCAAAATTACATACCACAACTTGTTCAGCCATTCCCCAGTTGATGGGCATCCCCTTAATTTCAAATTGTTAGTGGCCACAAAAAGAGTTGCTGTAAATATTTTTGTACGAACAGGTCCTTTTCCCTTTTGATGATTTTAAAAGAACAGTGAAAAGAGAAAAGGAAGACTAATTTACCAAGATGGGGAGGGAAAGGAAAATTGGGGAAAAGTATCTCACATAAATGGGGTCTGCAAGTAGAAATCTATACATCATGGAAGAAGGAGTAGAGGGGAGCAGGTGACACTTGACTCTTACTTTCATCTGAATTGGCCTTTACGAGATACATATTTTTTATTAATTTATTTGTTTTCAGTTTTCTATAATCCCTTCCATAAATGATAGATTTTCTCCCCCTTCTTCTCCCCTTCCTCCCCCAGATGACATGCAATCTTATATGGGTTCTGCACATACATTCTTATTAAACATTAGTCATGTTGCATAGAAGAACTAAAATGAATGGGAGCAACCATTAGAAAAACCAAAAGAAAACATAACAAAAGAGAAAATACTCTGCTTTATTCTGTGATCCAGTTCCATAGTCTTCAAGATACATACTTGAAACATAGACACAGTTAAAATAAGTCGCTGGAGCAGTGTAAAGTGACTAAAGTCCCAGCAGCCTCTCCCTTGGTTTTCTGAGAGGGGCCAAGGTTTGAGAGGTTTATAAAAGTACACAGTACAATGCCCTCACACTGCCATCTGATACAGTGGAAGGTAAGACTAAGGTTAAAAAGTATTTTAGTTTTAAGAATTTTATTTGCTGTACAGTATGGTACTGCGGATTTCCTGTGTTATGAAAAGTGAATATTGTTTGAAATCATTTTTTTAAAATTGCGATGTCAACACAAAAAGTCACGAAACTCGGGAGAAAAAAAATGTTTTGCATGTTAACCAATTTAATTTTGTTTGCTGTTTACTGAATATATGAGTTATTTCATGATTACTCTGTTAGGAAAAGTGTGTATTATCAGAATTAATATTTTATTATAAATTGTATTCAGAAAAGTATGTATTCAGCAATATCTAGCAAAAGATTACAGTTTTTAGTGATTGTAGGAACCTAGGTTCAGTGTATGAACATTCATCTTTGTAACTTCCCAGTTGTTTTCTAGGAACTGTACCCCTGCTAAAGTTGAGAATTGACTTTATCTTATTATTTCATATAAATATGTAAGGAGTTGAACCTGGTTTAATCCCTTATGGTTGCTCATTTATGTTTACTTTTTTTGTTCTTCTCTTGACCTTGAGTTTGAATGTCAGATTTTCTACTTGACTATGATCTTTTCATTAGGAATGTGTGGAAGTCCTCTATTCCGCTCTGTAGGATTATACTAGTTTTAGACTAATAATTTTTGGTTGTAAACACAGATCTTTTGCCTTTTGAAATACAGTTATTCTTTCCATGTGATTGGGCTTGGGGTGTAGTATTGTGTGATCTAGAAAATCCACATAAAACTTTTTGCTTCCTCCCTTTGAGAGGTCTGAATTTTTTCTTTTTCTTTTATGGGGTGTTTACAGTATCTTTTTGTAAAATTTGGGTTCAGCATTTGGTCATAGGTTCTGTGTCGTCTGTTGGCCTTTGCTTGTCACCTGCAGCTTCTGCAAAACTCCAAAAAAATGCCCATTTGATTTCTTTTGCCAACCTGTGGTGTAACGAAACTGTAATGAAGAAAGTTATGATGTGAAAGAGATAACTGTATTATATTCTAAGCTCACTGCTCCTTTATAGTGATGGTTGTTAAATCTTTTGAGATCTCGACTGTGTTGTTCCGTTGTACTTGAGTTTTTTCTGGCCACTTGCAGTATTTTCTTTATTGTGAAAGCTCTAGATTTTTACTAATAATATTCCTAGTAATTCTCATTTTGGGGTTTCTTTCAGGAGGTAAACAATGCATTCTTACTATTTCTACCTGCCCCTAGTTCTAAGAGATCTGGACAGATTTTTTGAAATACGATTTCTGGGCTCTTTTATAAAAAAGGTCATGGCTTTCAGAAGGTAGTCCAATAAATCTTAAATTATTTCTCTTTGATTTTTCAGGTTTGTTTTTTACTATGAAATATTGTACATTTTATTTTCTTTCAGTCTTTTTTGCCTTTGTTTTCATGTTTCTTGATGTGTCAGGGAGTCATTGACTTCTCTTTGTTCAATTCTAATTTTCAGTGTTTTGTTTTCTTAGGTAAACTTTTGTACCTCTTGTTCTAAGCTGTTAATTCTCTTTTCATATTTCTCATTTCTTTTTTCATTTCTTCCTTTGCTTCTGCCTTTTTTTAAAATAAGTTTTTGATGTCTGTTTTTTTATGTCACCATACTGTTTCATGAAAACACCTGTTCTTTTTCTTCTTTGTGCAGATATCCATGCACATTTCAGTTCTAAGTGACAGTCAGGATTCAGTAATCTTTTGATTCTATAGCCAGTATATTTGCATTGCATCCTCTGGTGACTTGGATAGATGATTGTTAATAATGATATTGAGGCAAAGGTTTTTTTTCTCCTATTTCAATAATTTCTTTTCTCACTGAATTGATTTTGTCGATTGTAAAGGCTTTTAACATTTTAAATAATATAACATTTCTAATTTGTTCCTATCCCTTATTGTTAATAATTCTCCCACTAGCCGTAATTTCAAAAGGTCCTTATTTTCTCCACTATTTTTTAAAATCAGGTCAGGTATTCATTTGAAATTTCTTGTGGTAAATGGAATGTTTTTCTAAACCTAATTTCTGCCCAACTGCTTTCCATTTTTCCCAGCAGTCCTCAAATAGGGAGTCCTTGCCTCAGTAACTTAAGTTCGTGAATTTAGTAACCTTTACTGTGATTTGTTTTTTGTTTGTTTGTTGAAATGTTGTTCCTGGTTTCCCCGTAGCACTCCTGGTTCACTCTTCATGCTTTCTTATTCTTATCTTATTTTGTCTTGCTTTATACATTATCATTTTGATATTTGATTCTCAAACTAAATCTATAAAAGTTTATATAGTATTTTTATTACATCAGGCACCATAGGTTTTTGAGGTAGGATATAGAATTTTGAGATTGAGAGAAGCAAAGATTAGTTATTTTATTGTAGGGTGGGAAGTGATTTATCTAATCTTAATTAGAGATAATTTATCTAATCCTAATTCTAGGCAACTGAGAGTGACTTATTTGAGGTCAGGTAAGTAGCAGTAAGACCTCTTGACTCCCAATCTTATACTATACTAGTTTCTTTTAAGTTTTCTTATTTATGATGGCATTAACGAGGCCTGAGGTTATTTTTCTTTTTGAGGAAATAAAGGAATATTTTAGCAGCAGGAGTGATTTTACATATTAATAGATTACAGTTATATTGGCTTTTTGCTGTGTACTATATGTATTCTTTATCTTTTTTTTTAACTACTCATTTTTTAAAAGGATATGTGGTCAAGACTTGTACATATGAAAAGTCACTTATATTTGCTCCCTCAAATTATTTCCCAACAATTTGACCTTAACAAATAGTACCAGTGTTGCTTGTTGAATTATATCTGAATTTTATGGACTGAATTCTAAATTTAGACAGAAAGCACCAAATTAAGGAGAGCTGCCTTTCACATCTTTCTTGGAGCAGGGAAAGGTCATTACGTGTTTATTTGAACTTTCCATGCTTTCTTTGCAGTCTTATTCCCTTTCACACATTGGCCTTCTTGTTCTTCCTTGAAGTCACGAAAACAATTTACTCTCTCCAGAATATATTTCTTAATAAATCTTTGTTGGTTATTATTTTGATTTAAGTGGATATTGATCTCTCTTCCCCCAAAATATTTTTTTAAGATTATATTGCTAGTGGGGGGAGGTGTCTGTCCTTTTGTGTTGGCAGGTTGGTATTAGCATTTATCCGTTTATTTGATCAGACCCTTATTACCTTTCATGTTGACTTTACGTTGTTGTGGTAATTTTGTATATTATTACTTTGACTTGGGTTTCTTCCTTCTTCACTACTTAGTATATCTTCCCATATTTCTTTGAATTCATATTCATCATTCTTTATGCTATAATGACATTTCATTTTTCATCCCTCA
>CM053772.1:195811987-195828115 GCA_028658325.1 Potorous gilbertii
TAAGGAAAAACACAGATGTCCTGAGTTGTAATTTCAATTGAAACTTTGTTTACCCTTTCCTGTGTCAGCTATTTCGAGTACCTGTTTAGGACAGGAAGCCTGGTGGGATTTTCTTATTGTATGTCATAGAGGCATATGTTTACACAACCTGGAATCGCAAGGCCCAACCGACACTACTGTGTTAATTGTCTTGTCCTACTGAATTTATGATTTGTTCATCTGAGAGACTTCCTTTCTCATGGCAAAATGTATATAAGCCAGAAGATTTCTGTACTAGCCAGCCAGAACATTTCTGGCTCCATAATGCATTATGTTACTGTTATCTTTAATAGGGAATTGATCATTTAATTAATTCAATCATAAAATGTATGCATTGAGCCTGTTGCCTTTTCTTTAACCAAGTTTTCAGGTTTTCAGGTTACAAAGACCAATTGGGTAAATACTATTGACTGAATCAAATTACTGAGACTAAATCAGAGACATCTTTAGTTTGGGAAAAAGAATTTCATTCTAACTTTCTTAAAGGCAGGTAACCTCTGGTAATGTTTTACACTGATGAAAAAGTTAATGTTTCTCTTTTGATATGAATTCATTTCATGAACATAAGTTGAAGTTAGTGTTTGAACTTATCATATGTGTAGCTCATTTTTTTAGATTGAACAGAGTTAAGAAGGAGCAAAGTAGTTTGGGAAACATGCAAATCTATTAGAACAATAACTTAAGGTTTTAATGGTAAATTTGATTTTATGATTGTTATTTAATCAGGAACTAGAACATGTGTAGAAAGGCATGTAAGCTACTTAAAAGACTTGATTCAAAAGATGTTCCTTAGCCACTGTGAAATTATAGTCATATCTGAAACTGATTATTGGAACTTGCTAGTCTAAGATTTTTATGGGATTAATAACTGACTCTTCTTCTGAGTCTAACTCCAGGTATGGATAGCAAGAAAGACTGTCTGAGCCAATGATCCATGATGCTAGTAAGTCGGTGAGATGCTGGTATGAACTGCAAAAAGATGATCTCATGGGAAGGTTGGGAGAGTTGCTGCTCAGCCTGGGCTGACTCAATTTCCCCGCTGACACTTGGCAGACTTTAAGCCTGTCTGAATGCCAGCTGACAATCTACTCCTGCCTGGAATTGACACAAAGTTACGGAGATATTGTTTCCCTGCAATGTCCCTACTCTCAGTGGCAATTTCCTGTAATCAAAGGTTTTATAAGCTTAATACCAGATCTATTAAATAATAGATTGTTGGTAGGGGAATATCTGAGATTAAGTCTAAAATTAAGCTATTAGGCTTGGGATTTCAGACTTAACAGCAATAAGTTAGGATCCTTTAATTCTTAGTAATAGTGTGAAGACAATCAGATCAAAAGCTTGCGAAGTTAGCATATGTAGTTATTATTTTGTCTCAGTTGGTTAATGGTAAAAGAAAAATGGTTTGTGGTCTATATTGTAAATACTTTAAAAGAAGCATCACATGACCAGAAGTTGGAATTGTTTTATGAGGTGATATGTACTGTGTTAAAAATGATTATTTATTGTATTTATGTAAGTACTGGAGCCTGTAACTGACTCCTTAGTGAAATCTCATCTTCCTGATGAGGGAATGTAAAATATAAAAACTGGGTTCTAATGTGAATTCCTTAAACATTGGCCAAAGTTCCAATTTTGATTTTGTAAGAGTGATAAGTGTATAAAACTTAATAATGGTCATCTAAAATGGTATTAAGGTCAGTTTTGTAGGAGAGTGGACATCTGAATTTCTACAAGAAGATAAAGAGAAGAAGATGCAGAGATGCTGTGCTGAAGACAGCCTGAAGGAGCACAAAGGAGCTGAAGACCAGAAAACTGCATCAGATGATGTTCCTCCTCAGACTATTGTATGAGATGGAACCCCTGAATGGATAATTCATTGATTTACCTTTGTATTTTGAATTTCTGTATCTGTACTTATAACTATAACAAGGGGACTTCCCCCTTGTAATTTGTCAAAGCGTTGTTGGTCAACTTTGCTCCTTTCCCATATTCATATAAAGGGGGATAGATGAAAAGAAGAATTCATAGGGGAAAGAATGTGAGAACGTATTTATTGATTGGATTTAAGTGTGGAAACAGGAATTTTAACAAAGAAAAAAGGGAGTTTTTGACAAGCTAAATCTCTCCACTTGTATGAAAATAGATGACAATGGAAAGGCAGTAAAAGAAATCACTAGGAATATTAGAAAATTGGTTCATGTTCTAGTTCAGACTTGGACATGCTAAGTCCTTTTCTGTGCTGGGTCATTACATGTCCAGAAGTTCATCCTTCCCATAGGGCCCAAGCAGTGAGCCACTGAGTTAATATGTCTCGGAAGTCCCTGGAAGGTTCCAGGAAAGCCTCAGGCACATGCTTTCTGGGATGATCTCTATAGGTTCAGTCAGCTTTGCTACATATATGCTTGGTATATACTTATATATGTCCCCCAGGACAATTTAAGGTTTTAAAGTTAATACCACTAAGGGTCTCTCATCATAGAATGTCAAATAGGTTCTGTGATAGGTAATCATCTGGGCAGAAACAGATTCCCTCATGAGCTTCTCTTGTTGACTGAATCCAGGTAGGGAATAACTGCACATATTTCAAGGAATAGCTCCTAAAGGCTAGTGTACCTATGTTAAATTTACATTAGGATATTTATAGAGATAGGATGGTTTATTGGAAAGAACACAAGTTTTAGGGAGTGTCCATAAGGAAGGAATTGCAAAGTGGAAGGAATACTTGTAATTTGGAATTGCACGATGTAGTTTCCTATGTGTTACACCTACTTGACCTTCTTTTAAGGCCAGTCCAACATTATTTACATATAGTTAGGTACAGGATTTATTTTTAAAAATGAAATCATAAAACTATTTAGTAATATATATTCAAAGACAACTGTTTTGCTACTACTGAGTGACTAAAGAAATATGACATCAGAAACTTACCACATAATTCCTGGCCTAGATAAATAGTTCTCCACCCAAATAACTAAAGTCATAAAGCATCAAATTTTAATTAGGCTAAGGGTGGCTAGACAGATGTTACTCACCAGTAGATGGAACAGTCATAATGCTACATGAGTTAATATTTAACTCCATATATGAAATGCCTATACATCAGAATACAGAAAGGTGGTATGGTGTAGTAGACAGAGAGAGCTGGTCTTAGTGTCAGAAAGACTTGGATTCAAATCCTACCTCTGACACATACTGACTATGATTCTGAACAAAATTAGTTAACAATTCAGTAACCTAGGCAATTCTCTAAGACTGTAAGTTGGGGAGAAGGTACTGTTCTATGATCCTATGATCTGAGATGGTAGAAGATTTTCTTCATCATTGAAATCATTGGATACAAAACAAAACAAAACAAAATTAGCAGCATTGTTGGAAAGAGCAGAGGATTTGGAGTCATAGAACCTGGGTTGGATTCCTGATTTTCCTACCAACTAGTTGTGTGACCTTGAAGAAGTCACTTAATCTTTCTTTACCTCAGTTGTCTCAGGTAAAATGAGGGTGTTAGACTAGACTGGGGTGGGGAACCGGCAGCCTTTAGGTCACTTGTGGCCTTTTAAGTCCTTGAGTGTGGGCTTTTGACTGAGTCCAAGTATCACAGACAAATTCTTTTATTAAGGGGATTTGTTCTGTGAAGTTTGGATTCAGTCAAAAGGCCTCACTTAAGGACCTAGAGGGCCACATATGGCCCCTAGACCACAAGTTCCCCACCCATGGATTAGATAATGGTTTCAACTCTAGTTCCAGTAATAAGAAAATGTAATTAATGGTTAAGATCAACAATGACTACTATCAATCAAGTCTAGACTCAAAGGCCCCCCTTTTCCCCACTCTTTTGCAGAGGTAGGGGTCCATGAAAGTGGAATACTTATAATATCAGACTTTTTAAAAGTGTTAGTTTTGCTGTACTGCTTTTTTTTAATTTCTTCTTTTATTTTTTCTTCTTTATTATAAGGGATGATTCTCTGGAAGGGATTTAGTGGGAAATTCAGGTGATATAAAAGCAAAAGACTATATTTAAAAATTATTTTTTAAAAAATTAACTAACATTTCTCAATATGATAAATCATCAGACTTTTAAATTATTACAAGTGTTAGTCTTACTTAAAACAAAAGATGTAAGATAAGAGTTCTTTTTGAAAAATAAGGATTTTATAAGCTATTCTTGAGAAGTGTTAATTATAGCATTCATATAATAACTTAACATGTTGTCCTTCTTATGGTGTCATGGGAGAAGTGGGTCCTCTCTATTCTTTGCCTCAAATTTTTTTTATACTGACATGCTAACATGCTTGTTTCTCCTTCTCATTATGACCAAAGAATACTGGCCACCACCATCCTAATTGAAGTAATAATTACTGGAAAAGAGGAGAGAAAGGAGAGAAAATACATAGTGGCTAATTGAAAAAAAATATTCTTTTAAAAAGTAGTAATTGCCCAGCTTACAGATTTATTGTGAGGATGAAATAGAATAGTGTAAGTAAAAGTGCTTTAAAAACTACAAGGTGTTATCTTACAGATATAAGATAGCATGTGTTATTTATTTGGTACACAACAGTGTATCACTCTGCAACAGGTATTTCTAATGCGTCTGGCATAGAACAGTGAAGACATAAAAAAGATTGGAAATGTAAAGTAGGTTCAAAGGAAGTATCATTTAACTTTTATTTTTTTAATGTTTCTCTATAAACTCTTGCTTATAAAAAGGAAAAATAGTTAAGCCAAATCAAGTAATACAGTAAATCAATATCTGATGATGTATGACACATTCTACACTTACAACAGCTACCCCTCTACCAAAAGGAGTGTGCTAAGGTGAGCTTCATCGTTTGTTTTTCAGAGCCAAGACTGAGCATTCTGAGTGTCCTTTTAGGTGAAATGATGATTAATAATATAGTGATCTTAGAAAAGTCTAAACCAAATATACACAAATGTAAAACAGAGTTTAGTGTAGTGGAAAGAGTACTGGACTGAGTCAAGAGATCTAAGTTCTGTTTACACTAGACCTTAGGATGTCATTTAATTTCCTTGGATTGTAGTTTCTTCCATTATAAAATGAAAGAGTTGGATTAGATATTGATAATCTCAGAGGTTCAGGTGACTCTAAATCTTTAACAAAAGAAAATATTGAAAATTATAACCAAATTTTTTAAAAATATAAGGGCTACAATTCTAAGTATAAGGAGACTGATGGCCTAACATGGAGGCACCCTGCTTTCCCCAGCTCCCTACCACAAGAGTGGGAGTAGCCTCCTTCCATAGTCCTCATAGACAGAACAGTCTGTGTCTTTAAAAACTCCTAGACTGGGACAGTCTCTCTTTTTCCTTTTTGGTCTCTCCTGCTAGTCCCAGAGAGTGAAGGTCACATATATTTCACCCATAGCAATACTATGAAATGAACCAGAATGGGGAGAAGAGACAGAGAAGGGAGGCAGGGAGGAGCAGAATACCTTGTCCCCTTTTAACTAGGATGCCAAGAAATCAGTCTGGGTTCTCTATTCTATTCTGTTTGCTCTCGGTTTCAGTTGCAGGGTACAATTGTACAATCCCATCAGACCCAGTCATTTAATCTATGGCAATCTTGGAGCCAGGATTTCAGACAAGATGCTGCTAACAGCCAGCATGGCAGGGAAGCTCTGAGAAGCCAGGATGCCTGAGCCTGGAGTCCATAGGGGAATTTGGACTTGGAATTTGGAACCTGGAACTGTCCTCTATAGGAAAGGAGTAAAGATACGAATCTAATTCACTTCCCCTCTCCAGAGACTGACGATGGCATGGGTGAAAGAATTAAGACCTACGTGTTGTTGGGAGAATAAGTTTATGTATTTATGATTATATTTTTGAAGTATCTTTTTTTGTAAAAGCTAATACAACTATTAGTGGTTAAATAGAATTGGGGAGTGGGGGACCTACTACTGCTAGAGGCTAAAGCCATTGGCAGAGAGCCTAGATACCTTATATTCCCTGTAAGAGGTGAACTCTTTATTCTGTAAGGGTACAGGAGAACCCTGGGGGAGGCATTAAATATAATATTCTTAACTTTGAAGAAGTGGTGGTCAGGGTGGCAAATGTTAACACAAATAATACCAAATAGAACAATATTGGAATATGATAGAATACAATAGTAATTTACTCTAGACCACTCTCTAAAGAATTAGTACCAACAGGTATAGAAATTAGGTGATCCTGTCACTACTGTAATAATCTGTCTGTTAGACCACACTGATTCTCAGTAGCCTCAGTATACAATTTATGAAATTCTGTAATATATGCTAGCTCTGACTATCAAGACCAAAAATATTAGTTAATCATAAATTAGCATTTTGCAGACAGCAATTCTCTCATATTACTATGTTTAATTAAAGAAATTTGCCTATGCTCCTTTTTCCTTTTCATTTCAACATTTCTCATTTTTCTCCCTGCAACTTTTTTATGTCCATTATTTCATCGTATTGAATTTACATTCCCCTCTCCAATTCCTGTTATCTCTCCAGACTTCCTTTTCCCTTTCTTATTCTTTTCCATATTGCTTGATTCTTGTGAATAATTTTTGCAAAGTGGACTTTTTTTCCCTGTCTTTAACAGGAAGGGAGGAAGGGAAGGAACAATTTAAGATTTAAGCAATTCATTTTATGGCTGTTCTATGCCTCAGTGGAGGAATAGTGCCTTCTAGTGTTGCTTACAATAACATTTTTATTTCAAAGGATCATATGAATCTGAAAAGGAAAAGACCTCAACACTACACTGTCAATCTTCATTCCCTATTTCTCTAGATGTATTTGTAAGTTAGTGGATAGTTAAGTGAAGGTGTTATTGTCCCTATATTGTAGATATAGATGTTGAATCTCATAAAACTGAGGAATATTTTAAAAAAGCAACTTGAGTCAATAACTAAGCTCAGACTGGAACCCTATATCTGCAAAACATGCTGTAAATCAGACCTAGGAATAACCTAAGAAAAATGGAGCAACCTGACACATACACATTCCACGTTCATAAGCTGTTGATCTCTGACAAGGTCTAGGGTTGTAGGAGGGGCCCCCAAAGTATGATTCATGACAATGCAACGTTCACTAAAGCAGTGACATTTGCAAAGCTAGTTGTTATTGGATGCCAAACACAAAGAAGCGTAGTCCCTGGGCATCTCTTTCCTGGTGTGTCTTTTTACAGGTGATTTGGATAGTTTGTTTCCTATGGATGCTCAAATTCCAGGGCAGCTAACAGTTCTTTTGGGATTCCCTTGGAGGAAGGAGTCAGGGCAAGGTCTTTATGTACCCTTACCAAGGTCTAAAAATGGAAAACCATTTTCCCTTCATTTTCCCTCCCCTACATTCCCTAAATTGTGCTTCCCGTTGGTTTCCATAGGGGAATTTCTTTTAAAACAGATGGGACAAACTAGATACCAACATGCCACAGACAGTAGAATTTTCTGGAATTTAAAAAAGAACCATGTTGGGGAATGACTAAACAAATCATGATATGTAAATGTAATGGAATAGCACTGTAAGAAACAAGGAAGATGAAGAATATAAAAGCAATCTGGAACATGAAGGGAGCAGGAAAACAAAAATCAGAAGCCAAGAATTAAAAACTGGAAATGGTATCATTAGAAGAGATAAATTTTGTTGCTTTAAAACCTTTTTTTTCCCTTCAGTGACCCACAGACTCATCATCTTCAGTGTCAGGAGTCTATAAACAGTGATGTTGGACAAGAGATGAGGGCATGACCTTTAGGGAGCCAAGCCTAGTTCCTTAGCCAGGTCCCTTAACCTCTCAACTTCCTTGGTTGTAAATAATGGGCATGGACAAGATAATCTCCACGGACACCTCCACATTTACTGGCCAGGAATTAGGATGTTCTTCAATAAACATTTGTTAAGCAACAGTTATTATGTGCTAGGCACTGTGCTAAGCAAATCCTTGCCCTTAAGGAGACAAGACAACAAGCAAACAAATATATACAAACAAGCTACCTGCAGGATAAATATAAATAATTAAAAGAGGGAAGACATTAGAATTAAGAGAGGTTAGGAATGGCTTCCTGCTGAAGATGAGATTTTTGTTGAGTTAAAAGGAAGTCAGATGAGATAGTCTTTGCAAACCTTAAGGTGTTATACAAATTACTATTTTTATTGAAGGGAATTTGGAATAATCTGAGCCTTATCCTGTGATAATGAACCACTTTACCTGGTACTGGTCTACCTAACAAGATAGACAGATAGATAGAAGATAGATAGAGTAAACAGAGAAATGTCAAGACATTAGGACACATCCTGTTTTCCAGAGCTAAGGCCCAATAAGCAAACCATCCCCTGAGCTTGGCATAATAACAATCATTTATGCTCACCTTCTGAAATTGATGGTCCCTGAGCTTGTAATGAATGCTAAAAGGAATGAAGCTTACTCCATGCTTTGATGTTTGTGTAAGAGACACAGCTGACTATTGATCTGTAGTTTGAAGTCTCTGAGGATTGGGGAGATACACAGATTTACCAGCAGTACATAACTTGACAGAGATCAGATTAGTGGGACCTACCACCTAGCTGTGGACTCAGCTCAGAAAAGTGTGGGGAAAAAAAACAAAACATAGTAGTACATGAGGGGAGGAAGACAAGGTTGCCTTAGATTGAAGGAGCCCTCAACCTATATGGTGGTAAAGGGTTAGGTATATGCAAATGGCATCCCTTTCCTACCTGCTTCTCTTGGTGTAGAGGAGTCAAGTATACCCTGGGGTTCAATCTACACAAGACTTCTTTGGTAGAGATTGGTTACTCAGTGCTCCATGCCTCTGGGAAGGGAGGAATTAGAGATTGATAGAAAAGAAATCCTTGCTCTGCTGACTTCCAATTTCTAGAGAAGAATCATGTTTCCAGATTCTCTTCAAGGAAAGACTCCAGGAAAAGGCTGACATGTAGAAGAGGAGGTCACCTAGAAAACTTGATTCATTAGGAGGTAGAGACAGCCCCATTCAGTGCTGGACATACGGGCCTAGGATTGGGACTTGAGGCCAGTCGCTCTAAAGACACCATTTCTTCCACAAAAGATGGCAGAAGAGCAAGTGTTCAAAAGTGACAACAAATTGAAACAAAAACACCTATACTAGGTAGGGATGCTGTACATGTAGCTCCCCAGGAAAGAAAGGAAGGTAAAGAAAAGGAACAAACATTTATTATTAAGTAACTACTATTTGCCAGGTATTACACTAAGTACTTCATAAATATTATCTCATTTCATAGGCTATAGCAGGGAAATCAATATAACAACATATATAAATATTTAGTAAATATAACAATGCAATAAGAATATCATTCACTTGGTACTGGTATCTTATATTACATTACAGAATGCATCCTGTCTTCAGGGAAGGCTAGCACAAGAAGAATAGGGTGTAGCTAATTTTGAGTGCATCCTGCTATATTATGTTTTATAGTATGTCCATGCATGGGACCCATATCATATGTCACATGTCATTTCATGAGTGTTGCATAATGAAAATTTATAGACCATACGTACATACTTAGTATAATTTGTGGAGACTGAATCTTCTTTGAGGGAAGAATGTAGAAGTCATTCTCTGAAAGACCTCAAGCAACTTCTCTTTCACAGACAGAAAGAAATGGAGGCATAAAGAACAAAAGGAAGAAGACTGAGCTTCTGAGTGAGGTCAACAAGGAGGAATACAGAGCTAGCTAGAGGAAATGGCCACGCTGCTAGGTGAATGCCAAGAAGTTCTACTGCCCAGCTGAGAACGGCAGAAACCACAATGACTGACTTTAGGAGCTGCAGGACTATGCTGAGAAGATACTGACACAAATGAAAAGATTGTTTGAGTAATGGTTAATATATGGATGGCAGAGTAAGTGAACGTGTAAACCCCAAAGGGAATCAGGCAAACATTAAGAAAGATGTTGACTTGTCAATGAGATTCTCAAATCTATTCCTGCTTTGGAATTTCATGAAATGCTAAATCATGAGTTTGAATGGTGGCAGTTGGGAGGGGAGAGAAACTTTGACTGAACTCCTTGGAGAGGAGAGAAACAGATAGAGCTTATCAAGAAGGTGATACTTTGCTTTGTTAAAGGGGCTTAGGGATCATATAGAAATCTCTCTATTATTAGCTATTTTTTCTTTGCTGATTTTATTTTTAAATTTTTTATCATTTCATAATATTTTTTCCCAATTACATGTAAAGATAGTTTTCAACATTCATTTTATAAGATTTTGAGTTTCAAATTTTTTTTCTTCCACCCTCCTTCCCTCCACACTTCCCCAAGACTGCAAACAATCTGATACAGGCTATCCTTGTACAATCATGTTAAAAATATATTTCCACATTAGTCATGTTGTGAAAGAAGAATTAAAACAAAAGGGAAAACCATGAGAAAGGAAAAAAAGGAGAAAACAGAATGCTTCACTCTGCATTCAGACTCCACAGTTTTTTCTCTGGATGTGGACGGCATTTTCCATCATGAGTCTTTTGGAATTGTCTTAGATCATTACACTACTGAGAAGAGCTAAGTCTATCAATGTTGATCATCATGCAATGTTGCTCTTACTGGATACAATAATCTCCAGGTTTTGCTCACTTCACTTAGTATCAATTCATGTAACTCCAGATTTTTCTTAAATCTGCCTGCTCATCATTTCTTATAGCACAACAGTATTTCATTATATTCATATACCACAACTTGTTTAGCCATTCCTTAATTGATAGATATCACCTTACCAATTCTTTGCCACTATTTAGTACTGGCTAAGATACCATTGATTACTCTGTCTTATGTATGTAACTGGCCCCACTGATCCACTACTCTATTTCTTAGCCAGTACTAAATAGTTTTGATGATTGCCACATTATGATATAGTTTTAGATCTGGTTTGCTGCATCACCTTCCTTTGCATTTTCTTTTCATTAACTCCTTCGATACACTTGATCTTTTGTTCTTCCTGATTGATTTTGTTATTATTTTTCTAGTTCCATAAAATAATTTTTGGTAGTTTGATTGGCATGGCATTTAATGAGTAAATTAAGTTAGGTAGAATTGTCATTTTTATTATATTAGCTCATCCTACCCATGAGTTACTGATATTTTTTCAATATTAGATCTGACTTAATTTGTGTAAAAAGTGTTTTGTAATTGTCTTCATATAGTTCCTGGGTTTGTCTTGGAAAGTAGACTCCTAAATATTTTACATTATCTATGGTTCTTTTAAATGGAATTTCTATTTCTACCTCTGGCTGCTGGGCTTTATTAGTAATATGTAGAAATGCTGATGATTTATGTGAGTTTATTTTATATCCTGAAACTTTGCTAAAATTATTAATTATTTCAAGTGGTTTTTTTGGTTGATTCTCCAGGATTCTCTAAGTATACCATCATATCATCTGCAAAGAGTGATAGCTTTGTTTCCTCAATGCTTATTCTACTTCCTTTGTTTCTTTTTCTTCTCTTATTGTAAAAGCTAACATTTCTAGTACAATATTGTATAACAGTGGTGATAACGTGCATCCTTGTTTTACCCCTGATCTTACTGGGAAAGCTTCTAGTTTATCACCATTACAAATAATGCTTGCTAATGATTTTAGATAGATGCTTCTTATCATTTTAAGGAAAATTCCATTGATTCCAATGCTCTCTAATGTTTTTAATAGGAATGGGTGCTATATATTTTTTTTCAAAACTTAGCTGATTTTAATAAAACTGCTCTATGTAAGGCAGCTAGGCGACACAGTGGTTAAAGTGTCATGCTTAGAGTCAGGAAGACCTGAGTTAAAAAATTCTGCCTCAGATATTTACTAGTTGTGTGACCTAGGCAAGTCGTTTAATCTGTTTGCTTAAGTTTCCTCATCTGTAAAATGGGAATGATGGTAGCAACTACCTGCACCCCCCAGTATTGTTGTGAGGATCAGATGAGGAGCTGGGCCCTTTGAGAGACTTTAGCCAAATTCTGATGTTCCCTTTATTTAATATTTAAGTTTAAATTGGCATTTAAATTTAAGTTAGCATTTACAATCTGGTCCAGAACTATCTTTCCAGACTTACTGAACATTATTTCCCCTCTCACATCCTGTGATCCAACCAGACTTTTCTTCTCTCTGTTCCTCACAGATGGCTTTCCATCTACTTTGTGCCTTTGCGTTAGTCACTTCTTTTTTGAAGTGCCACTGCTTTCACTCTTACCATGTAGAATCTCTCTAAGATATAGTTTAACATATATAGTCTTCTACAGGAAGACTTTCTTGATTCTCTCCCACTGTTAATGTCTTCTCTTCCTATCTTATAGTTTAACTGCATAGTTTTTATTTGTATTTATGTTCTTTATATTTATCCTATGTAGACATATGCTCTTCATGAATGGAATATAAGATCCTTGTGATTAAAGATTGTTTCATTTATTGTATTCGTATCATTAATATCTAGTACTGTGCCTGGCACATACTAGGTACTTAATACTTTCTTGATTGATTGATAGGTAGGGCTAATTACTGGTCAAGATAGGACAAAGGAAAAAATAACATGAAACTAAGAGAGTATGAGAAATGATTATTAATAACCAATATCTCAGGCAGATTCAGTGCTCTCCCCTTCTTCTAAATTGCTCATTTTAAAAAAAATTCAGTTTCTTGAAGGACATTACTGATAATGAGATTGTACTAACTCTCCAGATCTTGGTCAAACTTCTTATAAAGAATGTAATCTAAATAGGGAAGCCTATTGTGTTCCATTCAAGCTTGCATGGAGACAGATCCTTTTGTCTAGATCGCCCAAGGCTGGGAGTAGTTTGGTATAGTTGGGGGAGATCTGAGTACAGATAATTTTCTGTGAGGGTGACATGATGATGGGTGGCATGAGATGGACAAATAACCATCCTTCTATTAATAACTTGCTGGCTTTATTAATAAAATTATTAAATTATCCAGAAACTATGTCTATAAAAACTTCTTATTCATCATAAGAGTTAGAGTTAAGACATTGAATAAACCTAAGGAAGCATGATTTCATTTGCAAAAGGCAATTTGCACATAAAAAAATCAGAGAAATCTCCATATGGATTCTCATCTTGCCTAAGAAATGGGTAAATTAGGGGCATCTGATATGGAACTAGGAGTGCCATAAAGAATAGCTAAAAAACACAGGGTGAAAAAAATGTTGTCCCACTTTACCCCTTCCATCAGCAGAGAGCAACAGGTCAAGAAAGTACTTTTGGAAGGAATATTTCACCAGAAGAGCTGTCATATTCTGAGTTGTAAATGATTGTTGAGAAGTAGCATGAAGTGGTTGAAGGACTAACCTTGGAAAGAGCTAACATGAATGTTATAATTACATCATTCCCGTGCCTAGCTTATTCATAGTAGGTGCTCAATAAATATTTCTTGAATTAAAAAATAAATGGATGATTTTTTGAGGTCTATCTATCAGCATATACATGAACTATAGAACTACAAAACATTCTTACAGAAATATAGACAAACCTAAATAATTGGAGAGATAGCAAATGTTCAGGTTTGGGCCTTGTCAATACAATAAAAATGACAATACTACCTAAATCAATGTACTTAACTTACTCAGTAGCATACCAAATTATCAAAAGATTACCTTACAAAGCTAGTAAAATACCAAAATTCATCTGGAGGAACAAAAAATAAAATTCTCAAGGAAAATAACGAAAAAAGTAGGAAGGTAGGAGGCCTAGCAATACCAGATTTCAACCATATAGTACAAACTAGTAATTATCAAAGCTATTTCGTACTAGTTTGTAAAAAAAGAAAAGCTGCTCAGTGAAACAGAAAAGTTATAGGACTTATAGAAAGAGATACAATAGTATAGTTTCTAATAAGACCAATGACTTCAACAACTGGGGTAAGGACTCACTACTCAATAAAATCTGCTGGAAAAACTGGAAAGTAGTTTGGCAGAAATTAGGTTTAGAGAAATATCTCAACAAAATCAGCTCTGGATGGATACGTGAGATAGATACAATGGGTTATATCCTAAAGAAATTAGGGCAAAGCAATTATGGATAGAAGAATTGGTTTTGTTTTTTTTTTAAGTTTGAAAATTTAATTTTAAATGCATTTGAACTATCATCTAAATTTGAAATTGTCACTCACTGGGCATTTTCCAGAAAACAAGATTTATCTTTTCTTCCCAATAATAGTCTCATGCCAAAATCTCTGTGCTTCACACTGCAAAATGTATCCCATGTTTTTATTTTAGCTCATGAATACTGAAAAGAAGCTCCATTGTGGTTTCTAAGAGAGGAAAGCTTCTCCCTTTTGTGACTGACCTGAGTTACTATATTAGCAGTGTAACTCTTCAAGAACTTGTACCATTCTAGGAATAATCACAGATGGGCAACTGTTGCCAGCCCCACCTTTTTGCTTGAATCTTTTATCTTCACACTAGAGTCTCACTTTTTATGTTTCTCTTTACTCCTGTATTTAAACTTCAAAGTTTCTCCATACCTGTGGTCTTTTCATCAGGAATGCTTAGAAGTCCTCTATTTCATTAAGCACTATGATCCTGGATAAAGTCTGATTACTGCCTCCCAAGTCTAGACTCTGCAAGTTTCTCACTTGGGGTTTGGATCTGTGCAAGCCTAGAGTTCTGCTTGACTCCACTTCTTTCATATTGACACCAATTCTTTTAAAGCAACAAATAATATTACCCTTGCAAGAGTTTATTAAATACTGGCTGTGTTTATCAAGTGTCTCAAAAAATTCCTGAAAATTTAACAACCAGCTCTCCTGAGCAAGTGAGAATTGATACCACCATACCACTCACTGCGTAGGAAAACATATCAACTTGGCAACTATATTGTTCTTTTGTTCTGGGTTCTCTCCCTCCTTCCACACCACAACATTCCACAAAAGATATGTCACAAAAAGCAAATACCAATAGCGAGTAGGTACTTTCTTCCTCCTTTCTGTATTGGTCACAGCATAGGAGGAAGGCTGGGCCACTGCTCAGAGCCATTGCCCAACCTAGCTGCCCTGGCAACTACAAGTTTTCCTTGTGGTAGAGTTAGTTCTTACCTGCTCAGAAGAGTGGACAGTTAAATTTTCAAGAATTTTACAAGTCATTTGATAGATAAATACAGTCAGTGGACAGTCTAATCAACTCCTGCAATGGTAATGATACTTGTGGTTTTAAAGAATTGGTGTCATTTATAGAATATGTTTTTAATACATTACTGTCTACTTTGAATGATTTTAGCTTTAATAATAAATATTTGAAAGTGAACTTAATTTCATTTTATTTTGATGGTGTTAATAAAAGGCTTAGAAGAAAGTCTGAATTAGCTAAGACGTTGTTAAAAATTTTCCTAAAATCATTATTTGGCACTGTTTAAATCATCAACTAAAATTATCACTTGATGAATCAATATCTGAAGTAAAATAAGTTAGTCATTTAAAAATATTTTGGATAAAATTAATTTTATTACCAATATAATAAAAATCAAACCAAACCAAACCAGGAACTATAGTTAAGAACTTAAAATGAAATTATTAAAATTGGTGGAGCACCAGGACTGAGATGACTGGCATGTAGTTTATTCAGTTACTGCTGAATAGTATGCATGTCCTACATTGCATATGCATTTTTTTCAGGTTTTCTTCTTAATTTGGTTTGACAAAGAGATTAGTTAACATTAATTTCTTGCAAAACTTTGCTTTAATGATTGACATTTTTGAAGAATATTCATTACTGCAAGTCAAGATCAACTGACATTAAGAAAGAAAAAATTAATGAATTGTGCCATAGGTACTATGGAAAATTTAAATTTAATACAAGTATGATCAAAAGTTTTCTTTTTCTGCTCACTTTTTCCTTGGCTTAGGTATTAAGATCACAGCTCTGTTTCATAGAAAGAGATAGGAATGATTCTTATTTTGTCTTATGTATTGTGTAATTATGCATTATGCTTGTATAATATTGAAATTAATTATTCTTTTAACATTTGACAGAATTTGGTAATTCCATTTATTCTTGGAATTTTTTCTTTAAGTGTTCATTTATGAATTAATTTATTTTTCTGGTATTGGGTTATTTAAATACATTAGTCTCTTTTTCTTTTGTTAATGGA
>CM053772.1:195828615-195848702 GCA_028658325.1 Potorous gilbertii
AAAATAATGGATGCTGAAGAAACACAGAATACTTTCTTCAAATGACCTTACTGAAGAAAGCTGTTAATGCTACAAAATGGGAAGGACATAAAAGAAAAGACATTCACGCTGACGATGACTATTTTCCAAAGAAGTCTGGATCAACATAATTTAATTGCCATATCAAAGAGACCAAAAAAAACCTCGAAACCACTTTAGCCAGTGAACATCTGATTTCCTTAACAAGCTGAGGCATCAAGGGCAAAACCAGTTTAAATATATAAATCTATTTTTAAAACCATTAGTTAAGGGGATGATGATAGGGAATCGTGACCAACATCACATCATAAAAATATAAAAACAATGCAGAAAATTCAGTAAAATGTCCAACTAAAGAGATCATGCCAAAGTCCTTTAAGGAAGACCAAAACCAAAACAAAAGAAAAGCTGGATGAAAAATGGAAAAGTTCAGTAAAGATTTCCCTAACAAACTCTTTTGCTTATCAACAATAGCAGCACTAACACATCAGGATTCTACTATCAGTCAGTCCTCAGCGTGCAGGCTGGGAAAGAAGAAATGGTAATGAAGAAAACAAGGAGGGGAAGAACAAGGGCACTGGCCATTTTTAGCTTTGGGTCACAAAAACAGGTGGCAGGCTGGGTGGGCTGTAATCTGTCAATCCTTGCCCTAAGGGACACAAGCTCAGCTCAGTTATTCCTCTACAAGTAGAGTTCTCCCATAAAGTTCTGAAGTCAAGAAGTAGGCTGGAAGAATAAACAGACCAAAAAAACCCCAAGAATTTTACCATAAAGAGCTATTATTGGGGCAAGGAGCCTCAAGACACAAACTCAAAAGAAAATAAGGAATGACTCCCTGGGAAAGACAAACCAAGAGTAAAAGAAAAAAAATCTTAAATTTTTTGATAAATCAGAGTGCTAGAGGAAAAACTGAAAAATGTAATATGGAAGAAAGAATTAGAAAAGGAATGGACAGGTTGAAAAAAAGCGGTACAAACCTTACTCAAACAACAAATTCTGAAAATTAGAATGGAACAAAGGAAAACTAATGACTCCATCAACTTTGCTAAAAAAGTCAAAAGACTGAAAAAAAAGTAAGTTATCTCATAGCAGAAACAACTGACCTAGAAACTAGACTGAGAAGAGAGAATTTATGTCACTGAATTATCTGAAAGTCATGAAGACATATATTTTTTTTAATCACAAAAGAAAACTTCCAGATCTTTTAGAACCAGAGGGCAAAGTAGAAACTGAAAAAATTCAATGGTAACTTCCTGAAAGAAACCTCAAAATGAAAACTCCCAGAAGCATGACACCCAAAATCAGGGGCTTCCATGTCCAAGAAAGAATTTAAGTACTGAGGAGTTACAGTCAGGATCACATGATTTAGCAGCCACAATTTAAAGAAGCCTCTTGAGATCTTTGGGCACGATATTCCAAAAGGCAATTGATACAGGCTTACAAGAATAACTTACCCAGCAAAATTGAGTATAATCCTAAAGGGGAAAAATGGACCTTCTAGGCATTCCTGAGAAAAGACCAGACTTGTGTAGAAACCCTAATATTCAAACACAGGAGTTAGCAGAAATATAAAAACATCAACATGAATGAACGATAAAAGCCTAAACAAGAATAAACTGCTTACATTCTAACATAGGGAGATGACACAAATGTCCCCCCCCAGAACCCTATCATTTTCATGTACCTTTCTTGTTGTTCAGTTGTTTTAGTCATGTCTGACTCTCTGTGACTGCATTTGGGATTTTCTTGTCAAGGATACTGGAGTCGTTTGCTATTTCCTTCTCTATCTCATTTTATAGATGAAGAAACTGAGGCAAACTGGGTTAAGTGACTTGCCCAGGGTCACACAGCTAATAAATATCTGAGTCCACATTTGAACTCGGGTTTCCTGAGTGCAGGTCCAATGCTTTATCCACTGAATGTAATGTCAATGCCCGCAGCAACTGCTATGAATACGCATGCATATTTCCAGGGTAAATTAAAAAAAATACAATAAACTTTTTTCCTGAAAGGCAGAAACAAAATATTTATTTGGGATATAATTAGAATACTAGGAGGTAAGATTTAACAGGGTAATTATCACTAATCCAGGGAGCACCAACAATCTTTTAAACCTCCTTTCTGTCAGGCCTCCCCACAAACACAATTTCCCCTGACAAATTCCTCTCTCCGCCCACTCATAGCGTGCTTTCTTCTCTCTGCTCTGCCTCTCTCACTCTTTGCTTGTGAGCTCTCTCTCTTTCTCTCCCTGGGCAAGCTTCTCCCAGTCTGAGCTTCATGCGATCACAGGCTCCATGTGTTAGGCCTATTAACAGGCGGGGAAGATCTTCCTATTCTATTAACATTACATTGAGACATCTAGCTGTCCCTTCAGGTACCAAAGGAGTTTAATTAGAAAGAGGGACCTCAAAGTGGTTCTGTTATGTTCTGATGATCCTGAAATATTCATGGGAAGGGAAGGGAAAAGGAATACACTGGGGAAAGGGAAAGGGTAAATAAGAGAAAAGATGGGGAAAACTATCTTATATAATCAGGGTTTTAAAAGAGCAGCAATCTATACAGACATGGAGAGGGGAGATGTTAGAACTTGAACCTCACTCTCATCTGAACTAGTCAGTATTTAGCACAGTTCCTTACACATAGTAGGCACATATTGATTGATTCATTAAAAGAGGGAAGTATACATGAACATGAACACACACACACACACAAACACACACACACACACACACACACACACTCTTTCCCTGTCATTCTCTCACTCTCTCTGGTACTGAAATACATTTTATTCCAGAGAAAGCAGAAGGGAAAGGGAGAAGGGAGAGGAAATGAAAAGTAGGATAGATTAAGGGAGTCATTCTAAACAAAACAAGCTCAAACTCAGGATGTATAAAAAGTACAGCAGCTATTTTTGTGGTTGCAAAGAAACTGGAAATGGTGGGTGGGTGGGTAAATACTTATTGAAGAGTGGCTGAAAAATTAAAACATTTAAAATATAACATTATATGAATGTTATAGAATATGATTGTGTTGTAAGAAATGATGATCAGGGAAAGCTAGGAAGACAAAGCAGCTGATGTCGTGTGAAGTAAGCAGAATAAGGAGAATTATATGGTTTGTAATAAAGACATACATCTTTGAAAAACTTAGAAAGTCTGAATAATGCCATGACCAACCACGATTCAGAGCACTCATGATGAAACCTATTATTCACACCGTGACAGATTCAGAGTGCAGATTGAAACATTTTTGGGAAATGGACAATGTGGAATGTTTTGATTAACATTATACTTGTTTGTATCAGAGTTTTTTTCTTTTTCTCAACACAGTTTGGGGTGAGGGGAGAGAAGTGAGGGATAAATAATTTTTTTAATGGAAAAATTTTTAATAAAAAACCCTCCAATTATAATATTTGTATCACTTTCTCAGATCTTTCTTTTCCCAAATTCTCTTTTCACTGTAATCTTATCAGAATTATCAAACTTAATTCCAATATATTGTCATTTTATTCCTGAAACAATGTCTCAATTTCTAACATGAAGAATCAATTTGAGTCATAACATTTCTGTTCCCATCAGATTAATTTTTAGTAATGAGTTGCAAGACAGTACATTTATTATGAAACTGTTATTAGAATATTAAATGATTTGTGCCAAATCACTTTAAGAACACTGGAGATCATTCAGCAGAGGATGGATGACCACCTGTAGAGGATGCTATAGAGGTCATTCTTGGTCAGATAGGTATGAGCTGCATTAGGTGATCTATGTGATCTCTGAAGTCCCACCCAAATCTCAGATTATATTATTCTATGCTATAGTATGATTTGCTACAACAAAGACAGGAGTAAAACACAATCAATCATCAAAAAACTGAACTTCCAATCTACTGGTTCTCCTTTTCCTTTTTCCCTTCCTTAAATAATCCTAACCATATTCAATCCAATTAAATACAGATCTTAAGATATTCTGGGGTATCTATGTGACACAGTAGATAGAGTGCCAGGCCTGGAGTCAGGAAGATGAGTCTTCCTTGTGTTTGTCCTTCATTCTCCAAGAGGACCATGACATCAAGATGATGGCGACTTACTGCTTACGTTGATTTGAGTGAGGGAGTGCTGTGCCAGGTCACCAGGCTTACTTTATCCTCCAGAGCCATCTGGGTCCAGTGGCCAGATATTCATCATGACGATGGGAGATAGTCCAGGATGCAATGTAAAACTCTAGTCATTTTTGGCTAAGGTCTTATCATATTCTCACTTTGAATGAAATACAACCATTCAATACTCAAGGGATGGCCCCTTTTATAATAATAAAAAAAAATCAAACTGGTAGGGTAAAAGAGAAATAGTTACTATTTAGTATTTACAAGTGACACAGTAGATAGAGTGCCAGGCTTAGAGTCAGGATCATAAATGTTAGGAGAAATATAAATGTGGATCATTTCCTCTGTGTCCCCTCAGTTTATCCACTTTTTTTCTAAATATATGTCAGAACTTTTTGTCCACACATTATTGCCTGTTGGGAGTCCCTCTAAGTATTATTATATGTACATAATGTACCCCTTCTACTCACTAGATAATTCTCTTAACCTCCAGTTCTTCATCAGGCAGGAGAGAGACTCAGGGATTACAAAATAATGAAAGGTAATTAAAATGATCCATAACATCTGTAAGAAACTGGAAACAAGCATGTATTCTTCAACTGAGAAACTACTGGACACACTGTGATAAATGACCGTAATAGACTGTCAATCTGCCATAAGACATGATGATTATGAGAAATTCAAATGAACTCAGGAAGAGATATTTGAAATGGTACAGAGATTAAGTAAATAGAACCAAGAAAAGAACATGCACAATGACTACAAGGTATTAAGGACAATAACACTAAAAGACAATGCAATTCAGGTCAGTGCAATGACTAATCTTGACTGAAGAACAGTAAAGATGATGATGCATATCTTCTCTTTATCTCAGCAGACTACAGGTAAAGAACGAGGTCTACATTGTCAATATTCCAGTTTGCTTTGTTTAACTGTGGTTCTTTATTAGAAGGGAAGGTTTTATTGGGAATGGGGGAATGGTATTTTGAAATGATAGCAATATTAAAATTCCCTAAAAGCATGAACAAACCTTTTTTCAATAGAAAAAGGAAAAAAAATAGACAAAATAAGATTAAGGGGTTCTAAATACACCTCTACCCTCTCAACATTCTCGGTACCAGCTATCATGCCTCCCACAAAATATTCCTTGGCATCATTCCAAGAAAGAAGCTTAGATATTATGAAACATGAATATGACTCTCCTTCAGGAATATAAACTGTGAGTGAAATAAAGTCACTAATTTATATGGATAACAGTCAAGAGGGATTTAGTATATTTTGAAAAACGCAGCTATTAACCTTACACTGATAACCACTAAACACCCAGAGAACAACTTACTCAAAATGTTAGTATACTTGCATGCTGCAGTTATCTAATGGGAGTCTTGACTATGTGTATTTTTTTTATCATATTTTGAATTTCCCACATGTCCTGAAATCAAGAAATCAAAAACGAAAAGACTCACCTTTCCTTTAAATGTGAAACTGTCTTCGCAAAGTGTTCAGCTCCCCCATCAGGCAGATCTAGGGACAAAAGAATCCACTGCTCAAGATGATGCATTATGAGAGGATGAGAAACTGTAACACACACACACACACACACAAATTTGGTTTGTAGAAAGATTTGGGTTAGAGGACTGACTCTGTTACTATATGACCTTGGATAAGTCAATTAACTTCTCTAAGCTCCAGTTTTCTTATCTAAAAAACAGGAAATTTTTTAAAAAAATATCCATACACCTACCTCACAAGGAGGTGAAATAGCTTATAAAAGAAGAACATAGAGGACATAAGATCCTAGGGTTGTACACTTAAGGGCCTTAGAGACCAATGAATCCAACTCTTATTTTACAGATAAGGAAACTCAGGCACAAAGATATTTAAGTGCTCAGGTTCAATCAATCAATCAATGGACAAGCATTTATCAAGAACCTACTAGGTGCCTAGGCACTGGGGATACAAGAACAAAATGAAACAATCTTTATTTGGGAGGAGCTTATGGGGGACATAAGAAGTCTATGAAAAAATACATATACAGAATAAAGTTAATAATAGAAATACATAAAAAGTAGTTAAATGTAATTTGGAAAGGTCACTAGTGGCTGAATCAGGAAAGGTTTCAGGCAGAAAACAGTGCCTAACCTGTCTGTGAAAGGAAGAGAGGAACAACAGACAAGGAAGGATCCATTCCAGGCATGGGGGATGACCAGGGCAAAGGAAGGAAGATGTGGGATGAAGTGTCTTAAGCATGAAACAGGGAGAAGCCCAATTTGCCTGGATCTATGAGTATAGAAGGGGCAATAATGTCTAGTGAGGCTGCAAAGAGAGGTGTAGGGCTCTCTTTAAACAAAGGAATTTCTATTTTGTCCTAAAGGAAACAAGAAGTTACCAGAGTTAACCGAGTAGGAAAATCACATGATTTAAGATCTGTGTTTAAGGAAAATGACTGACAGTAATATGCAGGCTGGACTAGAATAGAGGAAGATTTGAGGCGGAGGAGGCCAATTAGGAGGCTACTGCAATAATCTAGGTGAGAGATGATTTAGGTCTAAACTAAGATAGTAGCTGTGTGAGTAGTGAGAGCTGAAAGATGATGTGAAAGTATAAACATTATAACTTAATAAAGGTTTAGATATGTGGGGTAAGGAAGAGCAAGGAGGTAAGGATGATGCCAGGGTAATGAACTTGGTGATGAATTCTTTGTCTATGGAAACCCACAAAAAATATGGCCCTAGGTAATTTTCTTTGGGGGGAAGGGAGGGATAAAGCGAGAGAGTAGGAGCAAGATATGTAGACATGCGCGTGCACACGCGTGCACACACACACACACACACACACACACACACGCACACACACACACACACACAGAAAGGGGTTGAGAATACAACCCTCCAAGGGGGATGAGATCACACATAGATGTAAAGAAGTTGGTTGGCTTTGGCAAAAAAGCCTATCTCTCTTCTGGAGACTGGGAGACCAGAATAAAGAGTGATGTCAATGGATTTTGAGATTAAAAAAAAAAATGGTAGAATGAAGCGTTCTATCAAAAGGTGATAGAAGACAGAGCCCTTAACCTTAGGGAGCTTATACTATAGTTGAAGGAAGTAGACATAAATACACTAAAAATTAAATGACCACAAGATCTAAGTAATAATTCAATACAACAACAGAGAAGCACTTCGTACCTATATAATCTTGCAAAAAAATTGGTTATTATTAAGACTAACCATCTCGATCCACTGATGTCAGCACAACATAACCAAGTCCCCACTCTGCAATGGCTTTCGCTGTATTGTAGGGCTCATTAGAGTCCAATGGAGGTGGTTTTCTTGCAGTCTTAACAGAACAAAATCTGCAACCTCTTGTACAAGTGTCCCCCATCAACTGGAAGTAAAATGTTATAATTTAAATGATCAAGTATTAGGTACAGTAGGACAAAAACATATAAGACATAGTCCCTATCCTTATGAACTTTAAAATCTACTTGGGGAAAATGAAAAATAAATATGCTAAAAAACATAGTTCCAGACAAGGTAAATCACAAAATAGTGTAATTATAACATGAAAGGATAAACAGTAAATGCTATATAAATTTTACAATGAGCTTACCCTGAGCTAAATTACAGATAACATTATGAAAACTTTTCCTTAAATTCACCAAAATAAAATTAAAAACCTAAACAATGGCCACATTATTTTAGTCTGTAGGTTCTGTGGAGATCACAAAATGTGTTTTCTTCCTAGACAAAAGACTTCAGGAGAACAAGCCTGGGCTCACCATGATAGTGGCTGTAGCGGTGGCATATTCTCCCCCTCCCCAGCACTCCCCAATGTTGGGGCACCGTGCTTCTTCACATACCTATGATCAGAACATAATGGACAGTAAACAATAACCTGAAATTATTAATCAAACAAACGTCTAATAACTATGAATTTTGATGCGACAGTAATAATTCTACCAATAACCATTTTCCCAAGAGCAGAATAATCATTTCACCTCAAGTTCCATTTTATCCCACCAAATGCGAAGCAATTATAACTTTAGATATATTCTTAATATTGAGTAGATAATGCTATGCAGGACTTATGGTAAAACATAACGAGAACTGCACAGGATGAGAATTGTGCAAATGATAAATGTGCAAAGTAAATTTGTAGATGGGATAGAATAGAAGAAATATCCACATCGATGAAATCATAGATCCACTGAAGGGCAGATCTGTTGGGACTCAGTTCTGAAGGGAAAAGGTTTTAAGTTTATTTCCATTCTACACAGTAAGACAAAATTTAAATTCCTAAAACCTGGGAAAAGTAGCTTGGCAAAAATGATAGAGCACTGGCAGTGGAGTCAAGAAGACCTTAGGGAAAGCATGCTCGGTGAACCCCATGGTAGAAAACCTATGGGAGGATACAGACAAAAGTTGCACAGGATAGGTAGGTAGGGATGAGTTGGGATCTGCATTACTGGAGGAAGCAATAATATCAAGGAAATCACAGAACCAACAGTGTGCTGGAATATTAGAGTACTGCTAAGGAAAATACTTCTTTAGGGGAAGCTAACAGTGAAATTACATACTTACGGTATGGAGATTTAAGTTCCGTAAAGTATTTTTCAGTTTATTGTAATTTTTTCCAATAGGAATCTCTGTTTTTAGCCATGGTGGCAAGCTTAGCCTAAGTAAAGCCAAATAAAACTATTAGGAAACATAAGTCTTAATAGACACCACTGCTATTAAAACTATTTTGCTGTTTTGTATTTCCAAGGTAAGAAAAAATTTCCCTCACCCTACATTACCCCTTTTACACACAGTGTTGACTAACCTCTAATAAAGGAAGAAAACCAGATAAGTAGAATCATATCTACTCAAAACTAATCTAGAAATCATATTTAAATAATCTGGCACTATTACCACTTCCAAGCGAGTTAGGCTGTTTCATGAGTTTATAATAAAAAGGGAAGGTACCTGTCTAGACGTAATAAAATTTATTTTTAAAATAAAACATTCAACATTCAAAAGTGTAATCAGAGACTAAGTATTATGGAACGTAAAGGACATTCAGATTGCTTGAAATTTTAATTACCTCTCTCCTTTCTGACGTTTCAAATTTCCCTTATATTCAGCCCAGGTATTCTTGTCTGAAAGGTCACCGGATATAAAATCCTGAAGGCCTGGTCCCTTCTGTAAAAGCTCCTTCTTTTTGTCTGGCAAAGAACTTAATGTTTTGTACTGGCTACACAAATAGCTTCCAAGTACCTAGGAAGGGTTAATTGTGTTATTATCACACAAAGCAGCTTGCTGAATTTATCCAATGCTAAAAAATCCCAGCAATAGATTATAGAAACTTAGAAAAACAAGAACGTTATCTCTCTTCTCTGGTAGTTTACAACCTAAGACATCAAAGCCCACACTGTCCATAAATACTAACTAAAACAGAGGCAAAATTGATTATCACTTGGATCTCAACACCAATATTAAAGCATGCCACATGTTATGTTGCTGAACAGACATGTATTTATAAAAGTAAGTTCCAGCTGTTTAGGAACATTTTGTTGGTCTTGTTGAAGTTCTTGTATCGATGTATATATTTGAAAGTAAAAAAAAACTTCCACTTAAAAAAAATTCCACAATCAGAATTTTTTTTGTTCAATCTCATTTGTCTAAATTGGTGAATCTCTACATTGCTTTTTTTTATAATTGCTCATTATTTAAGAAAAATCAATAAAGTACCGCAAAAACACAAAATTTCAGAATTGGGAAGATCTCATTGGCCACCTTGTCCAACTTTTTCTGAAAAAAGATTCCCTTCTCTTAAATAGATGCCTTCTTAAGATTCTGATATGTGTAAAATTGTTCTGAAAGTTATTAAATACTAACTATATATCTAAATAAGGTATTTTTCTCCACTTCTATTTAATTACAAATCTGCATTTTATCAAATCAGAAACCTGATACTAAGACAGTTGGATAAGCTACTACACACACATAATGTGTGCCAACACATTATTCCTGTCTGCCATGGGATTTTGTTTTGAGCATAGTAAATATTCACCAATAATCCTACCTGGGACACTAGTTGTATAAACATAGGCAAGTCATTTCATTCCTTTCACCATCAGCTTGTCTGCAAAATATGGATACTTCTACCTACAGCACTCATTTCACAAGACTGTTTTAAGGATTCAACTATTCACACCAGAAACATTTGTTAGATGATTACCACTTGCTAGACACTGTGCTTGGTACTAAGAATAAAGACAAAGATGAAGTAATCCCTGTTTTCCAAGAATTTACATTTTTTGGGGAAACAAAATGTATACAGAAAAGTCAACAAACTAAGTAGATCAGGAAAGGCCTCTTGTAGAAAGTAGCTATTGAGCTTTAAAGGAAGCTAAGAATACTGTGGGACACAACAGAGAGGTTCTTAACCTGTGGCCCATAAACTTAGTTTTTAAAAAAATATTCTGATAATTATTTTAACAGAATTGGTTTCCTTTGAATTTTATTTTATGCATTTTAAAGTTTTTATTCTGAGAAATCCATAGGCTTCACCAAACTGCCAAAGGGGTCCTGGAAACAAAAAAGATTTAAGAACCACTGAAGATAAGGATAGTGAATTCCAGACATAAGGGATAACAGGGACACAGGAGAGGGAATGTTACACATAAAGGACATATAGGTGAATTTCAGTGGAATGTACAGTATATGGAATGTATTAAATAGCCTCACAAGGTAGGTAAGATTCAGATTATAAAAAGCTTTAAATGCCAGAAGAGTTTGTATTTTATCCTACAGACCATAGGAAACTACTAGAATTTCTTGAATTGGGGTGTAATAAGATCAGATTTGTGCTTTCAAATAAGATAACGCGCTTTCTAAAGGTCTTTACAAATCTTAATGATCTTTATAAATATCAATTATTGTAATTTATTTCCGGGGTCAATAAAAAGCCTTTCCTAATTCTTCTACTGGTTGGACGGTTCCTTAATCACTTTGCATTAACTTTGTACGAATACTTTGTATGTATACTTTGTATACTTCTCTGTGGACAAGTTGTATCTCTGCCCGACCCTCCACTCCGAATGGTATTTGTATCTTTGTTTACATTGGTGTCCCCAGGATCTGGTAGAGTGGCGAGCACCTAGTCACCAGACTTGATAGACATTGACTGGCTGAATGAAAAAACGTGTAGAAGCGCCCCCAAGTGAGTCATTTGCTATCGTTACGTGTGTGGCTTTTCATCCTTTATAAATCTGTTCTCGTGGTTCCTGCACGTCTCTTCCAAGGCCTCGGCTGGAATCAAGGCCGTGGCTCGGGGCTGGGTCGGGTGGACAGCGCAAGCCTGGAGGGTCAGGGTCAGGGCCAGCAGTGGGACGGGGAGGAGCAGGAAAGGTCAGCTTCCGACGGCACCCGCCCGCCCCGGCAGCCTCCGGGGTCCTGCACTCACCCGGGACCCAAGGATGCCGGAGACCCCGCCGCAGCGGAGAGCCATCCCGGGAAAGGAGGCGAGCTCACAGGCCCGGCTGGCCGGCCCCGGGCTCCACCCGGTCCGTCACGCGGAGCAGGAAGTGACGAAGAGCAAGAAGTATTCAGGCACGGCAGAAGGTCCGGTCGTCGCAGAAGAAATGCGTCATCGGACACGGAGAGACGAGGAAGGCGGAGAACGCTGCTGGAGAGCTCGCGATATCGCAGGCCGTCAGGGATTGGTTGCTCTATCCCCGTCTACGGCGAACAGTTATGACGCAAGACGCAGATCGTCCACGTAGATACAAATACGTGATGACGAAAGACGTTCTCTCTTTGGCCCATCCAGAGCCAGGTGAGTTGCTCTTGGTCTTGTGTGAATTTTCTGCATCCAAGTCCATCGCTCCTGGGGAAACTGTTCTCGGGGTTCCTTGGCCCCCCCACACACCCTAATTCTTCCCTTGTCCAGTAAGCATTGTGTGGATCCGCCTGCCATTCACTAACCGCTCTCACGTAGCCTTTCTGTCCAACCCCCCCCCCTCCGCTCCCTGGGACAGTTTGCCCGGGATTCACTTCCGGTCCGAGTTTCTCGGGGCCTTCGGGGAAAGCGGCTCCGAGCTGGCGCCCTGAGCCGAGCGTTCTCCGCGGGGAGAGAGGTGCTCGGGGCTGGGGGAGGAGGCCTGGGCCTTCCCGGGCAGCGCCAGGCCTGGCTGGGGCTGGTGCTGTCAGACATCCCTCTCTCCCCGAGACTGGCAGCCTCTCCGGGGCCTCGTGCGCCCGCTTTTCGTGTTCTCTTTGGGCTTCTTCCCCGGCGGGGTCGCCTAGGCGCGGTCGGCGTTGTTTTTGTGCATTTTGGATTTTGTTTTTCAGAATGAAGACCATTCTCAGCAACCAGACCGTCGACATCCCAGAAAATGGTAGCTCTTTTTTTAAATTAACCCTACTGTTTTAAGCCTTGGTGAGGGTGTAAAGACATTTGTAGCATATCTTCTACGTAGGAATTTATGTGGCAAAAATTCAGGATCCCTTTTGTCATGACTGCATAGTTTGACTGTATCTGTAACCTGAAAAATTTACTTTAAGAAGTGTTGCGCCAGTTGGATTTTTTTCGTGATTCTGTATGGTGTTTAGGAGAGGAACTTGTAGGTTTATTGGCTTTACTTTGCTGTGGACTCATTTTGAAATTTGAAATTTTGTCTCCTAGTTGACATTTCTCTTAAGGGTCGGACAGTTATTGTGAAGGGGCCCAGAGGAATCCTCCGTAGGGATTTCAACCATATCAATGTTGAGCTCAGTCTCCTTGGAAAGAAGAAGAAAAGGGTAATGTGGTCATCAATATTGTTAAAAAAAAAAAAAAATCACCCATCTCAGAAGAACGTAGGCTGTCATAGAATGGGAACTGTGCGATGGGTTCCGTCTACATGGTGCAGTGGCTTTTATGTAGTAGTTGCTGTTTATTAAATGTTTGGTGATGATTCAACTGTAGCACACCTCTTTGCTTCAGAAATTAGTTCTGGACATCAGGGCTTAAAGCTTCACTTCTGCCCCTTAGTTATTTGTTAAATATGATCAGTCACTAACCAGTTGTTAAGCACATACTAAATCTTAAGATGCTGCTCTTTCCTGGTCCTCCTGCCTTTCTAGTTGATTCTTCATCCTTTCTCATTTTGGGGTCAACACCTGTGATCTCATCACCATGTGCTTAACACCAGAAAAATGCAGCATTTCATTAAGTGCTTACTGTTAGGCCAGGTATATAGCAAGTGCCCTCAGACAATTTATGTTCTAATGAGGAAGACTTAATCTCAGTGGGGGCTGGAACTTTTGTTTTTATTTGTATCTTTTTTGCGTTCAGTTTTAGTAATTAAGTTCTGAATGGAGGGCAGATTAGTTTATGTGAAATAATTTAAATGTGCATTAGGAAAGAGCTATAGAAGTTGCTCTGGTTCTCACCAGAATTTATGTATTTCAGTACTCAAGTGAAATAATGAACTTACTTATAGGGATTGTTTAAGCTTCCATATAAATTGTTAAGGGTTTAATACCATATTTCTGTTTTACATGTTTATTATTCCACCATATGTAATAGTTAATTTCTATCTTTATTCTTACTGCCACTGATAGTTTCCATAAAACTTAAAACCACTTCAGATCCTAGTCCAATTTTTCTTTGACCCCTGGCTTCTTAAAATTGTGGCACATTGTTGGGCCATGTTGTAGGCTTGACTGTAATATATGCCATTAGGTGGTGAAATTTTTAGCTCCAGCAGGTCTGAAAGATCATCTGTAGTTGTAGAGGGATGGAGATAGAAATTGATGGGGAAATTTTCCATGTCTTTTGAATTACAAAACTTAGATCAATTATCCCCGGAAAAGGCCTTCTAAAGTCATTTTCTATTGCAGCTCCGGGTGGACAAGTGGTGGGGAAATCGAAAAGAACTTGCAACCGTGCGCACAATCTGCAGTCATGTACAAAACATGATCAAAGGTGTTACCCTGGTAAGAGAGATAAATAGGATTTTCTGCTTTCCAAGTATCTTTCCTGTACCTCACTGACTAACCAATTGCCTGCCTGTTTGTATTGTTGAGGGAAAGTCTGGCATATAGGTTAATGGATTTTCCAAGTTTGGAACTCCATTTGTTGGCAAGTTTGTTAAAAAGAATTTCTGAAGGAGTGATGCCGTTCCTTGATTGTTCCTTCAAGTTTGCATTCTGTCCTGAGCTATTAAAGTTGTCTCCTAATTGATTTCCCTGCCTGCCTCCAGTATGTTCCTTCTCCTAATTTATCCTCTACAGCCTCATGTTTCTGTGGTGGCAAAATGTAGTTTTAGCATTTACAGAAAATAAGTTTTAAAAGTACATGTCTGTTTTGCAAAATTCAACAGTTCTGTATTTGTTGATTTAATACAGGGTTTTCGTTACAAGATGAGGTCTGTGTATGCTCACTTCCCCATCAATGTTGTTATTCAAGAGAATGGCTCACTTGTTGAAATCAGAAATTTCTTGGGTGAAAAATATATCCGAAGAGTGCGCATGAGACCAGGTATGTACATGCTTTCATGTAATCTAGATTCCCAGAAATTTTTGTTTTGACTAACAATTGTATGTATATTTTCAGAGTTGTGTTAACATTTCATCATGTCTCCTGAGGCTAATGAAGTTGGTGTAAGCTTACTAGCCTTTGTGAATGTCGGGTCTCCCCTATTGGCATTTGCATTCTCTATTATAAAAATTATAGCCAACAGCTAGCTTCAAAGATAGAATTTTCTGGCTGCTCTAAAAACCCATAGAAGTTTGTTACTCCCACCATTTACTTATTTTTCAAACCCCATCCTCTCTTGACTTCAGCCCTGGTTACTGGGAGTTTCCTTTATTCCATAAGAGTATTTCCTTGGAGGATTTTTCCATGTATAGAACGCTATAAAACAACTGGGGTCTTAAGTTAGCCACTTTTAAGGAAATCAGATTATTTGATTTTATCATTTATTCAATGATTTTATCATTTATTCAATACTGATTCTGCAGGGTATAAAAATAACATGATTAGTAGTCAGGTCTGTTTTTCTGAAGTTGTGCTAGTTTGTGTTTTATGCAAATATGTGTCAAGCTATTAAAAAGAAATTGGGGAGTGTGTTTTGTTGTGTCTCCAAGTGCCTTACACATAGGTACTTAATAATTGAATGAATGATTGCTTGGTCCAAAGTTACTTTGTCTTTTGGGTTTTCAGTTTTCCCATCTATAAGAGGATAAACTAAATGATATCTGGAATGCCTGGAATCTCCTATATGTTTGTGTTTGCAACCAATCAGACTTTTTAAGTATTTAAATATTAAATAGAACTTTAAAAGGGTATTTTATTATATTGGAGTGTTAAAGTGTTGAATTATTTTAGGTTCCAGTCATATAGGCATGGAACACTTTTAACACTGATTTTTGTGAGATTATACTTACTATAAATGGAATTTAATCTGTAATAGTCACAGAATGTCACATTTGTTAAATACCTATTATATGTGCAGAGCTTGGTGCTTGTCCTTGAGATAAAGTTTCAGTGAGTCACAGTCATTAGTGTCGATAACAAATGTTATTGGCAAGAGTGCTAGTCTTGGGTTCAAATCCCAGCTCTAACACTCAATAACTGAGCTGGAACAAGTCATAACATACATAAGGCATGTAAATCTAGAGTTGGAAAGCACCTTGGAGGCCATTAAATTCAATTCCTCACTTTTGCAGATGAGAAAACAGGCCTGAAGAGGTTAAAGAATTTCCCAGGATCTCAAGTCACTGAGATCTTTTGAGTCTAGATGCAGTTGTCTTTATTTAACCTGTCTTGTTTATAAGTTGAAAAATAATACTGTTACCTCATAACATTACTGTATGAATCATAAAAAATTTAATGGACCAATGTATTTAAAGATGTGAAATCAGTGTCTTAGAATTGTGATCTAAAATGGGGTGGGGAGCCTGTGTCCTTCTAAATCATTTGGGTGCAGCCTTTTCTCTGAGTCAAGTTTTACAGAACAAATCCTTTTAAGGGGATTTGTTCTATGAAGTTTGGGTTTGGTCAAAGAGCTGCACCCAGAGGGCCACAGGTGGCTTTGAGGCCACAGGTTCCCTACCCTTGGTCTAAGTTTTCATTGGGGGAAATCATTACCCACTGACTATAATCAGGTAATGAGTTTCTCCAGAATTTGGTAAGATGAGTCTGTCATGAGACTCCTTCATTCTCACATCTTTTCTAGCTTGGTGTAGTAACTAACTACCTATGAAGTTTGTGGTTTGCTGGTATGACCCCAGAAACCCCTCTGTTCCAGTCAAGTTAGGCAGTAAACATAGAAACAATAGACATGAACTATTTGTAATTAAAGATTATATGAACATACTCTTTTTAAAATCTTTTGTTCATGTTAGGTGTTGCTTGTGCTGTTTCTCAAGCCCAAAAAGATGAGTTAATTCTTGAAGGAAATGATATTGAACTTGTTTCAAACTCAGGTTAGTATATTTATGGTTCTAAAATATATTTTGAAATTTTGATCTCTATCATGTAGATCATTGTATAAGCAGTACATCATTGATGTTCCATAAAATGCAAAAATAATCATAATTTTCTAGGTCTGCCAAAATAACAGTGAGCCATAGAAGGATAGCATGTCCGTGATGGTTTTATTTGATATCCTGTGTTTCATCGCTTAGAAATTTTAATTACTAACTCTTACGAAGAAGGAGTGGTTTTTCAGTTTTAGTCCAGGTTGGCTGTATTGCAGAAATGGATATATTGGGTGCATTGTTAATTTGGCTATAATAGTCTTGAATTCTACTTTTTATCTTATACTCTTATAGCTGCCCTGATCCAACAAGCTACTACAGTCAAAAACAAAGATATCAGAAAATTTTTGGATGGCATCTATGTTTCTGAGAAAGGCACAGTGCAACAAGCTGATGAATAAGTTGAGAAAGGTAAACCAAAGTGATGGGCTTTCAGTAGTGAGATGACTTAAGATAATGTATAAAGCATATTGAAAGAACCTTGAAGCACTGAAAATACTGTTATTTCCATGACTGTATGTTGTATTGTAAAAACAAGATTGGGACATTCTTTGTCATGGCTGCCTCAGTTTCCTTTGCTGATCTGCAGGTGTTTCCCATGTGTATTGGTTTGTGTCAGTTCTATCTATAAGAATTTTTTTCTTTCTACAGATGCCAAAGGCGGTGTCCTGAGGAGTCAACACTTATTCAGATGTCAAAATAAAAATACTTTTTGTCATTTGGAGACTTTTCTCTTTTTTTCCCCAAATCCTTTGCCACTCCGAGAGATAGGATTTTATTTTAAAATAGGTTTAACTGGGCCAATGATACAAAGAATTAGGCAAATGACCCTAGGTTCTTGAAGGCCAAGCCCCAGACTTGAAATATTGAGGTTCTTACTAAGACCTCTTTGTTCTTGAGTTCTTGATTAGAGTAGACAGGTAGTACTCTGGTAACAATGATAAGGACAATAGTGTCTCTGAGAGAACACTACAGTATGAGGTGGAGTGGAGGGATGTGGTGGGATAATTGGGGAAGAATATCACTCTAGGCAAAGGCATGAGCTAAGCATAAGCCAAGCCGGGTGAGGGGCGAGGACTGCAAGTGATAGGGCTGTCAGAAGATTTGAATGTCTGCCTAAAATGAATGTTTCTCAGTAAATCCATTAAGAGTGGAGACCAGAAATTTTATATTCTGCGACAGCTATGGAGGCATTGGTTGTGCCACATGCAAAACTGATTTCTGTAAGGGTTGTTTCCCTGCATGGGGCCAATCATCCATTAACTCTTATCTCTGCTGCTTTATAGCTAGATTCCTTATCTTTCCAGTCTTAAATCTTAATCCTCTCCTGCACCCTACAATCCAGTGCAGCAGAATTGTTGATGTTTATTGATGATTTCTTCTTAAGAAAAGAACATAGTTGGTCTGTTCTGTTATGGATGCCCCCCTCTTTTGTGAGTCCCAAGAGATGTATTTGTTAACATGCCCAGTACAAAACGGGTACCTTTGGTCTCCATCAACCTGAACTGATCACATCCCAATTTGAAGATTTGTTCAATTGTTTATCCTTTGTTTTCAAAGAGGACCAGTAAGATACAGCATTATTAGATTTGCACATGAATTGGATTTAAATAAGGCAGAGTGGTCAACCTCACTCTCCCAGAGTCATCGAAGTCCAGTGGCAAGGATGCCCAGGGCATCCAGCCAAACTAAGTGCTTATACCTTCACAGCTCTTGGGGCAAATTTGTTCTCATCTCCCCATTCTGCTGGAGGTCTTCACGTGTCTGGGGTAAAAGTCTACCCCCATAAGTTATCCAGTGGGTCTCTCAGTTACCCTCAATCTAGTTTGGCCCATCTACTGATTCATTTTTATTGGGATGTAGCTGTTGGTTCTTGGAGCCACAGGTGAGATTTGGGTTAGGTGGACACCAAAGACAGGAGTGGCCCTGAAGAGGGTTCAGCAAGTCTTCACACCAAAAGTGCTGGTTCTCCCTTAACACCCCAAAAATATAGTAGGTTTTAAGCACTTACTATGTATCAGATGCTGTGCTAAGAACTTTATAAATACTGTCTCAATAGTGGGTCTTTTGATGTCTTGGAGAATCTGAGTTTTCACAAGGGTGGTAGCCCCTCGTTTAAGCAAAATATGATGTTGTCCAGCTGTTTGGTGAAGTGAAACGTAAAGCTGGAGCCATGGATAACCTGCTAGAAACAAACCCATTTATAAGCCTAAACCAGCAGAACAGACACTCAAAATTTGAAAAGAATATACTTATGGACCACCGTACCGCTTTACTCACTGATGGGTAAAGGAGCCTGACTGCTTGGGTGTCAACTTTTGGAAGAAGGACGAACTTCTTCCAAATCTGACCCTTGCAAAGATGTGTGAAATAATAGGCTGTCCCAAAAGTCTTAGTGAAATTTTAAGCTTCAAGTTTCTGACATAAAAATGCTACAAACTTATGAAAATACTGAAAATGATTTAAGTGTATTTTACCCTTATTTGGTTTTGTGAATTTTGAATAACGTTTAGTTAGGATAATCATGGTAAGATGGCATCCTGTCATGTGTTGTACGGTAATTTTTGATGACCCCTCACCCTCGTTGGATTGGTAGAAAAGGCACACCGTTCCTTGGCCACCTCATTCATCTCTATTAGCCTTTTCCTTGTGGGGTCACATCAGAACTCAAAAATGCATCATTGCCTCATTTTTTGGATGATCCCAAACCTAGGATTGCAAATAGAATCCTTTCAGTCACTGAGCAACAACTTAGAACAACTTAAGTTTTGTGTAGCATTTATACTTTGGAAGTTATTAAAGCTTCACTACAATTCTTGGAACACCCCATGTAGTAAAAGCTTGAGAAAAACCTTAGGTTTATGTTTTGAGCTAGGTCTAACAACATAAATGGGTATAAAAGTAATAAAAGTATCAAGGCAATTCTGTATTCAAATTATTGTGCGAATAATTTTGTAGGCAAGGAATGTCAAAACGTTTTGAAACAGGATCATTATATTAACATTTTGAAAAAAATACTGGTTTTCTTGAAATTATGCTATTTTTTCTCTACATGATCTTTCTATAAAATGGGGTTGTAAATTAAATAATAATTCATGTTTCTGTAGTACAATAAAGCTTGCAGAGCTTCACAATTGTGTCAGTTAAATAGTACAAGCCCATTTTATACCAAGACTTTAAAGTTGAAGTGACTCTCAGTCTCACACAGCTGAGAGTCAGAATTTATGACTAGGTGTCTTGTTTACAAATCAACATCCAAAACACCTACATGTGCTTGGACTGCTGGCCCAGGAAAATAAGCAGTAAGGGAGGATCAATCTTTCAAATGCTGCATAGGCCTCATGATTCTCTCCCACACCTTTTACTTTGTGTTCCTCTATGTGAAAAGGGAAAAAAGATTTTAGAGGTTAAAGAGTGATTGAGTCAAACCTACTCAGTGGACTGGATATGAATAAT
>CM053772.1:195849202-195879669 GCA_028658325.1 Potorous gilbertii
TAGGAAGTAGATGCCTTGTTTTTTCATTCTCAATATAATAATAAGCTTTAAAATAAAAATTTTGAGAAGCAAAGTATACGTTCAAAAAAGATATCATGAACTTAAATAGACCCAAGATACACAAAAGCTGTGAAAATCTTTAAAATTACGTTAATTAAAGTTGAAAATATTAATTCTGAATCTTTGTGTTGCTTACTATTTGAATGTTCGGTAGAATAGAACCTCCTTGAGGGCAGGGGCTCTCTCATTTTTGGTATTTTTATCTCTAACCCCTAATATGGTTTACTAGCACAGTGGCACAGAATAGACTCCTAACAAATGCTTGTTGAATGATATTTCCTTTCCCGCATCTGGCACGATAGGGGCATGTTATTTGACAGCTTGGTATTTCTTACAGAGAATATACTTGAGATCTGGTGCAGTGGATAGAGCACCAGTGCGGGAGTTCAAATCTCACCTCAGACACTTGACACTCACTAGCTATGTGACCTTGGGCAAGTCACTTAACCCCAATTGTCTCATCCTGGGTCATCTCCAGTCATCCTGAAGAATATCTGGTCACTGGATTCAGATGGCTCAGTAGGAGAAATGAGGCTTGGTGACCTAAACAGCCCTCCCTCACTCAAAACAAAGTTAAGTTCAAGTCATGTCATCATTTCTCTGATGGCATGATCTTCTTTGGCAACAAAGGACGAACACACACATACTTGAGATCTAAGTAGGACTGTGTCTCAGTGGCATAAACTACCAGTTAAAAAGTGAAAACTATGTCAACTTCTGCTTACTTCTTCATAGCTCCACAAAAAAGGTACTCAGTATGTATTTGATGAGTGAAGTACATTCCTCACAAGGCCCCACACATAGTTCCTTGGGCAAATATTACTTTCATTCTCTAGGTCTATTTCCTTTTCTATAACATAAGGGAGTTAAATTAGACTTCTTGGAGTCCTTTTAGGTCTAAATCTAAAATCCTGTGAGATGATCTCTAAGGTCCCTTCCAGTCTTTACATCTTGTAATTTTGTTATTAGGTACTCAATGAATATTTATTGAGCGAAAATTGATATCTTGCTGCCTGGAACACTGGATGGTACAGTAGAAAAGGCAGGATTTGGAATCAGAAGACATGAGTTCAAATACTAATTCTATTTCCTACCAATACTTCTCTGTTCTAAAAACATGGGAGTTGGCATGGAAGATGTCTAAAGTTATCTGTAGTTTTAAATCTGTAATCATATCACTAATTTTTAAAAAAAGAAAGAATAATTCTTTTTTTCTTAAACTGAGTTGACCAGTTGTTTTTGGTGCTGTTTAGGCTCTAGAGAGAAAATACAGAAAAGTAATGTATCTTCTATCCACTGAAGAGAAGTTCAGCAAAACATTCTGTATACATGAATGATCTGTGACCCACTCTTAAGCAGCTACAGGGAAATGAAACTTTTTAATGAATTTGACCAATCAGTTTTAAAAAGTTCATTTTCATTCAGTCAGCTCCTTATACGAGTAGGTCAATGATTTCGATTATGTCGATGATACATTATTTTGCATAATTAATGGTAACTGAAGTGAACATAATTGTATTCCAAAATTAATGTATTTTTGAGGTCACTGGGAGAATAATTCATACAATCACTTGCCTTTACAAAATGATTTCCTGCCAAGAATTTTTAGACAAGTGAGCTGTCCTGTGCTTCAGTGCAGGGTTGTTGAACTTAGATGGGGAAAAAAATTACGTATTTGTTTTCAATAACTTCTAAATGAAATTTAACATTTTCTTCAATTATGAATGTAGGCAACAGATCACTGCAAAAGTACCTGTAACTTGGTCACTACTATAAATCACAGATATTTTCATTATCTGATTGCATATGTTGGACATATATTAAAATATTGCTTATGCTCATCATTACTTGAAAATTACTGGAGTTATTAGACTCTTAAATGCTTTATCTTGTTAATAATGCATTAATAAAGGAGTACATGTGTCACAAATCTATTTTTAATACCTTGATAATATTTCAGTATAGTTGGTTTCCTTTGTAGTACTAGGTATTTTATTTCGTGCATTAAAAACATTTTATTTTTTTCACTAATATTATTTTATTTTGGGCATTTAAATTATTCGGAGGAATCCAAAGACTTCTGCCTGACTGGTCAATGGCACAGCAAGGTAAAGAACTCCAGAGCTAGCAAGTGTGTTAGCTGCTGGTAGACAGAGCCAGTCTCTATAGGGAGCTAGTGTTTAATAAATGCTGCCTAAAACTAAGAGCTCACTATTTTTGTGGAAGAAACCATGGAAAGGCATAAAGTCAAGGAAGGTTTCTATTAATTTTGCCTCAGAGATTTAGAGAATATTATAATCTTTTGTCTTGGAGGAGACTTACTTTAGGAAGTTTCTTTTTGTTCTTTGTTTCTTTTCCAACAAAGATCAAACATGCCCAGTTTCAGTTCCTAGGAGGTGAGCTTTGAGGAAAGTCAGGATCTAGGTCAAACGGGGGGGTTTTGAATCCAGATAATTTGCTAAACTCAGATTTTGCTTCTGGTGTCTATACTTGGAGACAGGCCACATTTGAACATTGCATTAGAAGTAGTGTAAGTCAGGGGAAAAGGGTCATTTAATAATTTGGTCTTATTTAGGACTGATCTAGATTTAAAAAAAACATTTTACATTTGTATGGTATTTTTAATCTATGTTCATCACTCAACTTGAAAAGATTGGGAAGGCAGGGATTTTTATCAGCATTTGTCAAAGGAAGAAATTAAGGCGCTTGTTTAAAGTTATACAGGAGTGGTGGGACCAGAACCCAGGTCTCCTCATTCCTAATCCCATGATCTCATATGTAACCAAAGATTCCATTACATGTTTTATAGTTTGTAATCAGCAATCACATAAATTTAATAATCAAAGGAGAGATTTTATAAGATTCAGTTAATTGACATTGTTTTCTTATGCTTTTCTTCCCCCAGTGGGAAGGACAGTGGGAGGGAGTGTTCAGTTTTGGCCAAATTTTGGAAGAACCTCAGTAAACTGGAGCACAACCACAGGGAGGCAACTGAAACAGTGAAAGACCTTAAGATCCTGCCATTTTAGGAATGGCTGAAGAAAATGAGGACGCTTTACCTAGAGAAGGCAGGGTAGATCAGATAGCTTTCTTGAAGTATTTGAAGGACTTTCAAGTGTCAGAGAATTGAGATTTGTTTTGTTTGTCCCCAGAAAACCAAACTAGAAACATTTCAGCTCAGCTTGATGTAAGGGAAGGCTACCTCATAATTAGAGCTATTCAAAAAGAGACTGGGCAGAGGTATCCCTCTTTGCTTAAGGCTTTTCAAGCAATGTATGGATAACCAATGGATCTCATTCAAGTAACAGGTTGGACCCCATACTTGAGGTCCCTTCCAATTATGAGAAGCTATGACTGTAAGATTTTAACCTGTAACTAGCTAGAGAACAGTCAGGTTTCTTCATTTCTTTTACTTCTGTTCTTTTTCCTGTTTAGGAAAGTGTACTCTGACATAAAGAGAAAGTACCTTGTAGAAAATAAGATTTATAAACCAATATGTTGCTGCCTTTCTGGTTTAAGGAAGAATTAAAATTTTTTGGTACAGAATTGAACTGAGAAGTCAATTTTGTGTTTTAAAGGTTCTATTTATATTGTAACTACCAACCCACATTGATGTAAGTGTAAATGTAGAGTGACCAAAAGGAACTTGTTAGAATTTACAAGGTGCCTAGGTACATGGCAATTCTCACAGCTTAAAGTCTGCTTAAGTGGAAGATTTTATATTCAAACCTCACCACTCTAATTTGTTGACATCAGCTCCTAAGGGAAAATTAATGTGGGACCATCCTATAAATCCATGGTCATTCCCTTTGTTACAACCAATATCTCAGCATTTCTTCTTTCTACACACATTTGTTTCCTGTAACCTACTTGGGAAAAGTGGAGTGAGCGTATTCATTGCCTTTTGAAGGCTGATGGAAATAATACCAGGTTAGCTGAGGATAACCTTACGACCTTTCTTCAATGGAATCGCAATATGTTGTTGTAAGTTCTTTGCCTTATAATATTTTTTTCTTTTCTTCTTGTGGAAAATAACTGTTAAAAGTAAGATCAAGGTGGAAAAGAGACAACAACCAAAGAATATCAATGGTTTCTTCTTCTCAAGATATATGCAGAAAATGCACTGTTTGTCATGGTGACTCTCCCCACATTCAGTACTGGTATGCTCAGAAGGAAAGCCTCTCCTATTGATCAAGTCGTTGTAGAATTGTATTGAGGACTTTGCTTGTAAATCAGATGTGAAGAATCCAAATCTGGGTTTAAATTTTTCTTCTGTCAATTTAAATGCATAATAGCCTTTTATCTTGATTTTATCAATTAGGTAAGCTGAAAAAGAAAGATTGGAATATATGTTAGTAAACCATACTGCTTTTTTAAAAATACATAGAATATGTAAACCTCTTCCATGGAGAATAAAAATTTCCTTGAGGACAGATTCTGTTTTGTGTTTCTATTTGTATCTCCAGCACCTAGCACATAAATGCTTTATGGATGATTAATTTATGTGGATAGCAGATATACTTTTCTTTAAACAAGCTATAGTCACAATCACCAAAGGACTCATCCAATGTCCCTTTGACATAATAATGTGACTTTATAAAATGCTTTGGGATTTACAGTGCACTAGAAGGAATACTGTCTCTAGAGTTAAAGGACCATGGTGCACAGCCTTCCTCAGTTTCTTATTATCTCTGTGACTTTGGCCAAATCATTTAACTTCCCTGAGCTTTCTTTTTTAACCGAAAAGGAGGGGGATTTAGACTAGATAGCTTCTGAGGTCTCTTCCTGCCCTAAATCTATTTATTCTACGCCATAAAATCATAGAATATCAGGTATAGGAGGGACCTCAGAGGTTATCTGGTCCAATTTGTACTTGAACAAATATCACCAAAATGTACTCATCTAGGGGATGTGTAGTAATGTGGAACTCACCATGTACACTTTTAGATCATCCAGTCTACTTTTAGTCTGCTATACTGACTCGGGATAGTTTTCCTTAGTATGGACTCTAGGCCTCTTGGTACCTTGGTTGCCCACCTCTGGAGGGATTCTAGTATGTCTGTGTCCTCTCTAAAATGTGGTGCTCAGAACCAAACACAAGATTCTAGATTTGGCCTGACAGGACAGACCCCTTTTGCTGCATACTGTGCTTCCACAAATGTATCCTATGTCCATTGACTTCTAAGACTGTAATATCACCTGTTGACTCATACAGAGTATGCAATATGCTAAAATTAGTTTTCCAATATAATGCCCAGGGTTTAGGTCAAAAAGTTCCAATTTCCAGATGATCATTCTTCAGAAAGTGGAATCCCTAAACACCAGACATAGGGAATTGATCTTCCCCACAATTTTTCCTAGAATAACTTTTTCTCTTTTTCTCCTTTGCACTTATTATATTCTACTTCTTGTTAAACATACTCAATACATGTCATACCTGCCCTGTTAGACTATAAATGTCAATCAGGTAGGCATTTGTTAAATTACTATTGAATGCAAGACATTGGGCTAGGCCATAGAAACACAAAGACAAAATGAAAAAATTGCCCCTCCTCCTTATGGAGCTTATATTCTACTGAGGGACAAAGCATATCACTGAAAAAAAAATCTTTTTATAACTTGAGGAAGAAAAGCACTAAAAACTGGTAGGAATTAGGAAAAGCTTCTTCTAGTATGTGGCACAAGAGCTAAAGGAAAATTGGAATTCTAAGGGTCAGAGTTGAGGGATGCATTCCAAGAACAAGGGAATGGATACCTTGGAGGTAGATGGTGGAATATCAAAGATCACAGCAAATAATTGAGGGTCAGGACCATGTTCTTTTCTGTTTTTGCATTCCTAGCACTCTCCTAGATCTATTCTGCCCTTTATAGCTAAATTCTTGAGTCCTTAATAGATAACTCTACTTTCTCTCCTCTAATCTCTTACTATCTGGCATCTCATATCATCATTCCACTGAAACTGGTCTCTCAAGAGTTAACTTATTGTTTAGTCGTGTTTTCAATTGTGTCCAACTCTTCATGACCCCTTTTGGGATTTTCTTGGTAAAGATACAGGAGCGGTTTGCCATTTCCTTCTCTAGCTCATTTTGACAGATGAGGAAACTGAGACAAATAGAGTTAAGTGACTTGCCCAGGGTCACATAGCTATTACATGTCTGAGGCCAGATTTGAACTCAGAGTGATGTCTTCCTGATTCCAGGCCCAGCACTCTATCCACTATGCCACCAAGCTCTCCTCAAGAGTTACCAGTGATTTCTTACTTGCCAAATTCAATGGCCTTTTCTTGGGCAGCTTAGGTGGGGTGAGAGAGGAGTTCTCTCTTTTGTCATTTCCTCCAGTCATCTCCATCTCTCAGCTCCAGGCATCTTCTCTGGCTGTCCTCCATGCCTGGAGTGTTCTTCCCCCTCAATCCCACTACCGGCTTCTCTGGCTTCCTTTAAGCCCCAATTAAAACCTTATCTTCTCCAGGAAGCCTTTCCAGCCCCTCTCAATTCCAGTGCCCTCCCTTCACTAATTATTTCCCATTTATCCTGTATATAACTTGTCTCTATGGATTTGTTGTCTCCACCATTAGACTGTGAGCTCCTTAAGGGCGGGGACTATCTTTTGCCTCTTTTTTCCATCCCTAGCACCCAGCACAATGCCTGGCACATAGTAGGTGCTTAATGTTGATTGAATAAACTGAACTAAATTGAATTCTGGAATTTGCTTAAAATCCACATAGTTGTGTAATATCTGACCTAGAAATTCTAACAGTCTTCAGTTATGGCATCATAGGGATGACTTTGGAGTGAAAAGAACTTAATTTAAGTTGTGATTCTGCTACTGACTTTTTAATACAGCCTTGGGCCGGTTACTTATCCTCAATTTTCCTTATCTTTAAAATGGTGTAATACCACTTGAAGTATTTACTCCATGAGGTTGTTTTGGGGGTCAACTTAATGTAAGTGACACATTTTATAAACTGTGACATGCTCAATGTAAAGTTGTTGATCTTACTTGCTAAGTCATTTCTATTCTGGCGGGCCTAGGATTTCTTACAACTTTTCTGTTCTTCCCTTCTCACTCTTTTAGACATTGCTGTCTAAGAATATATTTCTTAGATACTTCACTAAATACATCACTAAATCCAGAGTATTCTAGGCCCCTTGCACCCTCTGTGCCCTCCTCCCCTGGAAGGTTGCCTTATGGGATTACCTTTTAAAGATTCCTGGATGTATTTTTCTAAGTAGTATTTTCGGAGTTCATCATTTTCTAGGGACTGATCATCAATCCCATTGGATGTGATATAGACATCTGCATCACCATAATTTTTCTGGATCCAGCTGAGAATCTTTCGCTGTCCCCATGGCATCACTGCCTGGCGGGTAGGGGAGCTCAGGCAGGTGATATCCTGCAGAAACTGGACATCTCGGTCAAAATCGTAGTGACTACCATTCTGCTGCTCATGGATGACAAATCTTGTGGTAAAGTGATTTAGGGCATAGAAGTCAGCTGAACCTTTGATAAGCCTCCTTTCCTCATCTGTGAAATGTGGCAGCACAGAACTGGAAAGTCCCTCCTTGTTCTTGAAGGCAATGTACTCCTTCATTGTTTCTGGGTAGTCTCCTGTCTTGAAAATGGGTTCTGCAAACCATGAAATTTCAAACTGAAGAAATCGCTCGGCTGCTTTCAAGTGGGAGTCGGCAAAGGGATTGGCAGGTTCAGCCCAATCTGCGTGCAGAGACAGAGAGATTGCCCCATTCTGAGAAGGTCTATACTGGCTATCATAGACGTGCCAGACCAGGGCATGGGCAATCAGTAAATTGTGAGCTGCCCTGTATGTGTCATTGCTGCTGTTGTTATATATGTCGCTCAATCTGTTGGGTTCGTTGATAGTGATCCAGAGCTTTACCAAATCTCCAAGTTCCTGAAAACATAGATTTGCATAGTCCCGAAAGGCATGAACAGTTGACCGGTTTAGCCATCCTCCATTCTGGAGCAAAGGTGCAGGTAGACCCAAGTAAGCATGAGTTGGATAGTATAAGGTGACCATGGATGAAATGTTGAGTTTCATCACCTCACTGATCACACATCTGTAATATCTAAGAACCTGTCGGTTAACTCCAGACACGTCTCCATTGGGCAGAATTAAGGACCAGTCCAGGGCAAACCTATAGTGGGTAATTTTCATTTTTGCCAACAATTCAAGTTGTTTTTTGATGCTGACAAAATCTGTGCATTGAGCAGCTCTTGTTCTTATTGTCACCCCTTCTACTCGGTGTAGCAATCCATTGCCAGACACATTCCATGAGTATAAGTGAGGATCTTTGAACTGTGGTGAGGAAGCTACTGATTCAGCCTGTGAAATGCAAGAAACACATTCAAATGAGGCAAAGATGATCTTCTATAATCTAGAAGGAAATGTCCATGACTTTATTTTTGTTTCTAACTGAAACCTGAGAAGGAACATATGATGCTTATCTTGACCTATAGTTTCAGGCTTTTCATCTCCATGAGACCAGTAGAAATAAATCTGTTTTTGACTTTTTTTAAATTTTTCTTTCAATTAACAAAAGTCTTCAACCTTCACCCCCTCAACTGAAAAAGAAAAAAGAATAAAACCCTTGTAACAAATATTCATAGTCAGAAAAACCAAATTCTTTCCCTGGACATATCCAAAAAAGATGTATGTATTGATTTGCACTCTGATTCCATCATTTCTCTATTAGGAAGTATGTAGCATGATCCTTGACATTTCTTAGGGAAACCAGAAAATGAGAGCATGGAAGCTGATTTGGGAAACAAACTGCTGTTTCCATCAGAAATCACTGAGTAGTTGTTCCTATCTCCTCATTCTCAAATATCTTTCTCAATTTTCACTTGCCTTATTTAATGTTGCTATGACTCAGGCTGAGACATAATCAGGCATTTGGTTTCTTGTTCTGATTTAAAAGTTGTTAAAAAAAATTTTTTAAAACAAATAACTAACTCTAGGAAGCTACCACAGTGGCCAAGAATTTGATAATGAGGGGATGCCCATCAATTGGGGAATGATTGAACGAGTTGTGGCATATAAATGTAATGGAATACTGTTGTGCTATAAGAAATGATAAGCTGGCCAAGTTCAGAAAATCTGAACTTATATGAACTGATGCTGAGTGAAATGAGCAGAAATGAGAGAATACTACGTAATAACAGCCTCATTGTGCTATGACTAACTTTGATAGATTTATATCTTCTCAGAAATGCAAGGACCCAAGACAGCTCTAAAAGACTCATGATGGAAAATGCTGTCCACATCCAGAGAAAAAACTATGGAGTCTGAATGCAGATTGAAATGTACTATTTGCTGTCTTTTTCTTTTCTTTTGTTTTCTCTTTCTCGTGGTTTCTCCCATTTATTCTAATTCTTTACAACATGACTAATATGAAAATATGCTTAATAAGAATGTATATGTAGAGCCTTTATCAAATTGCATCTGTATTGGGGAGGAGGAAGGGAGATGGAGGAAATTTAAAACTCCAAAGTTTATGGAAATGAATGTTGAAAACTAAAATTAAATAATTTAAAGGGAAAAAAAAAGTTATTGGTTAATCATAAAAGATTGGTGAAATTGGTTAATCATAAAAGATTCAATATAGTAAAGGGTGTGGAAATGCTTCCAGAGGCAGATATGGATACAGTGCTAACTTCAAGTCAGGAAGACCTGAGTTCAAATTCTGCCTCAAATTCAAAATTCAAATTCAGTCCAAAACCTGCTATGCTCCACTGAGCAAGTCAATTTAACCTCTCTTGGCTTCAGCTTCCCCATCTGTAAAATGGGGATAAATAATCGTCCTTTTACAGGACTGTTATGGGATCCACAAGAGATGTTAATCGTGTAAAATGCTTCATAAACCTTAAAGCATAATATACATTTTAACTATTATTATGATTATATAGCACTAAGGGTGCATCTGTTTTATCTGACAATGGGCTCTGTAATGACTCTATTGTATGTTAGAGCTGCCCTTCCTCACAGAGGAGCAGAACAATGGAGTTGCACAACAACCAGCCAATTAGATGGATTTCTGAGGCTCAGAGCTGTTTGACATACCAGTGATCCTTTGCAAGTGAACTCTAGCCGAATATGGAGATGGCCAGAAACCATAGATAAACTACAGGACAACCTTGAGCAGCAGCTACAGAATTAAGACCTTGCTTAGAACTTCCTAAACATCCTGGCTCATTGTGTCCACAGATGTACCTCTCCCCTTAATCTGGCTCTCCTCTCAAAACCTTTAGGGGATTTATTATCTCCCCACTTTTCCACTCTCCTTTGAGCAGCTGAGAATTCTCCCTCTCTGCTCTGCTTACACAAGCCCTTCTCAGACAATAAATGCTTTTATAATCTGGCATCAGACTGTTTCATTTAGGGTCTCTCTTTTTGAGCATTGGGGTCTTCTTTTAACACTTGTGAAATAGTAATTTTCCCTGCTAAATGGAATGCTATCACTCTCAAGCAATTTAATTTAATCAGTCCTCCTTGAATAGAAGATTTTATCAATTTCAGGGAGGAACCAGATTCCCTAAAACTGAAGCAATCTTTTTATAGCTTCCACACTAGTAGAAATGGTGGCTAAATTTGATTAGAAAAGTATCTCTTTGTTCATCTTTGACCTGATTGAAAGGGTACTAGTATATGGGGTATAATTGGTTGTTGGAATATATTTCTCCAGGTATCAGCATTAACATTACTATTGCTCTGTTTAAGTAAATCAGAACACACTGAAGTTAAGCTACTTACCTTTTCTTTTTTTTTTACTTTGCTGCAGAGTCTTGTCTTTTGTTTTAGAGTTACTATAAAACAAGTGGAAATTGCTTGAGAGTGATAGCATTCCATTTAGCAGGGAAAACTTTGGTGAGTGCACCTCTCTCAAGTAGGAATGTTTCTAGGGATAGGGATAAGAACTGGATGTATGATTTCATTGATCAAGGGAACTGTGAGTGAGCTACTTAAAGTCTTAGATTTGTGGAGGACATTGAGGGGTCAAGCCACCTATGCCTCAGAGGTGGGATTAGATGGCAGATCTTCCTGGCTCCAAAACAGCTCTCTGCTCATTAAGCCACTTTGCTTCTAACATTTGTATATTAAAATAAATTTTCCCTGACACACTTTGGCTAAAACACAGCACAGAGTTTTTCTTCCATAGGTAGTTGCCCGAGGTACAGCTCCAGAGACAGTGACAAAAGCCCCTTTTCAGCTCCTCCCCTTAAAGTAAACCAAAACTTCCCTGCCACTTTCTTCTCCCACCACAAATGGAAACAAATTTTAAGTCACAAATCTACAATCAAGACACTGGCAGACCACCCTCATCACCTCCTAGACCTGAGTCATCAGGCAAAGAGTAAAACCTTTCCAGGTCTCAGTACACCATCAGCCTCTTGCTAGTCTGAAATTTTCTTGTGTACAAAAGCTACCGTTTGTACTCCCAGGTTTAAATCAACTAAAACCAACAGAAGATGGCTTAGGAAAAACATTTCCCAAACTCACTGCTAAATTAAGAAAGAATTCCTTATCTGCTGAAAAGCTTTTGCCTCTCTCCCTCGTGTGGAATTAAATGTACCTGGATTAAATGACAATTAACTTTTCAGTAAACACACTTGACGTGTCATCTTCCATAGTCTAATTACAGAACTGTATGCCTGCCATCTGTCAAATAGTTATCTAGGACATTAAACTCCAAGAACATTGGTTATCCATGTATACATTAGCCTAAATCTGTGTGTACATAACTATTTAAGTAAATTTCTAGCCTGGATGATGGCCAGGTTCAATGCTGTTTGAAAATTTATGGAATCAATATTGGAAACAGGTCACTAGAGATCATCTTACCCATCATCTTACCCATCCTCCTATATTCATTCAGGCAGTACCACATTTGAACCACCCTGAAGAAAGAATGTTTACTTGACTTTTAGAAATCTTCAAAGATTATCACTTGTCCATTTGAGGAAGTAGTAGTTGTACATAGTGAAGAGATTTAGCACAAAATTAAAAGAGATGCATACCAATCCCAACTTTATCGGTAAACCTGGCAGAGTCCGGATAAATGAGAGAAGGATGTAGAGGAGAGGCTATATTCATTTTCCTAAGACACTTTTGTTTCATTGTGTTTCTAGTTCAAACACCTTTAAGGACTCCTCAATAGAAGATTTTCTCTTCAGACTGTCACTGTGTGGCATCCCCCACAACCTGACCCCAAACTACATTACAAGCTCACCTTCTATAACTTCCTTACATGTTCTAGTCAGACTGGCCTATTACTGTCTCTCGATCATTTTCATCTTCATTTGTGCCATGACCCCTCCCTAGAATATTCTTTCCCCTTTAAATTCCATCCATCCTTCAAACTTAAGATCGTATCTTACAGTTTCCATGGCCTTCCCTAAGTTTCATGGCTTCCTAAACTTCCCTAACCTTTGTGCCTGAGTTATCTGATTCTCCTCCAATCTCCCCTATTATCCATACTTCTTAACTTCCCTTTTTCATATTGCCCATACAACTCAGCCTCATTAACGCATTTTTCCCTATGGGAACATCTTGTTCCCTTTCCATGAAATTATAAGTTACTTGAATCCAGGGACCATGCTTCCTTATGTATCCCATGGAATTTAGGCTAGAGCCTTGCTTCTAGTAACTAAATAGTTATGCCACGGTGACTGATTAACAGATAACAAAACATCTATAATGAAAAAACTTTGTTGGAGTGAGGGACACAATTATAAGATTATTGCTTATAGCTGCAGAGCTATAAGGGACCTTAGAGGCCATAATTTTACAGATGAAGTAATGGGCCCAGATAAGTTAAATGAATTGCTCAGGATCACATTGGTGTTAAGCATCAAAGATTTTAGAGACTTCAAATGCACCAAATCACCTTTGATACTTAAGAACAGTGGTGTCAATTTCAAATAGAAATTGGAGCCAACAATTTGTACAAAAGGGTTGTATTTTGACTTAGTTTTAAAGTATGCTAATTTCTATCTTATTGTATTTTTATTTATTTTGTTAAATCATTCCCAATTACATTTTCATTTGATTCGGTCCCCACTCAGGGCCATGTGTGATGCAGGGAGTTTAACACCTATGCTTTAGAAAACTCTGTTAGAGATTTAGGGACTGTGAAAGCAGCACTAGGTTTTCCACAAAGTAATTTTAGGTTGCCCACAGGGCAAGCATTCCTGAAGTTTTTCCTGAAAAGGCTTCAAGTCAGTTTTCTGGGACAGAGTTGGCTTCTTTGGAAGGCCTGGAAAAGTGACTTCCTTTCCTGTCAATTTTTTAAATGATTCCTTTGCAAAACATGTGGACCATTAATTAAATGAACAAAACTGGCTTTTGGCATCTTCGGCGGCTAGATGGCGCAGTGGATACAGCACTGGGCCTGGAGTGAGGAAAACGTCTCTCTGACATCTCAGACACATACTACTTGTGTGACCCTGGGCCAGTCACTTAACTTTGTTTGCCCCAGTTCCTCAACTGTAAAATGATCTGGAGAAGGAAATGGCAAACCATGTTAGTATCTTTGCCAGGAAAAGTCACAAAGAATAACTGGACATGATTTAAAAAAGCAATTGAACGATAAGCTATAACTTAATTCCTCCAGATCTCTCTCTGCAAGTCTGTCTTTATTTTTCTGTGTCTGTCAATCTGTCTCTCTTTTTCTTTCTCCTCATCAGTAGGATGAAATCTTAGTCAAGCAGTCTGAGATTTAATATAAACTCCCCTCCTCCTTCCACAAAATCAGTGCTGTCCTTCGAATGCGAAAACGGTGCTACTACTCCATGCATACGTGGGCATGTAGTTAGAGCTTTTTTCCTCCAGAACAGCTCTGAAACTGATGCAATCGCACACTGTCCCATAGTCTTGCTTAAGATATGTATGAGTGTTTTGTGTCTCTTAGCAGCTGTCTGACTAAAGCTAAAATTGATGTCCATGAAGTGGGTAGAGCAAACAGGCCTATATGGACTTCTTAACTCGTATAGCCCTGAACCATCTGCTCATAATAAACCACCAAAGTGCTTTACTTGCAGTGGTACAGTTAGTGGCTTCTGTAGACAGCACTGAAGAGCACTTTAGCGTTATACCTAGTGGCCTCTCCAAATCTACATTTAAAAAGAGATTGAAAAAAATTATTCAGTCTGCCATCTAACTCCTTCAATTGCATATCAGCTATTGTTGCATATTATTTGTAACTGATATTGATATATCACTTTAATGTGTGCAAAGCACTTGCCATAACATCATTAGCTCCTCACAATCCTGTACCATCAATAAAGCAGATATCATCATCCCTATTTTAGATATGGGGAAGCTGTGTCTCAAAGAAGTTATGTGCCATGTAGGAAAGATAAGAATATTTCAAGCCCAGACTCTATCCATTACACTGCACTGCCTAGTGAATTGATGCCTAGTTAATAACATTATATAACACATCTACTGTTCAGTCCACTTTGCAGTTAACCTGTCTCATTTATCCATGGCAACTTACCTTTAGAACCGATTCAGTAATGCCCCAGGAAAAGTCACAGGGAAACTGACCCTGCACATCAGGAGTGGACTCTTTTAAGATGAATCCATTCTCTTCTATGATTTGTTTGTAGTAATGTGCAGAGGACTTGGGTTTTCTTTCCTTCTGTTTGCTACCAAAATCCACATAAAATAATCCCCGTCTGGTGGTATAAGCATCTTGCCATTCAAAGCCATCCAGCAGAGACCACGCTGTGTAACCAAACACTCTTACTTCATCATACTTTATTGCTGTAGGGGAAAAAAAAGAAATTGGAGTTGATTTGAGGGCCCTCAATAAACATGTGTTAAGGGACTACCATGGGCCAGGCACGGGGAGTGCAAAGAAAATCCCTCTCCTCCTCAAGGAGTTTACTCTCTAATGTGGGAAGCAATACAAACAACAAAATATATTTAGGATAAATTGGAGATAATCAACCAAAGGGAAAGCACAGCTTTCAGTTGTCTAAGGTGTGAAAATTCATTAACAATACCCATTATGATGTCTGGGCAGAGCATGCTATGAAATTACCTAATTTTCAGACCAATAATCACTCCCCCTCAAAAAATGACAATTATTTTTATCCAAAACAGAAGTTACCAATCAGTGTATATTATCCTTAGGATATGGTTAAGGAAAAAAATCAAACACTTTTGTAACTAAGAGTCTCAATTCCTTCTCTGTTGCTTGAAGCTGGAAATTCTCTCCTTCACCTGATCTTCTAGCCTTTTGTACTGCTCTTATGTGTTAAAGCCAATTCATTTGCAAGTTAAGACATCATCTTCCTGATGACACCGGTTTTCTTTGAGAAAGAGGGTCAACCAGTAGTAGCTACCCCACTGGGAACCCAACCAGCCACTTCCAGTTGGGCAATGCTGCCCGCCCCTCCCTCCCTCCCTCCCTTCCGTCCTTTCTACCTTCCTTCCTCACCTTCTGTCCACATGGGAATTCCTACCCTTACGTATAGGTGCTGTGCCCAAAGAAATATAAATTTTGATTGCTGGAATCTTGCAAGAAATCTGAGGGTTGACAGATTAGACTTTTTTCTCTCTTCCCTACTTATTTATTCTATCTTAAAAAAAACTTAAACAATTAACACTTTTGCCCCATGTAGTTTCATTTAAGATTTCTTGAAATATAGCCCTGGAAAACCAACCTTAGATAAGGACTCAAAAGGAGCTACCTGACTATGCCTTAAACCCACATCACTCTGGCTTTCATTGAGTGGCCAATAATAGATCCCAGTCCATTGGTCATTGTTTGGATGTTGATGACTCAGAGTGAATGTAAATAGCAATTGCTTCTGTTGGGGCTAGAAACACTGAAGGTCTTCCTTTCCCAGATGTTTTTTTTCTGAGTAGGTAAAAGAAACCATTTTTCGCCTCATTTCTTACTTAGCCTTAATCACTGAATGGGTTTTCCCTCAGACAAACTGAGACATGGAAAGAACTTAGGTTAAAAAGACCAGGGTCTCCCACTGCATCTAGGGTCATCTCCAGTCACCCTGATCTATGTCTTGTCACTGGGACCCAGATGGCTCTGGAGGAAAGAATGAGGTTTGTGATTTTTTACAGTTCTGTCTCACTTAAGTCCAATTAACTTGCAAGTCAAGACATTGCTTTTCTGATATCATTGGTCCTTTTTTAGAATGAAGGACAAAGGACAAACAACAATGAGTTAAATATGTACTATTCTGTATTATTATATTAATGTATTGTTTTGTATTATTGTATTATTATTTGCCTGAAAATCTTATTTTCCCTACTAGATTGGAAGCTCCTTGATGGCAGGGAATAGAGCATATATTTATATTCCCCCAATTCCTAAGTCCGTGAATTTTTTATAGCAGGTATTTAATAAATGTTGGTTGAATCAATGTGTTTTAACTATGAATTTAGGGGATTTTTTCTTATATCGGTATTTTCAAACATTTGTTTTTGACTAAAAATGTCTCCTTAAGAGAGCCAGTGTGATCTTATCAACAAACAGGTCATTATGACAAGGATGAGAAAGAAGGGCAGTAGTATAATAGAAAAGTTTTTAACTTGGGTTTTAGTCCAAAAATCTCCTACTTGTAATCATGAGTAAGTCACTTAATTTCTGTGGGCCTCATTTGTAAAAGTAGGTGATTAGACTAGATAAGATCCCTTCCAATGCTAGCATGTTATGATTCATCAATATTAATAACATCAAATTAATAATAAATAACATTAATAATAATATTAATTATTAATAATAAAGAGTAAGAATGAAACATTATCCAGACTTATCATTTAACTGACTTAAGGAACTCCTTTTACATCACACACACACACACACACACACACACACACACACATATATTATATATATATATATATATATACACATATAGGTAAGTGTTCTGTAACACTAGAGAACACTCTACTAAACACACTGTAAGTAGAATATGTTAACTATTATCTTTCAATATAACAACTCACATTTATATAGCCTATTAAAGTTTATGAAACTCTTTCCTAACTATTGTTATAGGTAAAGATACAGATAATTTAGTGCAAGCATTATTTTGCCCACTTAGCAGATGAAGAATCTGAGATACAAAGACCAAATAATTTACTCAGGAGTCACATAGCCAGTAAGTGATGGGGTTAGGATTCCAACTCAAGTCTTCTTATCTCCAAACAAGAGCTATCTCTACTAAGCCATGATACCTCTTATTCAAAAATATTTTGTTACCTGTTATTCAAAAGTATTTTGTTAATTTGCAATAATGAAACAAAAGGTAGTAACATCCTGCCATCTTGGATGTTTCTGTAGCCTCAAATCAATTCAGCAAATATTTGTTAATATTTGCTGCTATGTGTAAGTAGTTGTCTAGGTGCTAGAGATATGGAAAGAAACATTTTATTCACAATATCATGAGGAAATTTAAATTTAAATTTTTCATAATATATCAAAATCAACTTCTCGATGTCAGACTTCCTGTCAAAGTACCCATGATGTCAGCATTTAAAAAATTTTAAGCTAATGTTCAACCAACCTTGAAGAACCTTATTAAGGAAATTCTTCATCATGTAGATTGCTGTTGTATCTTCTGTTTTCACGTGACTGTCTGTGAACCAGCCATTCTCAGTTATGAGGATCTCTGGGTTGCTGTATTCCAGTTTAATCCACTTTAGTACTTCTCTTAAATTGAGTGATACATTTTGCCCCATTTTTGCCATGGTGCTTGGAGGTTTGAAATTATTGGGTCCAAAGGAAAATGCAAAGAAATCAGCTGTGCCCTTTACTTCAGTTTTATCAGCTTCAGAGAACTGAGGGAGAAGGGGAATTAAGTCCTTCATTATTTTTGGATAGTCCCCATCCCCATGGATAGGGTTGGCAAACCATCCCATCACAGAAGTCATGGACTGTTGGCACTTAAGGATGTCCAGATTGTTTTCTGATTTGTTTGGTACAATCCAGTGGGATCCCAAGGTGATTGATAATAAACCTTTCTGATGTGGCCGAAAGTTTGTGTTGTAGTTATGCCAGACTTTAGCGTGAGCCTGATAAAAAGAAACTATTATTAGAACTCATCGTATCACCATGTTAATAAATTTGTGTATGGACTCTTCCTCTTTGGTTGTACTAGCGATTTGGAAGGGGGAAGGGATTATCATGTGGAATCCCACACAGTCAGGATCTTGCTACGTGGCAACCACCAACTGAAGTCTATATCCCCTACAACCTCCCTACCCCCACCTTCCTCAAAGCCAAAAGAGGGACAGTGAATCCTATTTAATGAATGAATTACACAAAGATATTCTTACTGACTCCACTATCAATCAATAAGCCTTTGTTTATTAAGTACCTACTGTGTGCCAACCACTGTGCTAAACACTGTACGTACATTATATCATTTAATCCTCACAACAGTTCTGTCAGATACTATTATTATCCACATTTCACTGTGGGGGAAACTGAAGCAGACAGTGGTTAAGTGATTTGTCCAGGGTCACAGAGCCAGGAAGTATGTAAGATCAGATTTGACTTTAAGTCTTCCTGACTCCAGACCTGTCCCAGAAAAGTACATGAAAAATAAGTATAAAATAATTACATAATGATCCGGTGGTCAGGTACAAGGCACTTGTAGGGAGGGAAAGGGAGGGGGCACAGTGAGGGGATGTAATGTTAAGGGAATTTGAAGCTCTTTCCTGGCCCCACAGCTTGAGTCACATGAAGCTCACAGTGGGAGGAGCTTGCCAGATGGGAGGAGCAGGAAGGGTAGAGCTGAGAGAGAGAAGGCAGAGCAGAGCAGAGCAGCCAGCATGAGTGAGAGAGGGAGAAATTTTGTCTAAGGGAGCTTGTTTGTGGGGAGAACAGGAGGGAAGTCTTGGGTATGGCTGTCCTCCTTGAATTTATAATGTGTATAGATTTCTTTGTTATGATGATAGATTTGGCTTTTTGGTGTTTGAATAAATGTCTTGGTTTTTGTTTTTAAGGAAGAGAGTTTATATTTGGAAATTTACTTGGAAATACACATGCATATCCATAGCTACCACTGTGGGTATCACATTGGTGCTACAGGACGGTTGGAACTAACAGCAAGGGGAGATCAGGAAAGGTCTCTTGAAGATGGCACTGAAGTAGAGCCTTGAAAGAAGATAGGTATTTCAAGGGGCAGAGATGAGGAAGAAGAGCATCTCAGGCACAGGACAGTCAAAGGCACTTGGAGGAGAGATGGAATGAGATATCAGAAGAACAGCAAGAAGATCACTATTCTCCTTTGTTCTTTGCTGTGCCCCCTTTCAAGGGGGCATCCCTGAGGGCTAAGATCAGAGTCAAGGTTGGAAGTGGAATGGGAGGTTAGAAGAAAATTCTGTTTAGAAACCAAAGAGTTAGGATTAGGAGAATAATAACCCTGTCTCTTATTCGTGAGGATTAAATGAAGAGGGAGAAAAGGGAATAAGCATTTATTAAATGCCTACTATGTGCCAACCATTGTGCTAAGCATTTCATAATTATTATTTTATTTGATCCTTTCAACAATTTTGGGAGGTAGATGCTCTTATTATTCATCTTTTACAGCTGAGGAAACTGAGGCAGATAGTGGTTAAGTGACTTGCCCAAGGTTACATAACTAGTAAGCTGAGACTAGATTTGAATTCAGATCTTCCTGACTTCAGGCCCAGTGCTCCATGCACTATGGAACCACCTAGCTGCCTCTATGAGGCAATATAATAAAGAGACGATAGTTATAACATGCTTACCACGTAGTAGGTAATTAGTAAATTATTATTTCTTTCCTTTAATCATTCAAAGGGTGTTATTAATTGAATCCCTCCTGTAATACTAGCAGGATATAAGGCAATGTAAGTCATTTATAACAAAAATGTCAAACACTCTCAGTGGGGCTGGAACAAGAGGAAAATGTAAGTGAGAAATATTTAAGGAGGTAAATAAAAATACAATAGGACATAGGTAATGTTAATATGTGTTTTTCTAAGTCAATATGCAGGCAACAGAATTAGGTAGGATGTAGTGTCTCCTTTATCTACTTGAGTTTGACCAAATTGATTGATAACATCCTCTTTTGCCATTAGGAATTGTAAAATATTGAATATAAAGCAATATTCAAATTCACTAAACAAATTAGGAAATAAGGATAGCTTTAACAATGGCAAAGTGCTTTCCATATATTACCTTATTTGAACTTCTCAATTACCCTTTAAGTAGGTACTATCATTATCCTCCTCATTTTATAGATGAGAAAACCGAGGATAAGAGAGTTTCATCTATTTAGAGCTAGAAATGGCCTTTGGGGTCATCAGGTCTAACCCCTTGTTTTATAAATGAGGAAACTGAGGCCCGGAGGAGTTAAATGACTTGCCTAGACTTACATAGTGTTTGAGGCAGAATTTGAATACCAGGCTTCCTTAGTGTAGTTACAATACTTCATCAGCTAAATGTTCTGATACAGCCTATAGTAAACCATTAAAATGAAAACCAAATGAAACAAAATAAGTATGGGCTAAATAGCCAGATAATGAATGGTGGTTTGGGGAGCGGAGAAGGGGATAAATCATCCCTGACTGAAATTATCATGAAAAGTTTCATAAAGGACACAGCTTACCATGTCATCCTACGCAGAATTTGAGAATTTACGTAATACTTTAAAGCAGTATATATGAGTAAGTATGCTGTTGTTGCTAGTATTATTATAACATGGTCTTGAACGTTAAACTTCCAGTGTGACATCCTGAGATTGATCTACCTTTCTACCTATCTACCTACACACACACACACACACACACACACCAGAGAGAGAGAGCCAGAAGCTCCTAGTAAGCCTCCTGAGAGCTAGAACTGATGCTCTTGATGGAACTTTCCCTTTTCTACTGATGTTTGAGATTTTTAATAAGGATACAAGAAGAGAATGTCTGTCTTTATTTTATAAATCGGTATTTGCATTCAGCAGACTTAGGTATAGTAAAGATAACAATATAGAGTGACCCAAACAATGAGATCTACTATCTCCAGGGCTACGTTCCAAACTACTAAGATTACAAGGCAAGGCAGACAAGAGTTCTCGGACCGAAATCCAAACAGCATCATATTTAAAAATTAAGCTGGGTTATAGAACCTAGCATTGAACATTGCAAGGCTTCAGGTTTATGCCTTTTATAAGGAAGTTAGTTTTTCTCTGTTCCTAGATCATAGGCTCTAATATTCCATTACATACAAATGTGAGACACAATGTAGATTCATCACTCATTCCTACTAGAGAGGTGGTATAGACATTTATATGAATTCTCTTTTTAGCTAATGATGCTTCCTTCAGTGGGATACATAAAAGTTGATATATTAGCAAAAGTTATGGTAAAATCTTGTTTCTATCAGGAACCATATACTGCTGAAAACATAGCAAGCAGTTGCTACCACAGGGCTTCTCCAAGTCAGCTTTCTATGAAAATAACAGAAACTGTATATACTGTTCTCTTTGCAGGGTGACCTTGATGTACTTTGGAGTTTTTCACCTTCTTTGTTATTTGAAGAGGCTATCACTGTATCTAAGGTCATCTTTACTTTGGATTGGAGAGAGCTTCTCTACTCACATGCAAAAAAGGGGGATGGGTTGGAGGCACCATCATAGTTAGAAGTTTATAGTGTTTGTCAGATAACTAGGTGAAAGTATTGCTTAGAGATAGTGAGTTTCACAATTTATTTTAATCAAGCAGTAAAACCTATTTGCTGTTTCTAGTCCATAGTTCATCAGGTGGTCTACTGGGAAAAGAAAATTGAGGGATATGGGGAGGTATGATTGTTCCATAAGCATTACACAACAGCTTTTTATGATTTTTTTCCCCCCAAGGTTACCATTTCCCTTGTACAAGGCCATCTACCTTTGGAATGATTGATTTAGGTTAGCTTCAACCTTTGTTCCTTGGATTCACTAGCTTAAAGGGGAAGTTAGCAGGCTTTTTCTTTTTCTTTTTTTTTTTTTTAAAGCTGGCCATTAGATGCTGTCATAAGGGAGAGACAGTAAGTTAATTTCTCATCCACTTCTTTCCTTTTCCAACATGGCAGCTCTCTTTGATGTTCATTGTATGCTTCATGACCAGATAAGTCTTATGGGAGATGAGAACAAATCAGGTAGCTAACCCAATTTTAAAATCAGAAGTGGAGAAAGGAATGGACATCAGGAAGAAATCAGAACAATTGATTGAAAGAGAAGGGCTACATATGGCATGAACTTAACACTAATGCATATGTATAAATCCCACTTGGGCATATTTAATGAGATCCCAGCTCAGGCACCTTACTATCTGTGAGACCTTAGGCAAACCACTTCACCTCCCCAAAACTCAGTTTCCTCCTTTGTAACATGAGAAGTTGGACTAAATAACTTCTAAGGTCCCATGAAGCTTTTAATTTATGATCTATGAACTCAAACTTTAAAATGTTTGAAGGTACTCCCAAATCATTAGTTAAAAGTTGAATCTCTAAATCTGTTATTTTTTCCCATGCAGTATTTTCTTAAAAATAATTGCATTTAAAAGAGCATAATAATTAATATTTAACTTGTTTTGGAGGTTGATTTAGTTCTGCAATTAAATACCAATTCCTATAAGGGTCAGGAGTCTCATCTTCCACGTAGCATCTAGCACACTGCAATGCATGACATAGGGTAGGGATAGGGACAGGACCTGTGATTTCACTGGTATAAGGAACTTCCTGGTGAGGAAATTCTCTCTACCAATGCTGATCAGCACCTTCTCCGTAATTCAGTCTTAGATAGTTGCCTGGAGAGTACTAAGAGACTAAGTGACTTTCCCAGATATATCAGAGGCCTCACAAGGCTTAATGTGTTGATTAATTGACTGATTGATTTGTTAAGTGAATGAGTGAGTGAACAAATGAATTTATACAGGAGATTCACTTTGATATAGTTTCATTCCTCTGACACTAATAAAGGAGATATAATGCCTAAAAAACAAAGTTGATGCTGTAAGAGCAGTTTTGCTCTCTACTGCACTTCTAAACCTTTTTAAAAAATAAACTTAAGCAGTTTTTCAGGGAAAAATAAAGAACTTAATGTACATTAAACTCTAACTATTTACATCATTTCACCTTCTCTTCTGATCTTTGTGTGAATACATTTTTCCAAAGCTGTAATAAACATGAGCCTACCATATCCTGCTCTGCCTTTCTTCCTTAACATCATTCTATATGCACATTTCTATGTAACAACATAGTGCAAGCCATTTTCTAATCTATTTTTAAGCCAGTATCTCAAAACATCTCCAGAGCAGCCAAGTCTGAGTACAGACAGCTGGGTACACAACATTTGACATGTTGGACTTCTAAGATGGGGTGGCTTCCAGCTCCACATTTGGTTTTGCACATTCTACTGATCATTCCTTTTTATTGATTTTTCATGATGCCAGATGCTTTAGTAAATACATGCTAATTCATTCTTGTGAAACACTTTTGATGAATTTCCAGTACAATAAACTATATTTGGAATCAATGACCAGCAAAATCAGTCACAGTGTGAAATTAACAGTTACCAAAGAGTAAGCCAAAACAATTTAATTTACTTTTGACATAATGGTGGTAGGATTAAGGTGAGCATGAAAACTTTAGCAATGTTTTGTTTCTTTTTTTTCATCTTTTCCTTCACTGAGGTTTGTACATGGACATGGGTGAGGAACCTGTGGCCTTAAAGCCATATGTGGCCCTCTAGGTCCTCAAGTACAACTCTCTGACTGAATCCAAACTTCACAGGACAAATCCCCTTAATAACAGCATTTGTTCTTTAAAACTTGGACTCAGGCAAAAGACCAAGGGAGGGAGAAAAACTTGGAACTCAAAATCTTATAAAAGTAAGTGTTGAAAACTATCTTTACATGTAATTGGAAAAAAAAATAATATTTGGTGGAGTAGAATAAAACAAAAACAATTGTCCTGGCTTTTTATCTGAAAGCGTATTCATTAATAGAGAATTCAAATGTCAGTTGTAAGATGACTAAATTGAAAAAATGACTGAGTCAAAAATTAATTATGAAAACAGAAGGAGAAAAATGGAAGAGTAGAAGATTGTTGGTAATTCAGTTAAATTAAGCACCTGTGGATTTCCTCATTAGGAGACACATTGATGCTTTTACTGAAGTTCTCCCTTGCCTAAGAGAGAACATTTACATGCCAACTTTTTATGAGGTTTTAAGTTATTTAACATTATTATGTTAGTGATTGTGACCTTAGTGGTCATTCTTCCATGCAAATAGTCACAGGACTCAGAGCTTCAATAAGGCCAGATTGGCCTAGATAAGTGATTTGAATGAAGCCTTTCATGACAGCAAAAAAATATACAAAATATACAAATATATACAAAAATATATACAAAAAATATACAAAAACTGTTAGCCAATTCCATGTTGTTGGAAGAATCATAGAATTTCAGAGCTGGAAGGAACTTCAAATATAATCTTGTCTGCTCTTTATTTCTATCCCACCCAACATGGATAGCCTTCTGGCACTGTCATACTCCTTATCAGTCCTATATTTTCTCTTGCAGGTAGGCATTGTGTTGAATTTATCTTTATGTCTCTTTTAGTCCTTTAGTCTTTCAAATTTAAGAGAGTATTTTCTTTCTGTTCCTGCTTGGCTTTTGACACAGTGCTGAATAACTCAGTAGGTGATTCTGCTGCTTTTCAAATAGTTATCTTATTGGCATTACCCACCCACCCATCTGCTTTGTCTCCAGGAGAAAAAGATCTATGTCTGTCTGTGTGGCAATCAGAAGCATCTGGAAAGATTCCAGGAGACACCAATGAAAGTTAGGACTGTTGGCAAAACTAAGTAGTCTGGTGGTTAAAATACTGTTTTGGGAACTCTCCAAAACCAGAAATTATCTGAAACCACCAGGGAGTATTGTTCTACCTCACTATCTCTCTGTTGATGATAGTGGTCTAAGTAATCTTAGATTATAAGAACAGGATCATTCTTTTGCTCCATACAGAGCTTAGTTCAACTCCAGTATCAATATTAGATAAATGATTCTTGATAATGTCTCTGTTATGAACAATGCAGGATTTTTCATTTTTAATTAATTTTTACACACTTTTAGACCATACTACACTTAGTGTGTACCACTTAGACATACTACAACTTGAACCATTGACATTTAAGCAATATGGGACCATTTATCCATATCTCTTTATCTTTTTATTTCCATTTCTCCTTTCCTATTCTCTCTTTCTCCCTTCTCTCTGTCTCCTCTCTCTGTCTCTTTCCCTCTGTCTCTGTCTCTTGACTTTACCAGGGTTGAATTGCTCATTTGTGGCAAAAATGGCATTAAAGCTTGACTCTTACAAATTCAGTGTATAGACTTTATATAGCTTCACCTGGATTTCACTTTGGCCTCTGTTGACTGAGCAAGCAATGAAAAAGGGCATAATTAATTGAAAGTGCAGAAGATGTAGAAAAGTTCAATAGAATGACAAATCTGGATTTCAATTTGGATGACAGCACACTTAGAAAATCACTGAGAGTTATGTTCTTGATTTTAAAATTTGCTATGCAAAGTGGAATTATTCCTTCTCCACCTCCCCGACTCCTTGAAAAGATGCAGTTCATGTTCTGCAATCACTTAAAGGGGGAAATCATCAACAGTACATTCAGTTCTGGGTAGCTGTGTAACACAATGGAGAACATGCCAAGCCTGGAGTCAGGAAGACTCATCTTTCTGTGTTCAAATCTGGCCTCAGACACTTCCTAGCTGTGTGACTCTTGGCAAGACACTTAACCCTGTTTGCCTCCATTTCCTTATCTGTAAAATGAACTGGAGTGGCAAACCACTCCAGTATTTTGCCAAGAAAACCCCAAATGGGTCACAGTGTCAGACATGACTGAAAAATGACTGAAGAATAACTTTCAGTTCTGCTGCTTTCTCAAGGAAATATATAGATCAGAATTGATAAAATTTGCCTGTTTGTTTCAGTCCCTTGGTATTGTTTGTTCTTCTGTACTCCTAGCCATTTTATTTGGATCATCAAAATTGGAGATGATTTTTAGTTTGGTTTTTTTGCATTTTGAATAAACCTTAAAAGACAACCAAAGACCAAGTAAAATGTCTAAGTTTTCTGTCTGTGACCTTAATTGCTTTATTTTCCCATTTTCATCTGTTCTGCTTTCCCAGTTTCACACATTTCAAAGGCAAGACCAAGGATCAAAAGCAAAGTCATTAGTCTCTATTTTATTCCACAGTCAACCATTTTTTATCACCTCATAAGAGGCTTCATTGGCATTGCAAACAGAAAGTTAAAGTACATGATAAAATCAGCTCTGCTGAGTATACTTGATAAAGTATAGCATCCAATAAAATGAAAAAGAAACAAGCAATATTCTTCTAACCTTTTGTTTAAAGCTGTCATGTAAGGACTATAACGGCCTGTGTATGACTTCATTGGTAGAGGGTGCTTACGATAAGGGAACTCTTTTATTATTACAAGTCAGCAACTATTTTGTGACATACAGTGTTTGAGAAGTTCCTAGTGGGCTGAGGGGTTGCAGAACTTGAATCGGTAGTAAACTGGAAGCTGAGACAAGTTTTTGAGAGCCTGCTGTTAAATTTTCACTGTTAGTCTCAGAAATTGCTTCTCTCTTAATCTTGGTTGCATTGGGTTTGTTTGTGTGAAAACTTTTCAATTTAATGTAATCAAAATGATCTATTTTGTACTTCATAATGTTCTCTATCTCTTGTTTGGTCATATCTTTCTCCATTCTCCGTAAATCTGACAAATATACTATTCCTTGCTCCCCTAATTTGTTTATAGTATAAGTTTTTATATCTAGATCATGTATCCATTTGGACTTCATTCTTGTGTATGGTGTCAGGCATTGGTCTATGCTCAATTTCTGCCACACTATTTTACAGTTTTCTCAGCAATTTTTGTCAAACAGTGAGTTTTTATCCCAGCAGTCCTTGGGTTTATCAAACAGTAGATTGCTATATTCATTGACTGCTGTGTCTTCAGTACCTAACCTATTCCACTGGTCTACCCTTCTATTTCTTATCCAGTACCAAGTGGTTTTGGTATCTGGTAGGGCTAGGTCACCTTCCCTAGTATTTCTTTTCATTAATTCCCTTGATATTCTCGAACTCTTGTTCTTCCAGATGAATTTTGATATTATTTTTACTAGCTGAGCCTTGGAAATTGGCAAAGCTACCCAACAGAGCTGATTTATTGTTTTGTTGATCATCTAGATTTAAGAAAGTGATGGAGAAAATGTAGATTTAATGCAGATTAACTTTACAAGTGTGTCCTGGATAACAAAAAGGTGGTCGTTAACATTTTACTAGCACACCCCTGATTTGAACCCAGGTCTCCCTGGCTCCAAGGAAAACTTTCTAACAATATGCCATGATGCCTTTCCAAATACATGGATGCCTATGAAATACCAAAACAACAGAATCTACCCAACTATCGAATGTAGCTTTCACTGAGTTGTGTTTTTCAGCAACTGGCTCAAATAATATTACTAGATTTGATTAATCTCTTTAATTTGGGAATTCCATAATTAACATTTCTTTATTGAATTCTCCACTTGCAGGAAGTATGAACCTGTGGGAAAAGTCCTGGATTTGGAGTGAGGGGTCCATAGCTTTAGGCCCTACCTCTACTAGTTATCACTTGTGTAATTGTAGGGTAAATCATCTAATCTCTCTGGGTCTCAGTTTTTCCATCCATAAAAGTAAGGAGTTGACTGAGATGACCTCTGTGGTCCTCTCCAGCTCAATGAACTCTGCCAGGTCTTAGCATCCCATTGGTTTTCAACCAATGGTCTAAACATGAAGCTTTGTTAATGCTCAATTTTAATTTAATTTATTATTAATTTTATTTATAATTAATTTAATTTAAAAGAATCTTAATTATTTTTCTTTGAACATAAATCATTTTCTAAGATTGAGTTTTCTTTTTTATTGAATGATTAAAAGAATTCTCATACAAATATTAACATACTGTTTTTCATCTGTTCAAAACTTTATTGTATAAGTCCCTTTAATAGATGGCACATTTTCCCTTATTCATTCATGACATTTTCTATCCAGCTGAGCCTGATTTTTTATGAACACTTATGAGAGTGTTCATATTGAATCAAGCTGTTTAAATAGGACAGCAATATCATTCACAGCATATTTATAATTACATTTATTTAAAGTTTTGTTAATCATTCATCTAACTACAATTTTTTCTACTTAATGGATAGTTGGAAAGAGTAAATTTTGCCTTGCTAAAGGATTTATAACACTTTTTGTAGTCCAACTGTAGCCTATCAATTTCCTGCCTGAAATGTAAATATCTAAATGTAAAATTCTGATGATTGAAACTGTCTTTGGGTCCTTTTATCCACACAGCAAAATTTAAGTCCATTTATGCACATTTGGCTAATAAGTCCATGGTTGTTCATTAGTTCATGCATTCAATAAATACATATTGCTATAATACCAGTTTTTAACCTGTTGGTCATTAATTCCTGGTGATATATATGTAAAGTCTCTCTTTTTCCTGGAGGCCTTTAAATTTTATGGAGGAGTGACTGAGAGGCCTTTAAACCAAAAGTGAGGGGTAGGAAGAAAATTATCACATATATCTATGAAGCTAGATACCATAGAGAATCACAGGTACACAGAAAAAAGAAACATAAAGCACCTTTAACATTGTTTGTCTTTGCTTAGATGATCAAATTCTGCACAAAAAAACCTCCTGAAATTAAAAAAAAGCAACTGAGAACAGTAATTTATGGGAGAGATGCAAGAAAAAAGGGGACAGAATTAGCAGAAATTCTAACTGCAAAAGTTGTATTGAGGCAGATTTCAAATTGATGTAAGGAAAATTTCCTAACAATTACAACTAAATCTACTGAAAAGTGGCAGATGACTACCTCAGGAAGGTGTGAGTTCCCCTTTATTAGAGTCTAAGGGGAAAGACTAGATTACTATTACGGGACATTTCTGTTCGGGGGCAGGTTAGATTAGGTATCCTTATTTAATCCCATCTGATTCTGAGATTCTCTAATTTTCTGATTCTAATAGGAAAAATCACCTAGAAGACAAAATGTTGTCTAGTGAAGTGTAAATATAATATTGCAGAAACAAAAGAAAGCAGAGCCAAAGCCCCCCAAAACCAAAAACTAAAGGATTATTAATTAATTTAATACTTGAATCAGCTAATTGATACAATACAAAGATATTGCCAAAGTCTTTGGGTCCACATACATAATTTAGCATCCTGTTAATGAGAACTTAAAATTTTTTAGCAAATAATTAAAAGTCATCATTAGGAAATTTTGTATGCTGGGACAAATATCACAAACTCCTCTCAGAGGAAGTGGCATGAATTCAACCCTTACTTCAGAAGGGGTTGGGTGATGGGATACAGCTATTAGCCCCTGCTGGAGGTAATACCACATAGATGATGGGTGTCTCATTCAGGCCCATCACTTAGTAATTATTTGTTTTAACTAAGTAATCTTGCTAACTAAGCTGCTAAAGGATTGTAAAAGCTCAACATATCCCTTAAATACAACACCCTAAGGAAAATTCTGGTTGCATATGATCAACATGATCAACATCAGTGTAAGAAGACAGTCTTGATGATTAAAAAAGATCCAGTTGCCAAACCTTTCCTTTTGTTTAATACCATTTTTGAACTATAGTAATTGTCTGAATACTTGTAATTTTACATTTGCCGACAGATTTAGCATGACACATACTTCTCCCTGTTTTCCAGTTCATGTGCTTTTTTTCTGAGGGGGTAGAACACAAGTAATTACCTTTCTACTCTTCTATTCGCTGGTAACTGTCCCACATTGACAGGAAAGAAAGGGAAACAAGCATTTATCAGACTCCTGCTATGTGTCAGGCACTTGAATATTATCTCATCCTGGGAGGTTGTTATTTCGATTTTACAGTTGAGGAAACTGGAGCAATTATTACCTCATTTGATCCTTGCAACAACGCTGGGAGATATCGCCACTTTACAGATGAGGAAACTGAGGCAAACAGAATTTAAGTGACTTGATAAAAAGATAAGTATAGCAGTATAAGTATAGATTTTGTACTCAGGTCTTACTGCTTTCTAACTAGCTGCTTATGAGGCACAACCTGAGTAAATTAGTTAGCTAACCATTTTTGTATACAATAACCCACAGTACATTAATCCTCCAATAATCCAGTAACATATAGAAAATCTATTGTGTTTTAGTGGAGGGGAAAAGAGGGGAGGTGAGAGAAAAACATGAAGTTTACTCTCATCACATTTGACCAAGGAAGGAATAAAATGCACACTCATTTTGGTATGAAAACCTATCTTACAATACAGGAAAGTGGGGGAGATGGGGATAAGT
>CM053772.1:195880169-195906505 GCA_028658325.1 Potorous gilbertii
AATGGGGAATAGAAAGTTATCTGGCCCTACAGGACAAAAGAGAAGATGGGGTAAGGGAAGGGAGGGATGATAGAAGAGAGGGCAGATTGGTGATATGGGTAATTAGAATGCTCAGTATATTGGGGAGGAAGAAGGATAAAAATGTCCAAGAAAGGTTAAGAAAGAAGGGAATCAAAAAACTGAATTCATTTGAATAATTGAGAGCTAATTATTATGAAATTTTAAGAACTACTTTTCTGACTAGCAAATTTAGTCTCCTGCGTGGTCTCATTTATAAAGAATATTTAAATATTATTATTTCTAGTAGACCAAAAAATTTTGTGAAAATGAATGTAAAAAGTTAAATAAATAAATTTATTTAAAAAAAAAGAAAAGAAACTCCATTGTGGATGAGGCAACTAGGTAACAGTAGATAGAGCTTGAGGTTAGGAAGACCTGAGTTAAAATCCAGCCTCAGACACTTACTAGCTGTGTAACCCTAGACAAGTCACTTAAATTCTGTTTGCCTCAATTCCTCACCTGTAAAGTGGAGATAATGTCTCCCAGGGTTGTTGCAAAGGATCAAATGAGTTAATAATTGTAAAGCATTGCACAGTGTCAGGCACATAGTAAGCACTCTATGAATATTAGCTATGATGACTATTATATTCTGACTTCATTTCCTTTGATTCTTTAAAATTAAAAAAATTAACATGACAATTGTGGAGTTATTTTCTTTAAAACTGGAGAATGAGCCTATAAATACTTTCATTTAAATGATCAGTACCTTGTTATGAATGTTAGAAAGTACTATGTGAGTACTCACTATGTGAGTGTTTTTATCTCTTTCAAGTTCCCCTGACCCCTGACATTAGGTTGCAATAATTTCTGATGTGTTATTTTGTAGCAATAAAACAACTGTTATTATAACACTAATGATATTTGTTCTCCTATTGGCAACATAGTAAAATAAGTACTGTACATATTACTATGCTTATTTTACATCAAAAAAAACCTGAGGCTTCATGAGCTTGAGTAACACTCTGATTCTCCTAAAGCTACATGACTAATAAAGGGATTTGAATTCAAGACCCAAGATGTTTCCACTACATTTCTTGTCAAAGGCTTCTTGCTCCTTCACTGTTTATTGACAACTAACACAACATTCACCTTCAACTTATTTCTAATGACTAGCAGAAGAGCCTGGAACATACCATCCTATATATCTTAATGTATTTCTGAAACAACGAAGCTATTACGATGTGGTAGCAAAAGGCAGTTGCAAAGAAAGCTTAAATATAAATAATACTTGCAGTAATTTCACAGCTTTTTTTTTGAGATTCTTACACTAAATTTTTGGTAATGCTACTACACCTTTAGGATGGCCACAGTACGAAAATATTAATTTTAATAGTAAAATGATTATAGTAGTGTCTGTGGTTTGTTTTTTTACATTTTGAAAAAAAATGAAAAATGCTTATACCAAGTTCAGTATAACCTGTGCTGTGTTTATTGAGTGCTTGTTTACTGGGCTAGGCCCTAGTGGGAATTCAAAGGAAGTATTGACACAATCCCTCAAAGAACTTACAATCTAATTGGAAGAGAGGCAAGAGGAATAAAGTCCATTCACAGACTAAAGAAAATGTAGACAGAGCTCTAATCTACTGATCACGAAGCTTTCTAAAAATAAACTCTAATTTATAAAGCAGACTTTATGACTAAACTATTAGTAAACTAGCCAGGCAAGGCCAAAAATGGGAGAAAATTTCCACCTTGAAATAAGTCAGTGCAAAGTATTTTAACCAAAAGGCTCAAGTGTAGGCTTCTTAAATGGAAAAGTTCCTAGTTAAATAAATTAAGATCACAGTAGAAACTCATAGACCCATCAAAAAACTTTTGTAATATTAGGAGAATTAACAATGATGCAATGAAAAGTAAAGGGGGAAATTGAGATTAGATATTCTGAAAATTCAAGCTTAGAATGCAACTCCTAAACAAGATTTCCATCATTCTAATGTTTCAAGAAGAGCACATGGCAAAATACCCTGACATTCTCTGATTCTAATGAGAACATTTGCCCAAGGGTCTAAAGTTTGGCAAAGGAGTCTGCTGAGCTTCAGTTAGGGTATACCGAAACTTTAAAGAAATTAATTAAAATAGCCAGTATGGGCTCTGCTACCTATTTTATTTAGTAGTCAAGCTATAGCAGTCTGGAATTATAACTCATAAACTTTCACTATCCCCAGGAGAAAAAATTCTTTACATACAACAAACTATACCCTAAATTTGCTCTACTCATTCTAAATCTGCCTCAAAATGAGGTGGACTTAATAGAATTTTTGTTAGTGGTATTTTTGATTTTTGAGATGTGGTATTATATGGTACCTATATGGTATGGTAACTAGCCCTGGGTAAAGAGTAAAGTAGAGAATTCTCTTGAAGGTGTGGTGTTGGGTTTGAGCCTAATCTCAATGTTTTGGCCTTTAGGTCTGTCTGCCCTGGAGTAGTTCCTAATCAAGTCAGTTAGTTATACAACCACTTTAACCTATCCTGTGTCTTTAGGACCAGGACTGGATTAGGGCTATATTAAGAAATTATCCCAGTTAGGAAGGTGAAGATCACTCAGTGCTGAATTCTAATTCCATCTTTTTGAGATTTTCTTTGCTTCTCTAATTGACCTTGAAGTCATTATACCTTGAACTGTTGGTGGTGGTGGCCCCTCTATATTTGTGGCCTGTAGTGTCTGCCTGATTTTCTGGATTTGGTGAAGAAAAGTCTCTTTACCCTTTGGTTTACTTGAGACAAAGACTGGGTTTTTCATTAAAGGATTTCACTAGCAACCAAGGGGAAAGGAGAAGGAAATAATCATTGAACATTCAGTATCTTCCTAGGTCACATTCTTAGGCAGTCAATAAGCATCTATTAGTGCTTATTGTGTGTCATGCATGACACTAAGCTCTGAAGTATTTACAAGCAGAAAAACAGTTCCAGACCTCAAGGAGCATACATTTAAATGGAGGAAAACAACATATAAAAGAAAGCTGAAAAGGGGTTGGGGTGAAGAGGAAAAGATTCATATGCACAAAAATATTTATAGCAGCTTTTTTTTTGTGATGTCAGAGGACTGGAAATTAAGAAAGTACCATTGAGAAATAGTTGAACAAATTATGGCATCCAGATAATGTCAAGAGAGCTAGAAGACCCCCAGACCATTGGATGGATTCCTGTGGAGAATTTAGAAGCAAGAGTCACATAGGACAAGATGTGGTTGGATTTTAGTTTGCCCCATTGGATGAAGTACCCACATTGATTAAATCAACAGTCCATCATTATCAAAGTATGGAACTGATGAGCTAACAGAGTCTGGAATCATATCTTAAAATATTTTAGCTATAGATGACTGGTACCAAGGAATAACTAATCCCCATCCCTTTCTGCCCAGCATAAAGGCCTTTCCTGAGACACATGTAAAGAGACAGCCCAAGTTAGAACTAGTGGCAGTGAAGGCAGGGTCTATTATTCCAATATCCCAGAATTTTAGGAATATTAGGAAACAGAGACATAGGATAGTCTGGGGTTTAGTTGTGAGGGTTATTCTCCTTCCATTGAGGGTCACTTCTTTTTTTTTTTAATCTATGATAGTTAGATCCTAATTAAAGTCCTTGGTTTTAATTAAATACATTTTCTTGAATTACAAATTCAGGTCACAAAATGGAGCACTAAGGAGGAAATCACCCATTCATCATGTGGAATTGAATTTTAATTTTTTTCTGTTAAAAATCTAACATCCTACAATAAGTCCTCAGTTAAGGGGGCTGTGGGACACTGAGACAATCTGAAGGCATTGCTATTGTCTCCTTTTTTATTTCAGGTCATAAGACCATTAGGCTTTTTCTCTATTTCTTTTTGGTATAGTCTATCACTAAGTAAGGCAACATGTTTCATGATACAATTTTGATTGACTTAGAAATTATAGTTTATAATCTTTAAATTACACTTGATTAAGTTTATTATTTAAGATTTTTAAAGAGATAAAAAGAATAATATAGGAGTCATGGTTGATATTAAAATAAATCCTTGAATTTAAAACTTTTATATAAAAGTTTCAAGGAAACAAATTTTAATATTAAGTTTAGAATATATTCTTTATAACACGAATGTCTATACTTACCTATGAAAGGGTTAGCTTTTTCTGTTAATTTTATTCCCTTTTGAAATTTAATTTTGTTAAATCATAATATATTTACATATAATCTGGGATATGAAATATAGAAGTATAAATAATAATCCTGTTTTATACAAAGCTAAGAAGGTGGTTGAAATCATAACATAATCTACCATCTCTATATGTGGGTGTTAGAGTGACTAGAAATCAAAGTGTGCATGGATATTTTAATGTAATAATTAAAAAATATACAGAAAATATAATTAGAGTTACCAGATAATTGTCTATATTGAAAAATTATAAAGTAAATGATATTTTAATGTTCTTAAACATTTTATAACTTATGTAGTAGGCAATTAATAAATGCTTGACTATTATAAGAGAATTTTAATTACAGCCATTACTAGACTATGTAATTTTATTTCTAATCCTTTTTTAACCCCAGTATCAAAATATTCCAGGTGTTTCTATGTAATTGATGCCCACATAGTAATCTGATACAAAATTTTAAACCTTTTTTTCTAGACATTGGTAAATTAAATGTGAAACTAAATTTTGGGGGTTTTTTGCCACTGGAAATTTGGGAACCTCTTTTTTAGGTCTTTATACAAACTTTTCATGTCTAATTATGTGATTACTCTATGGAAATAATAGCTACATTTCTGTGTTTCTTAGCATTTTCTCATTGGCATTGTAATAATTAAAATGTGTTTTAAGATATGCTTTACTTTGCAAGATATTTAAAAACCCTCTCTGGATTTTGATGTTGTCATTGTTTAAGAAAATAAAAATAATATTCCAATATAATCTTCCCTTATGTCCTTCACAATTTTTACCTTTCTGACTTTAATTTGAATACTTGAGTTAATGGGACTCAATTTTTTTTCTCCCAGGTAACAGAAAGCAAGGCAAATTAGAAATGACACAGTTTCAATGTATGCATTTGAAATTTTATACATTATTGCAGCTAAGCATAACTAATCATAAAATAGAAGCCATAAACTTCAGATTTTTAAGCATTTTTAGTTTAACAGAATTCTGAAGTAGTTGTTGGGCCTCTGACAACAAAGAATTCTTTTCAGGAATAGAGTTTATATCTTTGCAATTATTCTCTAAATGAAGACAGACATTTAAACTACTATCATGTGTAACTACGTATACAGTTTTTTAAAAAGCATAACTCAAAATAACACATTTGGAACACACAAAATGAACTGTTAATATTAAGAAATTGAATTTAAGATAAACTACTATTGAAAAAGACTAGAAATAGACAATAAGTAATTTTAAAAATTAATAGCAAAGGATGATGGCAATAAAACAAATTTAAAATGCATCTTCTCCTAGTCTGTGCTCTTTTTTCTCTAGTTCCATTTTACAATTACATTTTTAAAAATTCTCAAGCTCTAACATGAAACCAGCTGTACTGTACCTTGATCAGGTTGTGTCCCACAGCATAAACAGCTGCTAAGTTCCCTTTCTCTCCTGGTGCATGCATACCTGTACCATAGCCATGCCAAGCAACTAGATACGGGTTGTGTATTGTAATCCAGTATTTAACACGGTTCCCAAATGTCTGGAAACAGTAAGTTGCATAGTCGTTGAAAATATTTATTATGGTTTTATTTTTCCACCCCCCATATTTTTCTTGTAGTGCAAGAGGCAAGTCCCAGTGGTATAAGGTAACTATAGGCTCAATGTTTCTATGTATAAGAGAGTCAAGGAGAGTATTATAGTACTGGAGTCCTTTCTCATTGGCAGCTGCTACTATCCCATCTGGAAAGAGCCTTGGCCAGGAAATTGAAAACTGATAGAAAGAAACTCCCAGAAACTCCAGCGCAGACAAATCTTTCCCCAGAAAAGCATAACTGTCACTGGAATCATCTGTGTTGTTGACATCTTTAAGGTGTGTGCTGATGAATTGATCCCATATTGAAGGTCCCTTACCATCTTTTTTCCAACTTCCTTCCACTTGAAATGCTCCAGTTCCTACACCCCAGAAAAAGTTTTTTGGGAAAGTGTCATATAGAAACATTTGAGTTTCATTCATAGGATTAAAATTACGATCTTTTTTCCATATAGATTGTCCTTCTCCTGGGAATCCAGTAACAGTTCTTGTGAGGAAAAACGCCCAGAGGATGACAGAGGCTTTCAGTCTTTGGATGAACATTGTTTTCTTATAGTGTGTATTTTCACAGTCAGTTTTCTTTCATCGTTGCTGAAGAAAATCCATTCATTCCCTGGAGATCCTGCTGCACAGTCTGCCTTCATTTGCCACTAACTGCTGGACTGTCTTATCAAAGCTTCAGCAAAAGCTTGTGATTGTAAAGGTCTGTCAATGATTAGCTTGAACTATGAGACCTAGGATGGGTTACATACAGCAATGTAATTTGAGGGAGGTAGCCTTCTTATAGTAACTAAGAAATCTAGTTATTCTTTTATTATGGGAGAATATTAAAATATGTAAATATAAAAACAATACCATTGTTTTTTTGTATGTTTAATTTGAGGTTAGAAAAACAATGTATTGAGAATGCACACACAAAAAAATGTCACAGATATTTTCTATTCAAGATTTCAAACTGACAAGATCAAAAATTTTTTGACCAGTTTTGAAGAAAGAACATACATTTTCCTATTTTACAAATTTTTTAGGTTCAGTGGTTTTATAATTTCATCTTTTAGGAAAATCACATTTTAATAAAAAATACAAATATTAAGAAAGGCAATGTTGCACAATTTCTCAATGTCTATTTATCAGCCAATATTTCATCACTAAATCATTTCTGTCTTCATGTGGAAAAAATAAAGGAAATAGATAATTGTCAAGGAACTGCCAGCACAATAATTTATCTAGATATGTGGATAAAATGTGAAGTTATTTACTAGTTATGTATTTAGAAACATGATAAATGTGAAGCTACTAGAAAGAAAAGAATAATTGCCTTCTAATGAGTATGCCTAAAAATTCATCAAAATTGTCATAATTTATGAAAGATAGCTTTATCTAAGAGAGTTGGGTAAAGTAAGACATGGGCAAAGCTAGTATTAACTCTCAATTCACTTATTCTGCTCTCAGAACTGTTTATTGAGGATTTCTGTCTACAAGGTCATATGTTAAATAAGTATAAGATTCTCTGCTTTTTAGAAGCTTACAGTATAGTCAAGAAGATAAAATGTTGACAAAGAAAAGATAACTAAAGAATTCAAGACAGTATATGAGAAGTGCAAAATGAATGGTACCCACAATATTTGTAAGACAGCTGTGCCCAAAGTATTAATAATTATTTCTATAGCCATAGAATCATAGATATAAAACTAGAAGGAAACTTGATAGTCATTCTAGTTCAAGCTTCTTCATTTTATACATGAGGAAATGGAGGCCCAGAGAGGTGGTGACTTGCCCAGTATCACACAAGTGGTAAGTGGTAGAACTGGGAGTCAAACTTAGGTCCTTTGACTTTAGCTGCCGTGTTCGTCTATAACACAATTCTGCCCTAGGATCTGTGTGTGTTCGTCCTTCACTGCCAAAGAAGACCCATGCCATAGAAAAATGATGACATGACTTGCACTTGACTTAGTGTTTTTTTGAGTGAGGGAGAGCTGTATAGGTCACCAGTCTCACTTCTCCTCCAGAGCCATCTGAATCCAGTGATATTCATCAGGATGACTGGAGATAACCCAGGATGAGGTAATTTGGGTTAAGTGACTTGTCCAAGATCATGCAGCTAGTGAGTGTCAAGTCCCTGGGGGCAGCTATGTGGTGCAATGGATAGAGTACCACTGCAGGAGTCAGGGGGACCTGAGTTCAAATCTCGCACTAGGATCTAAAAAAGGTGAGAAATATTATTATTTAGGTAGCACTGAAGCTAGAGTCAATCTTAGATGAATACTAGCCGTGTGACTCTGGGCAAGACACTTAATGCTCTCTAGAGGTGTCAGTTCCCTCAACTCTAAAATAGGGAAAATAGCACCTACCTCCAAGGGCTGTTATTAAGGTTAAAGGAAACAATATTTGTAAAGCCCTTAGCATAGTGCTTGGCACATAGCAGGAACTTAATAAATGATCATTCCCTTCCTTACCTATCTTTTTCCTATTCCTCTATGGTAGAATAGAGTAGTATCATTACCATTAAATAGATAGAAAAACACTAGAGAGAAATTAGGCAAATTGCCAAATTTTATAAATTAAGTCAGTAGCAAAATAAGCAGAATTTAAAATTTCTTTGGCCTCATTCCATTGCTCACTGAATGACATTGTGTTTATAATAATTATCAATTCATCCAGTAATTCTATTAGGATCATTTGAATAAGCAGGACAACATTTTGCTGTACTAGAAATAATAATATTTAAATATTCTTTATAAATGAGACCACGCAGGAGACTAAATTGCTAGTCAGAAAAGTAGTTCTTAAAATTTCATAATAATTAGCTCTCAATTATTCAAATGAATTCAGTTTTTTGATTCCCTTCTTTCTTAACCTTTCTTGGACATTTTTATCGACTATTAGCACCACTCCCAGAGAAGAGCTAAGGAGAAAAGATGAATGTCAAGAACAGCAGTTATTTTCAGCTAAGGCTTGTGCAGCTTCTCAAAGTCACATTGTAAAGTGAATGTTTTTTCTTCTAGACTATATTCCTAGAGGTTTCATTGAAGGGATTCTGCTCTACTGAATGGTCTCATTTTGTTTTTTACTATGCTTAAAATTTTTTATTTGGGTTTGTGGAACCAAGGACCAAATTTTATAATGCAAGATTAGGAGGATTCAACTATACTAGCCTTGCAGCAAGACTGGCTCACCCTTTACGTGGTTCACCTTGTGGTTTAAATGGAAATCATAATAAATATTTTGCTTATTTTCTGTTTGTGATAATGAACCCAATACTTTAACTGTACACTGGAAACAATGGCAGCAGCAAACATTTATTAAGAGACTCCTGTGTGCCAGGTACTGTGCTAAGTGCTTTAAATATTATCCCATTTCATCCTTACAAAAACCCTGGGAGGTAGGTGCTATTAGTACTTCCATTTTATGGATGAGGAAACTGAGGCAGATATGGATTAAGTGACTTGCCCATGGTCACATGGCTAGCACATATTTGATGCTGAATTTGAACTGAGGTCTACCTGACTTGGGCTCTATTCACTGGGACACCTACTTAATTTAGATTATTTTGTTATATCTATTTTAAACTTGGATCTTTTATTCATTAAAAAAATGTTTAATTGAAACTTTTTTACATTGCTATTATTTCCTAATATCCCCTGGTTCCAAGAGAACCTTCCCACATGACAACAAAGTACAGTAGCACAGTTCTGTGAAACAAACTCACATTCACTATGTCTGAGAGTATGACTTATTCCTCAAGTGTAATTCATTCTCTTTTTACTGAGGTATATTCGATCTTCAGTCCTCCACAATCAAGACTGGTCATTGCATTGCAGATCTGAGTTCTGCAGTATCTGGCACATAGTAAGCACTTAGTAAATATTCATTGGTGTATTGATTCATTGGCATTTTAAAGGTTTTTTTTTTCTTTACATTACTTTGGTAATTCTCTATATTTTTTCTTGGTTCTATTTACTGTGTTTTGCATCAGTTCATACAAGTTTTCCCAAGTTCCTATAAGTTCTTCATACTCATCATTTATTATGGCACAATACTGTTCCATTATATATACATATAACACCATTTATTTAGTCAGTAGGGAGGTAGTAAGATACAGTGTTTTGTAGCCACAGGGCTCTAAGTCCTGGGTTTGAATCCAGAGTTTGCCAATTATTATTTGTGTGACCTTGGGCAAATCATATAAGCTCTCGATGCCTCAGTTTCTTCATCTGTAAAGTGAGGGGGTTAGATTAGAGGATGCTAAAGATCTCCTCTATCTCTCAATCTCTGATCCTAAGCTTTTTCTGAGTTGGGTTACTTCTTAAGCTTCTTTTTCAGTCTTAGGTAGCTAGGGGGTATAGTGAAGATGATGTTGATCCTGGAGACAGAAAGACCTGACTTTGAATCCTGCCTCCAAGGTTTCCGTGTTGTGGGACCCTGGACAAGTCATTTGACCTCTCTGTGCCTCCATTTCTTTACCTGTAAAATGAGGAGGTTGGACATAATGTCTCCTAAGGTCTCTTCTTCTTCTATATCTGGGATTATTCAGACCATCCCTGTAGAACTCAAATAGAAATGGGGGGTCACTAAACTACACATAATATTCTTTGGAGGCAGCATAGTGGCTTAGAAAACCACATATGGCATTATCTATGTTTTATTGTATTTTTTTATTTATTTTATTAAACATTTTAATCTGGGTCAGGGAGAGGGAACACTCCGTAGTAGTAACATAGGCTGCACGCATTCACTGATTAGATTATTTCATTTATATATGAATTGCCTTTTATAGATTGTAATAACTTTATTCAAACTTTGTAACTAGACAGAATTCATGGGATTTTTATGGAAACTTAGAATACCGGTTTACCAAATATGATTGAAGTGGCAAGAAAAGTTCGAGGTAGGATTCATTATAGTAACATTTTCAAATAATAGTGCAATTATTCTTTTTAAACAATTATTACCTTTTTTGACAGTTTTTGTTTTTAATTGATTTTTAAAATTCAGAATTTAACAAATATCAAATCAAATGAACATTTCCATAAACAAATTAGAAGAGGAAAAGAGGATTACAAATGAGACCATGAGAATCTGTGTATTATATGTATACCTTGCTTTTTTCTTCTATTCAGAATGACAAAATCACAGAAAGGGAAGGCCCCTCAACAGGTCTCTAGCCCAATCCATACACATAAAAAATCCCAACTATAACATAATCAACAAATAGTCCTTCAGCCTTTGTTTGAAGACTTTCAAAGAAGGGTAACTCACCTCTTCTCTAGGAAGTCCAATCACTTTAATTGTTGGGAAGTTTTCCCAAACGTTGAGACTAAATTCATCTTTGTACTACTTTGACTCATTGTTCCTGACTTTCCTCTCTACCCTCTGAGCTTTAGTCACTCTTCCACATTGACAGCCTTTCAAATACTTCAAGGTAACAATCATGTTCCCTTGGAATCTTCTCTTCTCCTACCTAAACAAACTCAGTTTCTTCCACTGAACCTTGTAAAGAATGAATTCAAGATGCTACCACAGACTGGTTACCCTTCTCTGGAAATTATCCACATTATCCTTTCTCTTAAGTTGTGGTGTTTAGAACTCAACCAGATAAGGTCTGAGAAGGGCAGAATGTGGTGGTACTATCATATCCCTATTCCTGGAAGTCACACCACTGTTGAGTCATATTGACCTTGTAGTACACTAAAATTCCTAGACCTTTCTTTAAAGCACAATTTCTTTCCATTCATATACTTTAGGATTTTTTATGCCCGAGTCCAAAATTTTACATTCATTCCTATTGGATTTCATCTTCTTAGATTCAACCCCAAGTTCTAGCCTTTCCAGATCCTTTGGGAACCTGACTCTGTCATATACTATAGTACGTATCTCTCCCATATTTATCTGAAAATTTGATGAACATGCAATTTATACCTTTTCAAAAGTCATTGATAAAAATCTTGAAACGTATAAGGTCAAGAGATGCCAAGGGTACTTTACTGTAGATCCCCTGCCACATTGACATTTGAACCATTAACAACTATTCTTTGAGTCTGGTCATTCAACCAGTTTTGAAATCATCTGACTGTATTATCATCTAGTCCATATCCCTCTATCTTCTTCACAAGAATAGCATATGATACTTTATCAAAAGCTTTGTTAAAATTTAGCTAAACTATATCTATAGTTTTCCTTTCAGCTAATAATAGAGTAAGCTTGTCAAAAAAGAAAATATAACTTCCAAAGTTTTCCTGCTAGTCTGTTTCCTTTTGTTCTCTTCTGTATAAATTTTAACAAGTGTCAATGACTCTCTTTTCTTCCCTATTTTTGGGGGGCAACCCCTACTGCTACTCCTCTTTCCCTTGAAAATTTCTCCTCTTCCATTAAAAAAAACTGTAACAAAAACATATATAATCAAGCTAAACATTCCCACATTGGTTTTATCTGAAAATGTGTATGTATACAGTAAAACTATATACAATATGTTTCATTCTTGAGTTCATCACCTTTTTGTCACAAGATGGGTAACATGCTTCTTCATCAATCCTCTGGAATCATGTTTAGTCATTGTATTGCACCCAATTCTCAAGTCTTTCGAAATTGTTTTTTTTTTACAATGTTGTATAAACTATAACAGGGATATTCAAGTCTTTTCACTCTATGACTCTCAGGGGTATTGGTGACTCTCCAGGTCCTAAAATAGTCCCTATACTGCAGTCCTTTGCAGTAGATTTAAAAAACGTGGAGAAAATCTTCTGCTACCTATGTAGTTTACCTTGTTCATGTTCAAATGCTACTACAAAATGTTCATTGGAATTATTAAGAATCTGTTCTCTACAGACCTCCTGAAACTTGACCTGACCTCTAGTTTGAGAAACATTATTATACATATGTATCAAGATGTGTAGAGAGGCAGCATTGTGTGATACATAGGGGTTTATCTTTGGAGTCATGCAGAGCTGGCTTTGATAGCCCTTTGTTTCATTACCATTGCAAGGCATTAAATCTCTCTACCCCAAACTGATCTTCTAAAACTGTAAATAAGGGATGAGTTACATGTCTTCATTTGGTAAAGGAAGTTTCTGCATGGGAATGTCAATACACTGATGAAATCATGGGTTTGGAACAAAAAAAAAACCAAACCCCAAACCTTAAAAACATAAGCAATGGAATATACCACCATTCAAGATTATGTACTTTTGGTTAAATCTTACTGTTCCACATGTTTTTCATGTTATTTGTTACCTTCCAAGTAAAACCCACAGTTATATCCGGGAAAATTTTCTATTTTTCATTTGTAAGAAGATGGAGTACACATTCTTATGATATAAGAAGTCAACTATCAGGCAAGTTCATACATATCCAGATTACTCACACATAATCACATTAAGGAGATTATCTGGACATCAATTTGAATTAAGATAAATGATATACTTAGTACTTAATTTCCTAAAGTACAATTCATGAACTCTAATAGTGATAGATTCTGACCTAATGATTCTTTTTATGCATAAATAGATTATATGGTTGCTGTTTGTTGGTTTGGATCTGCAGTCACCACAAACACAGAAAATGACAAGCTGGCTAATCAACTTTTTCTATAAAGAAAATGCTCTAATAAACTGATAACATGCTAATATTCATCCAGAGGACAGGAAGTTACAATTATTGTTGCAGAAAGAAAATTCAAAATGAATACAAATTCTCAGTTGTTTCTGCTTTTTGAATTTTTAAATTCTGTAAATGTGACCTATTCTGAAAGGACAGAGGACTTCAAGTGGTTGTAGATAAGCTTTATCTTTATTATACAGATACTTTCACTGAGGCAGAGGCATTTACACACAAAGAATTTACATTGCTCGTTTCAGTTAATTTGACACTAAAACACTAATTGAACCACTTGTAAAGGGAAATCAGAGTTCTGTATTTATCTATTGTATTCTAATGATTTGACAGTTATTTCAAAAGGGCAATGCTTTCCCTTTCTTTGCATATTTTATGGAAATAAGGGATTTTATTATTATTTTTTATTTATATTTCCTACTAAAGGCAAGGTTCTGCACCAATATTTTCATTTTCACAGATAAATGCATACTAATGGCACTGGGTTCTGGAACATAAAGTCTCCTCAATAAAATCTTGAATTACATGCATACAAACTGGTTGCAGTATTTAACCCAGGATCTATGTTTTAAAATGGCATAAAAGACCCATTTTCATGAGTTCAAATTCTGCCTCAGACACTAGCTGTGTGACTCTGGACAACTCACTTAACCCTGTTTGCCTCCGTTTCCTCCTCTGTAAAATGAGCTGGAGAAGGAACTGGAAACCCTGTCCAGTATGCTTGCCAAGAAAACCCCAAATAAGGTCAGAAAGAGTGGGATATGGCTGAATGACAACAATATTCTTGACTACAGGTTCAGTGCTCTATCTATTAGGCACTGCTAACATACCCCTTACATCTTAGGGTACATGCCTAGTAATGGAAACTCTGGGTCCAAGGGCAGGATAGCATTTTTTTTTGTTGCATAGTTCCAAGTGGCTTTCCAAAATAATTCTACCGGTTCTAAGCATCATTAACAATGCATTAGTTAGTGTCTGGGCGTCTTCACCCTTTCCTTGGAACGTCTTTCTCCTCATCTCCCCTTTGGTTTTCCTAGCTAAAGTTCTTGGGGTGGGTGCCTCGGTTATTCAGGAAGGACCCGTAGCGCTGACACCTCCGGCTTCTACCTGGCATCAGCTCTCACCTGCCTAGGCAAGAAGCCGAGGCCACACCCTGGAAAAGGTGTCTGGGCAGATGGCAGATGGGCACCACGCTGGGGAAGGAGGGGGTGTCTAGCCCAAGCCTCGTGCAATGGGCGGATGGGAACACCGGAAGGGAGGGGAAGGTGACCCCTGCCTGCCCCACTTAGATCCAACGAGGCTGGAGTCCGGACCGCACCCTACAGCGTCCTGGGTGGGAGGACAGACCGGAACAGCCACGGCCCGTCCTTCCCGCTGTTTCCTGCCCCGGGGATTAACGGTCTCCAGTTTAACCCTCCGCGTCCGGTTTCTGCCCCCGGGGGCTTCCCTTGGTCTCCGCCTGGATGCCGAGCTCCCTTTCTTGGGTGTCCCCAGAGCTCAGCACGCTCCCTGGTACACAGTAAGCGCTTAATAAATGTTTGTGGTCAGAGATTTTCCACGTACACTCTACGTCGTTTGTACAGTCCTAATTAATCGATTCATTTATTTGAATGTAAGATCCCTGAGGGCAGGGCCCAAGATCGCGGCCTAGTCCCCACTCCAACCCAGTGCGCTTGCGCGGAGCCGCGGGCTAGCCCAGAATTCGAGGCCTGCCGGGCCAGTCTCGCGAGCTCACCGCCAGTGTACGCAGCGCGCGCTTTACGTCATCACGGGGCGCCGCCGTCCCTGCCCCTATTTCGCGGGAGAGCTTGTTGGCGCGAATGTAGCCCGAACCTTGTTAAGGGTCTTCAGCCGCCGTTGGCCGCTCCGCCCCGCGGTCCCGCGCCGCCCGGTCTCCGGACAGTTATGGTGAGCAGTGGAGCTTCTGCCACCGCGCCTTCCTTCCCCTCCCCCGGCCGGCGGGCGGGCTGAGTGTGCGGGGCGGCGGGGACGGAGTCGGGGGAGCCCCAGGGCAGGGGGGTGATTTGTGAGGAGGGCAGGGCCCCCTGCCTTCCCTCCACCCCTGGCCGGGGCCCTTCTCCAGGGGCCCCCACCCGTGGGCCGGAGCGGGAGGCGGGGAGCGGAATGGAATTTGGAGGCGCCCCCTCTTTGGGGCGCAGGGCTGTTGCTGCTAGGCGGGAGTTTTGCCCTCCCCCCCGGGGTGGGGAGGGGGGAGGAGGTTTTTTTTGGGGGGGGCGGGGAGGAAGGATTGATTTTGTCCTTTGGATCCCCGCTTCTTGGGGGGGGCCCGCGAGTGACCCCGGTGTAGGTGTGAAGCAGCTTGTTGCTTGGGGACCCCCGAGACCTTTTCACTAGGGGATAACCGGGGCAGTCACTGCTCTCCAGCTCGGCTTCCTCCCCTGTAGAGTGAGGACGTTCATTATGTTAATAGCAACCCCTCCCAGGTTGTTCTGAGTATCTATTGAAATTACGTGTGCCAAGTGCTTGGCAAAACCCTCAACCGGGCCACGGAAATTGTGACTCCTGACACTTGTTAGGTCTTTCATAGTAACACCACTGACAAACACAGTAGCAGGTAGTGTTCTTTCCTGGAGCTCCGCTTGCCTTTGCACCACTTCCTCTGTACTAAGCGCTCAGGGTGCAGATAGAAGCCATGAGACAGCCCTGGGAGCTCCCTCAGACCGTTTGTGTTTTACTGTGGTCACTTGGCTGCTGGGGTCATCGCAGAAAAGAATCAGTGTTGACATAACGTTTTCTTGGAAAAGTGGGTAGAAACTCATGTTGTATTGTGGTTACCAGAAACATTGGACAGCCGCCATCCCTGGTAGCAGCTAAAGAGATGATTTTGACCACTTTTAGAAAAAAGAGAAACTGAGGCATAGAGAAATTGGTTAAATGTTTGCCCCAGTGGAGACCTAGTAAGGAGCAGAACTTGCATTTGAACTCAGGTTTTCTGGTTCTGAATCCAGTTTTCCTTCCACTACACCCTCTTTGAAACTTGACATCATACTTAAAAAAAATTAACTCAAATTTGTATATGCTATCTATACCATGCTGTCTATGAATATACTATCTGTACACTATATACTATGAAACTATGTTGTATATACTATACCATCTATGAAACAGTCACACACTTGGCAAAAGAGGATTGTCGCATGACTCAATTCAGACAATAGTAGCTGTTAAAACATTTTAATTTAGAAAGTGAACTTATAAAAGTCCCTGAAGTTAGAAAAAAACAACTATCTGATGCTGCCAGGTATATTGTTCATTCCATAATTCCACAGCTTATTTTTCAACATGCCAATTTTTCTGGGGTAAAAGAATAATTTATATATAAACACTTTACTAGAGTGAGAAGCTTTGTCCATTTGTCCATGCTTGGATTTCTTTTTGAAAAAAGAGTAAACTTACTATTAAATGATCAGCATCACTTTTTTTTTAAAGTAAATTTTATTGCTACGTTTTTGGTATCCCCTATATTTCTTTTTTTACTCAGTGCTCCTATTTATACAGTGCTCTAAGGTTCATAGACCCTTTTATGTATGCTATCTCATTTCAATAAACAATATTTATTAGGTCAATAATTTTGCCTGTTTATCTCTTGAATTCCCTTGTTTCTGCCTAGAGTTGCAAAAAAGAGTATCTTTCATTTTGTCTTTAGTGACATCCTAAAGTTCTGAAAGTGATGATGTTTCTTTAAGAGTGAAGAAAATCAGGTCCTCAGAAGGAGATACATCACTTTCATTGTCCACTGTATCTTTCTCTTCAATGTTCCACTCTCCATAACCCCAAGCCTCTGGCACAGAGTGGGAAGGCAGGAGTCTTCTCATAACTATGTTTGGAGGTCCCTGTTATCCTTTTCACAGATTTCAGTTAGTCAAGGAGCCTTGTGTGCTAGCTAGCTGCTGTGTTAAGTATGAAAACAGAAAGAAAGGCAAAATCACTCCCTGCCCTTGAGGTGGTCACATTTTAAAAAAAAGGTGTTGTTTTTTTTTTATCTCTTGCTTTTGCATTTTCTAGATTCTATTAAATTTATGTATCACAATTTGTCAGGTATTCCTCAGTTTATTGGCATCTGCTTTATTTCCAGTTCTTTACTAAGACAAAGTGCTGCTGTAAATTTTGATGTACATGGAGTCTTTTTGTCAGTGAGCAAGGGAGATCACATTCTAAAGTTTGTTATTTTTATTGTGTTTTATTATGTATTGTAAGCATTGTTTATTGCTTTACTGATTCTGTTTACTTCTCTTGCGTTAGTTTCTGCAAATCTTCCCATGCTTCTCTGTATTGATCATATTCACTATTTCTTACAGTATACCAATAGTTCATTATAGTCATGTAATCATCACTATCTTTTGAAGTATACTTTCCCAAATGATATGCTTTATATTGCATTGTAGAATATATCATGGAAGATAATTTTGAGGGATGTTGTAGAGCCCAGTGATGTTAGCAGTCTGATAGAAAAGATTAGCATACTGACATAAATTTGTGTTTAGTTTTCTTATTGAAGCTCTTTTGATGCTTATTTGTTTTCTTATTATTTATCTCTTTATTAAAAGGGAGATAATAGCAAATTGGTCTATTAAATAAGATTTTCAGTTGCATATGAATTTATCTCTTTTTGTGTCTTACCCTGGTATTATCTGTGGGGTGATCTGTATTAGCAGTATATTTTTAAAATATATTTTCCATTTAAAAAAACCAAAAAGCTAGAAGAGAAAACCAGCCTTAGAAACAGATTGTATTGTCTTCTGTATTTAATGTTTTGACTAAAATATCAATAAATATGAGAAATAGCCACATTTTAAAAATCAGAATATCTATTTTCTAAAATACATATTTAATTTTAATTGTTGCTAGAAATTTGAATAGTGCACAGTATTGAATTAATCAAACATGAATCCTCAGAGATAACTTTTTTAAAGGAATAAAGTAGTATAAATTTAAATGTGATTTCAACGCATGAAATTATAGCATAATTCAATCTGTTTAATTGCAGTGTTGAACAGTTTTTTATTTGCTGTTTTTATCAGATGTCTTATAATATATGTGTATATATTATATATATATATATATTTTTTGATGACAGTTTAACTTTATTAGTTGGGAGACCTGGGAGGACTGGGAGGCAGGACTGAGTAAAGTCACTTGTGATAAAAGCAATGGTTCTGACTGTGCTGAATAAAAGGGAGATGGAGACCTGGTTGACTGGTAGCTGCAAAGCTTGACTTTCCTGATGGTTGCGTCTGTACAGGAAACTGTGGTGTGGCTAAAAGCCCAGGGGTGCAGAGGCTGGGGGTACATGGGTTGCAGAGAAGACGAATCAGAGAAGCCAGATTGCTCGTTAGCATGTTTCAGCTGATTTTGAAGGGTCAGGGCATTGCCAGGTTGCAGGAACACTGTTTGTGTGGGCTGGTAGTGGCCATGTACTGCATAGGACTGTGGCTGAGGTTGGGACAGGTACTGAACAGCAGGGAAAGCTGAAGGGGTTCTGAGCTGTTGGCTGCGACTGTAGCCTGGCTGATTAGGTCCACAGTGAGGTGGTGGCTGGGCTGCCTCATAGGCATTGCCCATGTTATGAAGTTCCTGGAAAAGCTGTTGACCCCACAAAATGATGGGTCGTGAGTACTTGAGGTCCAAACATATGCTTGGCTGTATCAGCAGACATAAGGGTTCCCTGGTCTGCTGTGTCCTCCAAGACTGCCTTGCATTACTAAGAAGATGTGTCCCTATGTGTACAGTCAGACTTCATTGGTATGCTGCAGATGTGAGTGTTGTCAAGTCACTTTGCTCCTTATGGCGCCCTTTCTCCTCCTCATGTAAAACTTCCTTAAGCTACAAGAAGGCTGGTACTTCTCCTCATGTAGGGCCAGGAGCTTCTCTTGCAGTTTAAGGATCTATTCTTTGATCTCTTCCAGTGACATCCTTTCTTCCATTTCCTTTTTCTTCCTCCTCTCCTGTTCCTCCTTCATTTTCTGTTCCATCATCTTGTATACCTCATCTTCCTCCTGTCTCTTCTTCTCCCGCTCCATCATTATGTGTCGATGCAATGTCCTAGCCATGGCATTAGAGAGTTTGGGGCGTTCCAGAAGGGCTGGCATGATGTCTCGCAGGGTGCTGTCACACAAACTGGGGTACAGATTTTGAGACTTGATCATTGACGATCCAGTCCCAGAAATGAATCTGGTCACCCAGCAGAAATCTAGTTTGTTAGGGGATAAGCATTGTCACAGGGGATCCCACAAGTGAAAGGGGGAACCTGAGAGCCCTCCCCACCACCCTGAAGAAATGAGGTGGGAAGACCAGGCTCCACCGTAATCCGGCAGCTAGGCAAGGCTGGAAGGGTGGGGGGGTGGGGGTGAACTCCCCGTTCCTGGGAGGGAGCATAGACCCCCACCCCACCCTGGACTCAAACTCTGTCCGCCTGGTTCCAAGGGCGAGTGGGTCCTATAATAGATCTTTGAAATGACCAGAAGTTACCTTACTGTCATACTTTGTCCAATTGCATAATTTAATACTAATACTTTAGGTACAGTTTTGCAATTTCTTTGGTTTTAAGGGAAAAGTTTATCATTTCATTGTTTTGCTTGAGCTTTTACTTATTTATCCTTGTTTCTTGATTTTGTTGGCTACTTAAAAAATGAATGAGATATGTGATAGGTGCTTTTAAAAAAAAGAATCACAAAGTATGGCATCTTAGAAATTACTCCTAAGCTTATTTTGCATGAAAATGTTTTAAGTATAAATGAACATACTAATATAATTTGTTTACACTTCTCTTCCTTTGATAGGCAAGTATCCCTTAATTTTATTTTTTTAAGTAATCATACCATCACATTCAACTCACACCTCTGCTTTCTATGTGTATTCCTTCTAACTGCCTTAATAATGAGAAATTTTTGGGAGTTATAAATATTATTTTCTCATATAGGGATATAAGTGGTTTTAGCCTTATTGAATCACTTATGATTTTTCTTTCCTGTTTACCTTTTAATATTTCTTTTGTATCTTATATTTGAAAGTAAAATTTTCTATTCAGCTCTGGTTTAGTCATCCAGAATATTTGAAAGTACTTTATTTCATTGAATGTTCATTTTTCCCTCAAAAGATTATACTCAGTTTTGCTGAGTAGGTGATTCTTGGGTATAATCCTACTTCTTTTACTCCAGAATATCATATTCCAAGCACTTTAGTCCTTTAATGTAGAAGCTGTTTTTCCTGACTCTGGCTCCATGATATTTGAATCGTTTCTTTTTGGCTATTTGCAGTGTATTCTCCTTGATCTGGAATTTGACCACAATATTCCTGGGGGTGTGTAGTTTCATTTTGGGATCTCTTTTAGGCGGTGATTGAGGATTTGTTCCATTTCAGTTTTACTGTATGGTTCTAGAATATCAGGACAGGTTTCCTTGATAATTTCTTTAAAGAAGATGTCTGGGCTCCTTTTTTTGATTATGACTTTCGTCTTGTCCAGTAATTTTTAAATTAACTCTCCTAGATCCGATTTCCAGGTCATTTGTTTTTCCCAATGAGGTATTTCATATTTTTTTTCTTTTTTTTTTCTTCATTTTTTGGTTTTGTTTGTTTCTTGATGTCTTGTAAAGTCATTAGCTTTCACTTGCCCAATTATAACTTTTAAGGAATTACTTTCTTTAGTGAGCTTTTGTACCTCCTTTTCTATTTGGCCAGTTCTCCTTTATAAGAAATTCTTCTCTTCATTGGATTTTTGTACCTTTTGTCATTTGGCCTGTTCTGTTTTTTAAGGTGTTATTTTCTTTAGTTTTTTTTTTGTGCCTCCTTTACCAACCTGTTGATCCTTTTTTCATGGTTTTCTTGCATCATTCTTATTTCTCTTCCCAATTTTTTGTCTACCTCTAATACTTGATTTTTAAAATACTTTTTGAACTCTTTCATGGCCTGAGACCAATTCATGTTTTTGTTGGGACTTTGAATGCAGGAATTTTGTTGACTTCTGGATATGTTTTGATCTTCCTTGTCATCATAGTAACTTTCTATGCTCAGAATCTTTCTGTTGCTTATTTGTTTTCCAGCCTATTTCTTGGCTTTTTACTCTATGCTAAAGTAGGTCTTAGCTTCTTAAGTGGATGGGGCACTGTCTCAAGCTTTCAGTCTTTTTTTTTTTTTTTTTTGCTTTTGTTTTCAGAGTTAATTCTAGGGACCTGTAAGTTTTTGACTCTTTCAAGGTGGTGTGATCTAGGGAGAAGTGTGTTTACTACCCTTCTGTATTGTGCACTGGTTTACGGGAGATCAGAAACATTCTTTTCAATCCTGGGACTGTGATGAGGGTCCTTGCTACTCTGCTTTCTCAAGCCCTGTTGTACTAGTGTTCCTTCTTGAATTGGGCTTAAGACCCAGAACTGCAACTCGGATCTAAGTATAGGCAATGCAACAGAGTTCTGCCCTTTGTGCCAGCAATGGGAACCCTGTAAATCTCCTCACCCGTTTTTGGCTGCCATTACTGTCAATGGGCTGAGAGGTCTGGAAACTGTCACTGCTGCCGCTGATTCAGATGCCCCGAGACCTGCTCCTGGTTTGCTGTGTCCCACCCAGTCTGGGCTTGCGCTGCCTGTGCTGTACTATATTCCTCTCTCACCTGGTGCAACAGACTGCTCCCCTGTAAGATTTCCTTGGCCCGGAAAATTGTTTCACCCCGTCTTTTTGTGTGCTCTGCCACACGGTTCTAGGGTTCATTTAGAGTCATTATTGCTTTTTCTTTTTGGTAAATTTTTAAATTTTAAACTTAAATACAAAATGAGAAAAGGAAAAAAAAGCATTGCCATATACACAGCAGACCATAAGAAGGGATTAAATACAAAACAAACTTCTATTTTAAGAAAACCTGTACAATAAATACATTGTTTTCAAAGTTGCCTAGCTTTTCTTTGCATCCTTGTTGGTTTTTTTGTACTCTGCATATACCTTTTACTTTTAATTTTTTCCCCTTCCTTTCTGCCATCACCCTGAAGAATGCTGCAATTAAGCATGGATATACACTGACACATATCCATAGATATGTATAAATATATATACATATATACTTATACACACATACATAAGAACATATTTATGCTTATTTTGACTTTTTTTGTTTCTCTGAAGGTGCATAGCGTCTTTTTTTACAAGATTAAATCTTTCCATATTTTTTGAAATCAGCCAGCTTCATTTCCTATATCAGAGCAGTACACCAACCCAATCACATTTGTGTCTAATGTATATGAAAGTTTCCTCCGCTCAATTCTCAGCATTCCTTCCATTTTTGGCTATGTAGATTTTATTTATATAAGAAAATTTTAATTTAAAAGAATTAAAATTATTCTGTTTACATTTCAACAATGCTCTCGCCTCTTAATATAGTTTAAGGTCTGATACTGCTGAATGTATTTCCTTTACATCTTTTTTCCTTGTTTTCTTTGAAGTTCCTGACCTTTTGTTCTTCCAGATGATCTTTGTTATTATTTTTTCAAACTCAGTAAAATAATTCATTCGTAATTGAATTGGGATGACATTAAATAGATTAATTACATAAAATTATCATTTTAAAAATTATATTGGCATTACCCATGAACAATAAATAATTTGCATAAAAAGTGTTTTATGTTTATGGTTTTACATATGTATGGATATATGTGTGTGTATACATGTATACACACATATAGTGTTCCTATGTCTGTTTTGATGGGTACATACTTAGATATTTTATACTGTCTTGGTATTTTAAATGGTTTAAAACAGTATTGAAAAAGCTCAGGCTAATTCCAGCCTTTACTCTACCATCTTGACTTTGCATCCTCTGCCACACTTTTTGAGGGAAGGTCTGGGTTGGTCCTGTTCCCATTTCATAGTCTGTTTTACTGCCTCTCTGGTCTGACCTTTGCAAAATCTTTTACCTGGATTTGGGTCTGCAGAAGAGTAGACTGCTGCTGAACTCACTTTGACTTTTCAGATTAGGTCTGATACACTTTCTTTTCTTTTTCTTTTCCTTTTTTTAAAAAAATATGTTGTGTTGTTTTTATTTTCAGTTACAAATTTTCTTCCTCCACCTCCTCCCCCATCCATTGATAGAGTAAGAAATATGATACCTATTTTATCAAAATAATATGTATGTGTGTGTGTATGAAGTCAAGCAAAATACATTTCTACATTAGGGATACTTTAAAAAGGCAAGAAAATTAAAAGGAAAAAAATATTTTTCAACTTGAAGTCTAAGCCCATTGGTTTTCCATCTGAAAGTGGATAGTATTTTTTTTCACAAGTCTTTTGGAGTTGGGGAATCATTATATTGATCAAAATTACTAAATCTTTCATGTTTGCTTATCTTTGCAATGTTGCTGTTACTATGTCCTGGTTCTGTTCCCTTCAGTTTGCATCAGTTCATATAAATCTTTTCAAGTTTTTCTGAAACCATCCGTGTTGTTGTATCTTAGAGCACAGTCTTATTCATATGTCATAGCTTGTTCAGCCATTCCCCAGTTGATGGTCATCCCCTCAGTTTCTAATTCTTTGCTGTCACAAAAAGAGCTGCTATAAATATTGTTGTACATGTGGATTCTGGTGCATTTTCTAGATTTGTTTGGAAGAGTTGGTGAACAGTTCACTGTACTGCTTCATACCATTTAGCCATCTTGTCTCCCTGCCAAAAAGAAAATTCTTAAAATAAGAAAAGGTAATCATACATAAAAAAATGCTTCAGTTGTGGATTTTTGTGACAGTCTTTTAAATTAGTTAACAGTGAACTTAAGTTTTTGTATCCAGAGCACCTCAGGTTGTGAAGATCAGCAACTTTAGGAGCTACATTTTGGGAGAGTCATGAATAAATGATGGTAGAGGCTGTGGTGGAGGTTGTGAAGTTGGAGAGATGAGCTTCATGGAACCTAAGAGCTCAAATGGCCTGTGAAGAGATGGCTGCTTAGCTATCTCTTTATAAAATTTCATTATTTTGATATAGACCTTAATAATCTGTTACCTGGTCTCTGGAAATGATCCAGTCCTCATGAAATTATTTTTAACCACATTACTGTTTTCACCTTGTTATTTTACAGAAATGCTTATTCAATTAATATATTTCCCCTCCCCCCAAAAGAGATGTGTTTTTTTAATATTCTTAATGATTTCATGATTATTTACCTACTTATTAAGATTTGTTCCCCTGTATTTTTGTTAAATCACTTTCTTAGGAGCCATATAAATGGAATGGAAATGTTTATTATATAGAGTATAGGTACTTGTCTTAGCCTGTAAGTTGACTTTTCTGTCTTAAATGTTTACACCCAAAATGGCTGCCCAGTCAGGCAGTAGCTCTAAACAGGTGTAGGTAGATTCTCTTCCTTTAGGAGGAAAAGTTCTGTAGAAAAAATGCAAGACTTTTAATAAATGTTGAACTCAATAACTTAATCAGCTTTTACGGTCACTAGCTGAATGAATGTCTGTCTTTGGCAGAGCCTTAGGGCAGTGTGGGGGATAAAAGAAAAATTGAGAAGAATAAGAAGAGCAATAGGAGAGTCAAATAAGGGGAGGAGAGAAAAACAAGGAAGGATAAATAGAAGAGAATAAGTTAGTGACAGGGAAGGTCACAGCATGCCCTGAAGAGGTCTTTTCTTTGAATCAAATTCCACTTTTTTGCTATTATTCTATCCTGGTGTAAACTTCAGATTATTTGTTTTTCTAAGGTAGATTGAACAATATGCTGCTTAAAAAGAAATCCAAAACCAAAAACCTAAGTCATCTACTGAATTTTGACAGTTTTATGACCTTTTATTTTGGTGATTGTTTTGTGGTTTATTACAAACAACTAGCAGCTTTGCAGAGATAAGTTTCAGTCTTGCTGGTAACTCCAAGGTGAAACTGATGTAAAATTCTCATTTCCTTCACAGCCACTGGAGTGAATAGTTGGTCACCTGAAAATCAGTCTTATGCAAGATATAGTCCAGATAGTTGCTCAACTTATCCACCACCCTCACTGTGACTTAAATATCTCAGTCCGACAGCTGAATTACACGTATGGCTGGTCAGCAATGTATTTTAGAGTTAATTAGGTTAACTTTTGGACTTAAGTGTCTTGGGTGAGTAAGTATACTATCAGGGAAACCTTTAAATATATATCAGTATATTTTACTTTCCTGCTTCATTCAGTCATCTTTTGTGTCAAAGGATTGTTTTACCTGCTTAGTTGTGCTTCAGAAGTTGTGTTTAGAGCCACTGAGCTTTTGGATTTTGGAACAGATAAGAAAGTAGATTAGAAATTACTTCTAGAAGAAAATGGCTTATGGCACATATACTGGAGATTTCAATGAAAAAGCTATAATATAATGTGGAAGTAATAGAGAAATTAGGAAACTAAAATTCCAAAGGATAGAAAAGAAAAGAATTTATTGGAGAGAAGCATGAATATATTTATTGTAAATTGTAGTGTAAATAATTCCCCGCAATGGCTTGTTAACTTCTTTTCATTTATTTATTTACTTATCTGTCTATTTATTTATTTATAAATGTTCTACAATCACTTCCTTAAAATTAAGATTTTATCCCCCCCACACCTTCCCCCCGCTACCCCCCTCCCTCCCCATGACAGCATACAATTCTGTTTAGGTTCTACATATACTTTCCTATTGAGCACATTTTCACTATAGTCGTGCTATGTAGTCGCATTAAAATAAATGGAAGAAATCATTTAACAAATCAAAACATAATACACTAAAACCTCCCCACACACAAACATGATCTGCTCCATTCTGCGAATGACTTCCATATTTCTTTCTCTGAGTGTGGGAGGCATTTTGCCTTAGAAAATCGTCATTGGGATTTTTTTTTTCAGTAAGTTCTTGTGTTATTACAAAGTTCCAAGTCTACCAGAAAAAAACTCTCGCACACTGTGGTCATTGCTGTGCACAAAGTTTTCCTGGTTCTGCTCCTTTCGCTCAGCGTCAGATC
>CM053772.1:195907005-195931388 GCA_028658325.1 Potorous gilbertii
AATACTCCAGTGGCCAGCTGTATATACCCTGGCATTTGAATGCTTGACCATCTCTCTGTGGTTCCCTTTAGGGAGAATTAAACCTATGGAATTGGAAAAGGGTAGTGCCTATGTGATCATTTTCTTTTCTCTTTTTTCTTCTCCTCAAGATAAAGCTTGTAATGTAATGTAATACCCAAATGTAATACCCAGATTGACTTTGTTCAGGCATAATGGGAGTGTTCCTTAATTCTTTAGTATGGGCTACTGCCTAATGACAAATCTCTGAACACTTGCACATGTAAGCATGTGTATATGTGTGTATGTGGGGGGAGGCAGGGAGGGAAGGAGGAGGCAGAGAGAGAGAGAGAGAGAGAGATGGATAGGAAATAGGACTGATGATTTCATCAATTTATAACATTGTACCTTGTGGAAATTCCACTCCCCTTCTCAAAAGCAAATTGGCAATTTACTTTTAGAGTTGCCTAGGATACTCAGAGGTTAAGTGACTTACCTCAAGTTCACACAGCTAGAAGATGTTAGAGGCAGGACTTAGACTCAGGTTTAAGGCCTGGACTTCCCTTCCCGTATGTTATACTTTCCCTGTCTTCTTTGGGTGGGTAAGGGACTAGACTCCCCTTGGGGAAAGTAATGTGTAAATCAGTCAGGAAAGACAGAGAAAGATCAGGCTGGAGCCGGATCATGAAGAGCTTTGAATGTTAGAGGAGTGTATTTTAATCCTAGAGGCAGTAGGGAGCCACTAAAACTTCTTGAGTAGAGGAAAATGAAATGGTCAACTGTACTTTAACAACATTAACCTGGCAGCTGTATGTGAGAAGACAGACTTGAATCTGGGATGTTTATGGTAGGCTTCTGTAATAGTCTGGGTAGGGTCTGAACTAAGATGATGGCTGTTTGATTAGAGAGAAGGGGAATTATGTGAAAAATGTTAAAGAAGTAGAATTGACGAGACATGAATGTGTGTGAGTGAGTGTGTATTCCTTTGGCCCCAGTAATGGTATTAGTATTCTATATCCCACAGATCAACTTGTAGGAATAACTTGGAAACAAAGGGAGTACCCATCATTGGGGGAATGGCTGGGCAAATAATGGTTTGTGAACGTATTGAGATAATAGAGAAGAAGCGATGGAGACAATTTCAGGGAAACCTGTTAAGGGGATTGCATGAACAGACGGCAGGGTGAAGTGAGCAGAATTGGTAAAACTGTACCATAGCATCAAAATGATAATGACACGGGTTAGTGAGAGTGAAGAGTTGAGGGTAATTTCTCAGATGTAAATATGATTGGCTGTATGAAAGGGGGATAGATACTCGTGATAGAAGTAGCTTAAGTTTGGAAAAGGAATGAGTTTAAGAAGAGTGAATTTTCAGCTTGTACATATTGAACCTGAGATGCCTATATGCATAATGGAGTTGAACTTGCTTACTTTTTCTTCTTACTCATACCCTCTTCTGTCCGGTCCAGCAATCAGTAGGTATATGTGAGACTTGGTTCCCATCACTGCTTAACCTCAAAGCCAAAATAAGAGTTAGGTTGAGGCATATAGATGAAGAAGAGGAAGGGAAACTTATGAAAGAAAAGCTTTAATAATCAGATTTCCTGTTGAATTTTTGGCTTGCTTAGAAAAATTACTTTTGTCCTTGTTACCTGATACTTGTAGATTATCAGTTAACAATTTGGTTTCTTCATGTTACAGACTATAGGAAGGGAAATCAAAGGAATATTAAGGTGCTCAGAGATCCATTTGGGAAGGCAAAACTCAGCTGTATTCACCCCAAAATTAGATTTTCTCTCTTTGGTTTTGTAAATAGATTTTTATATGGACCTGCACATTATTTTCCTTGACTTTTATTTGTTATCTTTCTGTGACTACTCATAAGTCAGAATGACAAAGCAATTTTCCTTTGAAGCAATTACTCTGCTGTGTTGGATGATTCCAGTCTTCTTTTTGTTTGTTGCTACCACATTTAAGGTGGTGTTAACATATAACTAAAAATAAATGATTTTTATAAGGAGACAGATACCTGGGGGGAAATTCAGTCCTTTCAGTTGCCCATGGTTTTCAACTAGGTTTTAGAAATTTGGGAAGACTTATTTATATTATTTTGTTAGAAATATCTTAGGAAAGAACAAAGTTTGCCTTTGGCTTCTGACAGTTTAGCCTTACTTGAAACAAAGAACAAACAAATACTCAAAATACTCCATCTCGTTATGTCCTCCATGACATTTGTGTTTAGAACATTTGTGGCAGTATACACGAAGTGTTTATGTATAATGTGTCTGTATATAATCTGCAGGGAGCTAGAGTAATGCAATGATTCTTATTTCTTATGCTGTTCTTCCACACTTTATCATAAAAGCAATATGTAACTTGCTTTTATAACCCTGATTTATTTCCAAGTCTTTGTAAGATTTTGAGCTAATGAAGCTCTAAGAAGCCAGTTCAAAAGGGACAGTAGGAGCTTAGGAGAGTGACTGTCTAATGTTTTGATAATTTATGATGGGATATTTATAGGATATTATTAGAATTTTCTAAGGTTCTATAAAACACTACATGTATGTATTAATATATTCACTTTAATAAACTCTTAAAACTTAAGAGTCATTTGTTGTTGAACTCATTTTGTTCAGGGTTATTTATTTATTATATTTTATGTTAAAATAGAAAAGAATACAAAAATTAGAGCAATGAAAAATCCTACTAATTTGTATTTTTTTAAATAATAGGTATAAATAATCAAATAGCTCTAAGAGAGCTAATGATAAGTTTATTTTATCTTTAACAAAGAGTAAGAGATCCTTTTGTTAAATGTTTGACTAATAAGCTGAGATTCTGTATGTAGCTCATGAGAACGGAGTCAAATTTATAAGAACACAAGTTGTTCCTCAGTTGATAAATAGTCAAAGGATAAGAGCAGGCAGTTTTCAGAGGAAGAAATTAGAGTCATCTATAATCATGTGAAAAAAATTCTCTAAGTCATTATTGATTAGAGGAATGCAAATCAAAACAACCCTGAGGTACCACATCACAACTATCAGATTTACTTACATGACAAAACAGGAAAATCACAAATTTTGGAGAAGATGTGGGAAAATTGGAACACTATTTCATTGTTGATGGAGTTGTGAACTGATCCAATCATTCTGGAGACCAATTTGGAACTATGCTATAAAATGTGCATACCCTTTGACCCAGCACTTCTAGACTGTGTCCCAAAGAGATCATAAAAATGGGAGAAGGACCCACATGTACAAAAATATTTATAGCAGCTCTTTTTGTGGTGTCCGAGAGGGTAATTGGGGAATGGCTGAACAAGTTGTGGTATATCAATGTAATGGAATACTGTTGTACTATAAGAAGTGAGGAACAGGCAGACTTCAGAAAAACCTGAAAAGACTTATATGAACTGGTGCCGAGTGAAATGAGCAGAACTAGGAGAACATTGTACATAGTAATAGCCACTGTGTGCGATAACTGAACCCTATTCCTCATGACTGCCTCTTAACTGGCCTCCCACACTTCCTTGACCATACCACTGCTTACTTCTTCTGCCTGCTCTGAATCAGATCTCATAGAATACAGTACTACTTTGAACCATCTCTGGGGTGGGTTACCTGTGGCCTTCCAGGTCCTTGGATGTGGCCTTTTGGCTGAGTTCAGGTTTTATGGAACTAATCCTTTCATTAAAGGAATTTGTTCCGTGAAGTTTGGTTTCAAAGGGACATAGAGGGCCATGTGGCCTGGAGGTCCCAGGTTCCCCACCCCTGAGCCATCTAATTACCTGTTTTCCTCTGGATCTTTTTGTATCCACTAATACCTTGCCTGGGCTCATTTCTCAGTGGTTAGCATCCTTCTACTCCCTTGTACTCTTCCTTATCCCAGTGGTTAATGAACCTTAGCTATTACTGAACAGACTGTGCTCCTCCTTTCTGTTCACTTCTTCCTGTTCATCTCAACCTAAGCCCCTCTCCCAAAACCTCATCCTAGATTTTCCTGTCTCTTCCATTATACCTTTTCCAACATCGACAGACTTCTTTTCATCCTCAACCTTTTCCTTTCTTGCTGCTTCTGTTTTTGGAAACTCATAGACTTCCTTATGACAACATTGTTCCCCTGGGTCCCTTTTATGACATTGACTACATTTCCTGACTCATTATTCACAGTGGAAGAGTTGGAATACTTGTAATTCTCTATCTTACAGCATCGCCATCAGTCACTCTGTAACTTTTCCTCTTTTGCTCTTCAGATTTGTCATCCAGTCCAAATCCTGCTGACTGACTTAAAATAATATAATTTTATTTTAAGTTCTGAAAACTCTCCCTTTTTGTCCAGCTTCCCCTTTCTCGTCCATTGAATGGGGGAGAAAAAAAAAATCAGCCTTTTACAGATTTAGACAAAACATTCCCTTATTAGCTATGTCCATGGCTGTTGTTTTGGCTGAGTTGTCTCCAGGATGCCCTCTTTGCTTATTTGTTGAGTTGAGTGCTTGGTTCAGTTTTTCCTTCATCCCCAATTCCAACCCCTCATACTAGGTGATTTCAACATACCCTTTATGTTTCTTCAATTACCCAAACTTCTCTGTTTCTTAATTTTTTTGGTTCCTATGACCTACTTCTTCATTCCTCTCCAGCCTCATCTGGAGATGGTCCTTAATCCTCTGGATCCTAAACTTTTTCTCTGTCTTCACTGTGACCTTGTTCTTCTTCCTCTGGTATTTTTGTTGCCACCACCATCGCCACAGCCCAGCCCTTTCCTGATCTGAACTCTCTTGCATGAACCAGCGCAACTCTGCACTATTCTTTGCTCACTCTTTGGAAATTTTATTTTCTGTCCTGAACTTATACACCAAATAAAGTAGGATATTTGTATATGTCCTGCAGAGTGGAAAAAGAATTGCATGTGAAATGACTCTTCATTTCATGGCACTTTACAAAAATATACATAATAGATCCCATGTTACTTTCAAAACTACCTTTTGTTCCCTTCTGTTTCCTTCTTTCTCTTTTTTTTTTTTTTGGACATCTCTATTACTGATTTCCTCTACTTTCTTCCACCCTTCCCCCTTCCAAACTCTTCCTCATTGAAAACAGAAAAAAAGAAAGAAATATATGTCTCTACATCTTGAGTGCATTTCCTCTGCTACAAAAAAGGTCATGATAGATCCACTCGAAATATGATTGGTCATTGCATTGATCAGAGCTCTAAAAGAATCTTTAAAAGTGGTGTTTGTCTTTACAATGTTCTTATTGTATAAATTAATTCTAACTTCACATTCCATCAATTCTTTCAGTCTTCTGAGGTTTTATTGAACCTATCTCTTTTGCTGTTTCTTATAGCACAATAATATCTATAACTTTTACATACCAAAATTTGTTCAGCCATTTCCCAGTTTATGGGCATCTCTTTCATTTAGAGTTCTTTGCCACCAGACATCAAAAATAGCTGCTATACATGCTTTAGTACATATGAGCCCCTTTTTCTCTCTTTGTTCTGTTTGGGGTATTGGCTGAATAATGGTATTACAGTCAAAAGATAACACAGTGTAGTGACTTTTGAGTTAGAATTCCAAATTGCTTTCCAAAATGGCTATACCAATTTACAACTCTTCCACTAGTTTATTGATGTACTTTTTTTCTTCATCCTCTCTAACATTTGTTATTTTCCTTTTTTTTTTGTTAATCATGCCAATTTGATTTATACGAGTTTGAAACCTCATAGTTGCATTAATTTGAATTTCTCTTTTAATGATTTGGAACATTTTTTTTGTATGATGGCTTTTTCCATATACTAGCTTGAATATCTTCCTTTGAGAACTGTCTGTTCATATCCTTTGATCACCTGTCATTTGGAGAATGGTTCTGTTTTTCTTTTAAATATAAATCTTAGCTTTAATTCATGATTTGTACATTTCCTTAAGATAATTTTTTCCTCCAGTTATTAAGCACTATAATAGTTTTTTAAGGTTTTTCCCTTTCAATAACAGACTGTTACAGGTGAAATAACAAGTATTGGAAGAAAATTTGATTGGGTGAACTGGAAAATGACAATCTCCAGGAACTCTTCGTTTTTGCATTCAAGAATTGACTGATGGTCTTCTTTATTTAGATCAACTATGAGTGTTTGAAGAAGCCAACAATGATGCTGATAAATAAGCAGATAGTATGCAACTGAAGAGTTCACTTTCAAAGAATTTCAGCTTACCTTTTGAGCATAGAAATTGTGAAGCAAAAGGTTCTGGCTGCTGATTCTAATGTCAGTCAGATGCTCTGAGATATGGAGCATGAAGGTTTAAAGAAAGAGAAGACAGTTCAGCGCATGCTGATAAAGTAAACTTCAGTAACAGCATATGTGTTAGGTCATCAGTGGAGGCTTAATTTTAGGTAGGACTTTCAGTAATTTAAAAAATTTTGCTGTTTTTAACTGCTCCATTATTTTGTCAAAAGCCTTGAATCAGAAATATATTTTCCTTATCCTTTGTTGTTATATTTATGTTAATAAATAGATTAGAAACCATGTTTTTAAAAGTTTCATCATATGTTTCTATTGATCTGGAACCAATTAGTGTATTTCACATAATAATTGTAACTATGAAGAGTGTGAAATCAAGCAAATTTAAGTAATGTAAATATTTAATGGGATTTATTGTTTGCACTTATCAGGACCTAATTATTTTTCTCCCTTCCTCTGGGGGTGGTAGCGTGGGAAGAAGAAAAACAATGCCCCCTCGTAGCATATAATTGTAGTCAAGGAAAAGAAATGTAACATAACATTGATAGTAACCAATAATTTATTTCTTACTAGTCTGTTACCTCTCTCACATGGTTGGCAGGATTCTTCATCATAAATTCTCTGAAATAATGGCTGATTATTGTGTCAGAGTGCTTAAGTCTTTCTGAATTTTTTATTTTTCACAATATTGGTTTTAAAGTATAAATTATTTTTCTACTTAAGCAGGCCCTTTTTCAGTCACAGGAAGGTTCCTGACTTTGTATCCTGCTCTAGGCTAAATCCTATCCCTAGTGTCTGTAGACCTTTTTACTCCCAGTGCCAAATCAGGTTGTAAAAGTGACTCACTATGATTTTTTTCCATGCATTTCCCAGTCAAGACCTGGTCTAATGCATTTTCTAGATCATTGTTCAATGGCTGTGGGGAAGAGTTTGGCAGTTCTATTTCCTTCTACTCTATTTTATTGGTTGGTCCTGTTATAAATTTTAAAAAGTGACTGGTGATTCTTGCAATATTTACTTTTCCCTCTGGATCAGTATAGTGTTTATGTATGTTTTCTTGAAATTTAATGTTCAGGTATTTTTCCTTCATTGTTTTTGGAGAGTTCAGTGATTCATCAATTAGCTTTTCTTTGCATGCTTTTCAAGTCAGTTGTTGAAAATGTCTATCATTTTCTTCTATTCCTTCACTCTTTTGATTTTGTTCTAATATTTATTGCTGTCTTATGGAGTCACATTTCTTTTTGGTCAAATCTATTTTCATTTAGTCTGTTACTTGAGTAAGGTTTATCACTTTCTCTTTTCAACTATTCTTAATAGTTCTTTCCTTCAGAACTCGTTTCATTTTTTAATCTCTTGCTTTATTTCTTTTGGTTATTAGTGTAATTCTTTGGAAAATCCAATTTTTCCCTTTGAATCTCTGCAGTTGTAAATAGTTATTCTTTCCTTTAGGAAGGTCTTTAGAACTACAATAATTTTTTATTCTTGTTGACTTTTCCTTTGATTTATTTGTTTCTTCAGTTTTAGTTTATTGATTGATTCCTCACTCATATTCACCACATAATATCAAAGTTATTTTCAAAATTTTCCATTTCTCCTTTTGCAACACCTTTTGTATATATGTATTTTTTTTCCTCTACACACACCGCTGCCTCCATAATGTAGGTCCTTTTTACCTCTTGCCTGGATTATTACAGTTGCCTCCTAATTGGCCTTTCTTCCTCAAAACTCTTCCATATTCTTCTATTCTTCACACAGCTTACCAAATTGGCTTTTCTAAAGTATAGATCTTACCATGTTATCCCTCTGTTCAGTAAACTCCAGAGGCTCCCTATTACCACCAGGATCAAGTATGAATTCCTCTCGTGAACATTTAACGCTCTTCATGATGTGAGTCCTTCCTGTCTTTACCACTCTTAAACTTTACTCTCCTCCATGAGCTATAATCCTGCTATACTGGATGACTTGGTATTCCTCACATAGGACACTCTTATCTTTTCTCTGTGTTCTTTTGAACTTTGTGTTCCTTCTGTAACTCCTAAAATGATCTCCCTTTTGATCTTTGCCTTTTAGTTTTACTGTTTTCCTTTAGGACTGCTTGTATCCTACCTTCTCCAAGAGGCCTTCCTGGTGTTGTTTAGAGCCTTCTTTGCCTCTAAAGTTGCCTACCTTCTATTCTGTATGTATCTTTTACATATTTCTTTACAGGTTATCTCCTCTCTTAGAATGTAAGCCCTTTGAGGGTAGAGCCTATTTTTGCCTATCATTGTAACCATTGTGTTAAGCACAGTTCCTGGCACATAGCAAACACTTAACGAATGCTAGTTGATTGATTGTTTACAGTTATAGGAGAATCCTAAATCTATTTTCCCATTAATGTGATAGAAATGGGCAGTTTCAGAATTTTAATGTACTGATTTAAATGATGTGAAATAGTCTAAGTTAATTTCTAAGGTATAATATTAGAGGTCCTATTTCACCAATTTTATTTAGTGGAGCCAAATAAGGCAATGTCTTTTTTATTTTGTCTTTGTATTTTTAGTGCTTAGCAGAGTACTTTGAACATAGCATATAATAAATACTTCTTGAATTAATTAAATATAATTACTATTCTCACAGTTGTAATGGATAGTAAGTCTAGTTTGTGTGGTTATCGTTAGAGGTCTGCTGATATTTTCAAAGTTGAGCACGGATAATTTGTTTGATCAGCAGAGCTATATATAATTTAATTCATTACTATTACCGAGCCTCAATTGCTATTCAGTTGCTATATTTATGAAAAATCAGGCCAGGATTTGACACAGTGTAGAGTTGCATTTGCCAATTTTTCTTTATTTTGATATCTTCTTACTTAAGGATCATGTGGCTCTTGCTCCTCCTGTTAAAGATACTGAGGAGGGATGCTACAGTTTTTTAGGCTTTACAACAGCAGACCTAGTTGTTCTCTAGGCTTTCAGCATTACAGGTATAACCATCTCCTCACAGTCGACTATTTCCTTCCTGATTTGCAGCCCACCAACTAGATTCTAATTCTTGAGTTGAAGTAGAGTTGAAGCAGACATTCTGGTTTTCAGGAAAATTTTTCTCCCCTTTCATTATCCTTTTACTGTCAACTTTCTCAGGAGATCGTGGAACCATCCTTTCATGATGTTGAGGCTTGACTTCAGTATTACGCTAGGATGGCACTGAGTCCCCTTGTTCTTCCAGAGAGTGGGCTTTGATCATGATTATGACTGCAAGAATGTTAAGATTTGGTGACTTGGGAGTTAGAGAAAGGCTATGATGGGAGTCTCTAAAACTATAAGAGCTAGTCAGCTGGTTCTCAGGAAGATTTGAACCTCTGAGTACAGTGTCATTTACATTGTGGGTTAATCAGCTTTGCTAATCAGCAAGAGAAATGTTGAAGAGAAATAAGAAGAGGAGTTAAAGAGAGTATTTATAAAGAATGTTGGACAGCCATACACATAAAGAGAACTTATTGCTTTATGCAACTTGAAAGTAGGTTTATAGTGGCATAGTAGCAGAACTGTGTCCTGTTAAGTATTTTTAGCAGTGATTTGAAACCTTTTAGTGATTATACTTTCCTTTTAAATGGTCATGTCATCACTTTAGTATTGTTGGCTATAATCTCCCAAGGAGAAAGGTTGAAACAATACACATTTTTCTTTTTCTTTGTTTTAAAATACTTGTTTATTATGGAGTAGAAAATCATCAACAAACATGAGCACTTCTCTGTATACCAAAAAGGCTAGAAAAAGGATGATTAAATATGCAACCATGCATCTAAATGTTGCATTTTAAAAATGTTATTTATAAAATTTAACTTGGTATTAAGAAAGCATAACGTTGCTACAAGTGGATAAAATTGGTGTTGGTAAGTGTGAGAAGAAGGCTAAATTTTTTGATAGACTTAAGGAAAGTGAACTGATATAAAAAACTTGTGAATTTTTTGAGAACTTCTTTATATACCTTGTAGAGGCTATATTTTATATAACAAAAATTGGTTTAGAATAATAATTGAATATTGAATATTCAAAAATAATTGAATATCTTTCATTTAAGATGAAGAAGATGAATTTACTTATAAGAAGATATCCCTTAAACCAAAAGAAAATGGAATATCAAGTAGTCATATTGGAGCATCAAATGGGAAGAAAAATATTGGAAAAAAAACTCAGATTAAGAATAAGCCTTTGTCACCAGTAAAACTTACACCTACATCAGTACTTGATTACTTTGGAACTGGAAGTGTTCAAAGATCAGAAAAGAAGCTAGTTGCAAGCAAAAGAAGAGAGGTGAGTATTTGCTGTTGTCTAGGTCAGAAATTTTCAAGGTATTTACCTACTGGTTGTTACTAATAAGAGAAATTGGAATATTGTTAAGTGGATAAATTAATTTTTTGTTTTTATGGTGATTATTTCTTTGACAATAGATTAAAAATATTAAGATAAACTAGCATGCCATAAATTCTTAGGTACAAATAAAAAATTATGAGGAAAAAAATTAAGATAAAATTTACTAGCAATATCTTTTCCAACTGACCTCTTCAGAAATTAGGGTCAATTCTTGATTTTCCATTTTGAGAATAATCTGTGGTAAATGTTCAGTTTCTGCCTGGCTTTCTTTTCAGTTCTGCTGGGCTGCTTCCTTACCATCAGTCAACATGTACTCACATAATGCAAACTTGCATTCTTATTAGCCTAAGCCACACAAAATTGAAAAGTAAGTTTGCTGGCCAATGATCATAAATATATGCCTTTTAATGGATAAGTCATGTAAGCATGTGGAGTACCATTCGTGCTTACACAATTCTTTTTCCGTTTGGGGCTGTGGCCATCTACATTTTCCCATGTCTGAAACACCAGTATATAATCACTGTAGTGACACCAAGTTGTCCATAGTGATATGTGACCCAAAATATTAGACCAATCATTTTGTTGGAATCTACAGTTTTGAGACAGATTTGAACAACCTATCTGTATAATACCTTTCTGTTAGATAGTGTAGCTCACATTTACATAGTGCTTTAAGGTTGCAAAGTGCTTGCTTAAAAATCACCCCATGAAGTATGATTTGTCTGATATCCCAAAGCCAAGTCCTGGCCAGAGGCATAAGAATGAAACAGCAGTAGGGACATGCAGTAACTGTGTAATGATGATCGTGACTTTCAGGTCTAGTGTTTTCCATAAGATCTCATCAATAATTGCCATGTTATTTCAGCTGTCATACTATAGAATGATTATTTTATGGAATGTGCCTGATGATGCAGCCTGAGGACTGGATTAATATTAATGCTTGATTCTCTTTAAAATATAGCCTTCACAAAATAAAAATGATTCCAGATTAGCTGATGAAACTGTTGCTGAACAACTGCAAATTGAAGAGAATTCAGAGGTATTGCTATTTTATTAAATTATTGCTATATCTTGATGCAGTTGTATGATAGTAGATATTTAGATAAAGTGAAGTCAGAGCTGGTTTAATAACAATACTCCACAGTTGTGATTAATGAACCAATATCCACTTGACAGGGATGACTCTCATGTGTGGTCTTTGTCTTTGGCCCTGTTACATTAAACATTTTTACCAGTTAATTGGAGTAAGATCAGAAGAGGAGACTGGCTAGATGCATATGTCAAAAAGAGTTGGACATTTTAGTGAATTGCAGGCTTAAAAGAAATTAGCAGATGATAGAGCAGTTAAAAAAAAAAGCTGGTGTGATCTTAAGTTAGATAAGTGTTCATTCAGCACATATTTACTGAATGCTTACTATATGCTAGTTGGGTTAGAGGTTCTTTATGACCCTCCTGGACCATATTGTACATGGTGTGTTCTTGGCAAAGGTATTCTATAGCAGCTCTTTCTGTGGTGGCCAAGAATTGGAAATTGAAGTGATGTCCATCAGCTGGGAAATGGCTGAACATGTGGTATATGAATGGAATGGAATACTACTGTTCTATAAGAAATGACAAGCAGGCAGATTTCAGAAAAACCTGGAAAGACATATATATGAACTGATGGTGAGTGAAATGAGCAGAATTAGGAGAACATTGTATGGAGTCACAGATACATGACTGACTGACTGATAGATTTAACTCTTCTCAGCAATGCCAAGGTCTAAGACAACTCCAGAAGATCATAATGGAAAATGCTATCCATATCCAGAGAAAGAGCTTTGGAGTCTGAATAAAGGTGGAAGCATACTATCTGCTCTCCTTTAAAAAAAAAAATCATTTGACAGGGTTATTTGAAAGGAGCAGATCTTTTCAGACTGTTTGGAATATTTGCTACTGAAGTCCAACTTTCTAGAGTCTATGTTGTCTGAAGTCTGTTGTCCAGATAAAAGTGGCAGTAGTCTTGTTAGACCATGACACTTCAATTAGATTGTAACTAGTATTGTATTTACTTAGTGTAGTGTTTTAAGAAGGACATTGAAAAGCTGGAGCAATTCCAGAAGTGGTAAACATGATGATGGAGAACTTTCAGTCAAAGAAACCAGGAATGTTTTAGCTTAGTGAAGACCATTTAGGGACAAACTTAATAGCCCTCTCCAAGAATATAAAGGGTTGTTATGGCTAATAGGGATTAACATTTTTTTTTTTTTTAAAGCTCCTTAGGGAGAAGCTTGGAGCACTACTAAGTTAAGGCAGATTTTCGTTTAGTATAAAAAAGCCAAATGAATGGCTTCCAACGAAAATTGGTTTTCCATGCATACAGTAAATTTGCAAATGATAATGAGAAATTCAGAACCAGTGGATAGGAAGATAACCAGTGTCTTGAAAACCATGAGAAGAGATTGAGTATTCAGAAGGAGGGAGTGGTTGCCAGTGTGAAATGCAAATTCGAGAAGAATAAGGACCAGTCAATTTCACCAAAGAAATTACCTTTCAGTGAGTGGTGGAGTTAGAAAATGGGTTGCAAAAGTGAGTGGGAGGTGTCAAAATTGAGCCAGTGGATGTAGAGAACTTTTTTTTTTCTTAGGAATTTAGCTGTGAGAGGGAGGATAGATGACTGTCCATTTATCTATTTCTCATGGTAACTTGAACCTATGGTTATAGCAAGTGAAAATTTTTTTAAGGATAGGGAAAACTGGGCATGTTTGAATGTATCAGGGAAAGATACAATGTATAAAGAGATTGGAAATGAAGGCGATAGGCTGCAGGAGTTGGGAACCTGCAACCTCAAGGCTGCATGTGGCCTAGGTCCTTAAGTGCAGCTTTTTGACTGAGTCTAAGTTTTACAGAATAAATTCTTTTATTAAGGAGATTTTTTCTGTGAAGTTTGGATTCAGTCTGATGTGTTATTTGTAGTTACATCTACTTATTGTATAAATTAAGAAAATTTTTTATTACTAACTTTTTAGACTCACAGATTTATTTCCTTTATACTATTTCTTGTGCATTTTTTTCTGGTTGACATTCCTTTAAGATCTTACTTTAGGGCTTAAGATTTGTAAAAATAAAAACAAAACATTAAATGTTTACTTTAGAATGATTAAGGAAATATTTAATCAGATAATTCTTTCAAAAATATTTCCCCTTTTTAATGTATTCAATTTATATATCATGGCAAATTAAGAATATGCATTCTGACCTAGTTAATAAAACAGACCTAAGAATTGATATCTACCTTTGGTTAGAAGTGTTGGTTTTTATCATTTTGGGGGAGAAAACGTCTTGTAGTTTTCTTGAGAAATATTTTGTCAAATGTTTATATAGGGTTTTGATTTTCATTAAAAACATACAATTAGTATTTTTGTTGGTTCTTTCGGTAGCTTGAGAGGCAGCTGCATGAGGATGAAGAGTTTGCCAGAACGTTGGCGATGTTGGATGAAGAACCCAAGAACAAAAAGGTGACTTAGGTTTGCATCTTATACTTCAAATAGAAAATAATTGGAAGCGTAAGTGAATATAAATTGTGGCTTCAAAATGTTTTATTTTATAGACATGAAAAAGTCTCGTTCCATCACCTCATTATGGCACAAAGTTGACTTTAGATTCTTGAAGGCTCTACCGGTGGAGTGTGAGCTTTGGCCGGTTTTGTCTTTCTGGAAAAGTTTTGAGTAGGTTTTGGCAACAGACAATGACTGCTTTCTGAGAGCCAGCCTCTCTAGGTGTGGAGATGCTCATTATCAGTAGGTTGGATTCTTGGTAATGAATTATTTGGTTATGATTACTTATGAAACAGGAAAATAAAAATCGGCCTTTAGACCTGTAGGGTCTCTTTCTGTAGAGACCATGGCACAGTGGTGGGAAAAGGGACAAAAAACACTAAAGATCACATAGCTTTTAGGTGATGTATAAACATTGACCTAGCTTTTGGAAAACATTTTAGAATCAAGAAAAGAACCTAAATATCAAGAATACTTTCTTCACTGAGAGAGTTGGGAGTCATTGAGCATGACAATAGTCAAATAAGGATAGATAAGCATTGGATTTGTGATTTCATTGGTATAGGGAACTCTAGGTGAAGACACTCCTGTTATTAATGCAGGTCAACCAATACTTTCTGTGCATTTGTGAAGCATTTCTTCCTGAGCAGCTTGTTGCACCTACTGTCTCTTAATTTGAAATTTTGCTACGGAGACTCGTATTTCAGGACCCAGCACCTCTCTCTGAAAAGAAATATGTTCAGAATGTTGCCTTTATTAGAAAATTTAAACCAAAACCAAACCACACCAGTCTAAAATCAAAAATAATAATTAACACAAACGGTATAAACATTGCTCATTTGAAATAACCCTGTGAAATGATTTTTTTTTTTAAAGGAGAGCAAATAGTATGCTTCCACCTTTATTCAGACTCCAAAGTTCTTTCTCTGGATATGGATAGCATTTTCCATTATGATCTTCTGGAGTTGTCTTAGACCTTGGCATTGCTGAGAAGAGTAAAATCCATCAGTCAGTCAGTCATGTATCTGTGACTCCATACAGTGTTCTCCTAATTCTGCTCATTTCACTCACCATCAGTTCATATATGTCTTTCCAGGTTTTCCTGAAATCTGCCTGCTTGTCATTTCTTATAGAACAGTAGTATTCCATTCCATTCATATACCACATGTTGAGCCATTTCCCAGCTGATGGACATCACTTCAATTTCCAATTCTTGGCCACCACAGAAAGAGCTGCTCTAAAATATTTTTGTTTATGTGGGTCCTTTTCCCATTTTCAAATGATATTTTTTAAAGAAGTGTAATTGACTGTATTGATAGAAAATGACTGGTTGAGAGTAATTTCTGAATTGGTAGACTGTAAAAATACAGACTTTGAGCTTGTTAGCTCAAAGTTCAAAATCAATACCAGATTAGAAGAAAGAATAAAAATGGGAAAGTTCCAGTTGAAGTAATTCCAACTGAAACTATTTAAATAAACTGCTGATTCCAAGAAATTTGTAGAAGAACATACAGATAGTTCTTGCTTTATGTAAATTCAGATTTGGTGTTACATAAAGAATTCTGAAAGAAATTGCCATTAAAGAAAAAAAAACACACTTATGTTAACTTTACTGTTCAGTACTGTGCTCCCTTTCTCTCTACTCTTGCACCTCAGCTTGGTGCTCCATGGCTTCCCCCAACACCCCTAAAAAAAGGTATTTAAAAAACCCTTCAAGTGAAAGCAACTGTCACTGCCTCTGCCATATTGGAGGTTGGGCTAGAGACCTCCAGTTCAAAGAGAGGAGACCTTACTTCTCTGCTATGTCTGTCTTCTGTCCTGTCAGTGTTCAGGTACCATGTGTCTTTCCTTGGCCTCTGTGTGTCTCCTGTTCTTTCCAGTCTGTGACTATATCCAGCCCCCATATAGCTCTACCCCCTTCAGTGTGTTTTTTCTCTCAGATCTGATCAGAACCCATGTGACCATATGTTCCTTCTCTTGCCCTCACTTCTCTTTCCCTGGTCCCTTTGTGTCCTTGAACCTTGTGTACATTTGCATTTCATAAAAATTGTTTGTTTAGAATGAGAACTGTCTCTACTGACAAACTACCACCATTTACAAAAGAAGAAAATTTGACCATTTAAAATATGTTGCCACAATGAGCCTATAAAATCTAAAGCACCTATGAATTGTGATGGCCAGCAAACACTTGATCTTCTTTCCCACCTGAGAGATGTCAGCCAAAGGCAATACCAGTTTAGAATATAAATTGATTTGTGTAAAGTGTTAGGGAAAAGAATGATAGATTGAGTAGTATTGCCTCAAAAAACGGTAAGAAGCTGTGGAAGGGAAAACAAGTTTGTAGAAAGATTATTAAGAAACCCAACCAAATCAGATTATTCCAGGGAGGTTGAAGCATGAAATGTTGAATATATTTGCAAATATTATTATAAGAACCTCTTATCCATTAATGTCAGTGGCACTACAGCGTTTGGAGTCTTACATTTACAGTTCCCATCATGCATGTTGAACATGAAGTAGAAATTGCATCAAAGCTAAATGAGATGGAAAGCATAGGTGGATTAGACCAGGTATTCACAGACCACGCATAATTTTAAAGATAAATTCTTAAGATAGCTGAAGGGGACAATATGAAATGCATAGGGAGAGATCATAAATCTGATTATTATTCATAAATGGTGACTAAGAAAATGTCATTTGATCTGTACTTTCTCACTTTTACCAAATCTTTTTGAGAATTATTTACACATTTATTAGAGTCATCCTGTATAAAAGTTGAAGAATAAAACAGGCATTTACTAACAGGATATCTGTAGTGGGCCACAATTTTATAGTCATGCAACATAATGAAAGGCATAAGGAGCAAAAGATCTCACTATATTTATTTTTTGTTCACTCTAAAATGTATTTGGTTTAGTTAAGCACATACTAGCTTAAAGCCTCACCTCCAACAAGGTGTTTTCAATGCGTGTGTCAGTTTCATAAGAAATGTCTTGAAATATGTAAGAGAAATAACTTGATCTACTTACCATCTGATTATTAATATGAAGTAAGATGTAAAGCAGGGAGTTGTCTGCTCAAGAAAGGCTTATTGCCCCTATCCTTGAGAACAGGATCCTCAGCATAGAATCCAAATCAGAGACTCAATAGATCATCCAGGTATTTCTATTTATAGATGATATTTTGCTGCCTTCATTGAGCCCTAGAAAATTATAGTGTCTCTTAAGTCCCTTTTTTTAATTAAAGCCCCTTCCTCCAAAAATTTATTTATTTATTTTTAGATTACAACATTCATTTCCACAAAATTTTGAGTTCCAGTTTTTCTCCCCATCTCTTCCCTCCCCCCACCCCATAACACCATTGTGATTACCCCTTCCCTCAATGTGCCCTCCCCTCCATCACACCTCACCCTTCCCTTATCCCCATCTTCTTTCTTTTCTTGTAGGGCAAGTTTTATTTTTATACCCCATTACCTGTATTTCTTATTTCCCAGTTATATGCAATAACAGTTCTCAACATTCGTTTCTAATACTTTGAATTCCAACTTCTCTTCTTTCCTCCCTCCCCACCCATCCCCACTGAGAATGGAAGCCATTTAATATAGGCTATATATGTGTCATTTTGCAAAATACTTCCATAATAATCATGTTGTGTAAGACTAACTATATTTCCCTCTATCCTATCCTGTCTCTCCTTTGACCTTGTCCCTTTCCAAAAGTGTTTACTTCCAGTTACTCCCTTCTCTCATTTGCCCTCCCTTCTATAATCCCCTTCACCCCACTTGTCTCCTTCTCCCCTACTTTCCTGCAGTGTAAGATGGATTTTCATGTCAAATTAAGTGAGCATGTTATTCCCTCCTTAAGCCATATATGAAGAGAGTAAGCTTCACTTTTCCCCTCTCATCTTCTCCCTCTTTTTCTCTATTGAAAAAGATTTTTCTTATCTCTTTCATGAGTGATAATTTGCCCCATTCCATTTCTCCCTTTCTCCTCCCAATATATCCCTGTCTCACCTATTAATTTTATTTTTTATAGGTATCATCCCTTGTGATTCAATTCAGCCTGTGCTGTGTGTGTGTGTGTGTGTGTGTGTGTGTGATCCCTCCAACTATCCAAATACTGAGAAAAATCAGAAGAGTTACAAATATTTCCATGTAGGAATGTAAGAAGTTCAGCTTTAGAAAGTCCTTTATGATTTGTCTTTCCTGTTTACCTTTTCATGGTTCTCCTGATTCTAGTGTTTGAAAATCAGATTTTTTTCAGCAAGAATGCTTGAAAGTCCTCTATTTCATTAAAAGGCCATTTTTTCCCTGAAGTATTATACTCAGTTTTGCTGGGTACATGATTCTTGGTTTTAATTCCAGTTCCTTTGACTTCTGGAACATCCTGTTCCAAGCCCTTCAGTCCCTTAATGTAGAAGCTGCCAGATGTGGTGTTGTCCTGATCGTATTTCCACAATACTCGAATTGTTTCTTTCTAGCTGCTTGACCTGGGAACTCTGGAATTTGTCCACAATATTCCTAGGAGTTTCTTTTTTGGGGTCTCTTTCAGGAGGTGATCCATGGATTCTTTCAATGTTTATTTTGCCCTATTTCTAGAATATCAGGGCAGTTTTCCTTGATAATTTCATGAAAAGATGATGTCTAGGCTCTTTTTTTGATCATTGACTTTCAGGTAGTCCCATAATTTTTAAATTGTCTCTCCTGGATCGATTTTCCAGGTCAGTTGTTTTTCCAATGAGATATTTTACATTATCTTCTATTTTTTATTCTTTTGGTTTTGTTTTGTAACTTCTTGGTTTTATCATGTGGTCATTAGCATCCCTGAGCTCCACTCTCATTTTTAAAGAACTGTTTTCTTCAGTGAGCTTTTGAACCTCCTTTTCCATTAGACTAATTTCTGCTTTGTAAAGCCTTCTCATTGGCTTTTTGGACTTCTTTTTTCAGTGGGAGTTAGCCTATTTTTAAAGGTGTTATTTTCTTCAGCATTTTTTGGGGGGGGGGGTCTCCTTCAGCAAACTGTTGACTCACTTTTCAAGCTCTTCCATGGCCTTAGGGCATTGCACATTCATTTTGGAGGTACTGGATGCAGAAGCCTTGAGTTCCTCTGATAGTATGCATTGTTCTTCCTCATCCTAAAGGATGGAAGGAAATACCTGTTCACCAAGAGAGTAACCTTCTATGGTCTTATTTTTTTTTCCCTTTTTTGGGCATTTTCCCATCCAGTTACTTGACTTCTGAATCCTTTGTCAAGAGGAGGGTCCTAGTGCCGCTGCTCACCCCAGGACCATGGTCAGGACTGAGATTCAGATCAGCTGTTCAGTTTCCCCAGGGGCTTTAGTTGGGGGCAGGGCTGCCACTCAGGGCTGAGGTTCAGATCAGCTGCTCAATCTCCCCAGGGGTTTTAAGCTGAGCTGCTCCCACAACGGAAACTGCCACCCGCTGCTGCAGCTGCTGCCTGGGACCCTGCTCACCTCTCACCCAGCTGGGAAAGCCCTCTCCCTGACCTTTGAAACTTTCTTTGGTGCTTGTGGCTTGAGAGGTCTGAGACCTTCCCTGTTCAGCATTCTGCCCTGGAGGCCAGGTCCTGTTCCTCCCGGTACTGCGTGGCCAGGGTTTGGCCCTGCTCTGCTCAGTGTCCCATGGGATAGACCTTTCCTGTTGGCCTTCCAGGTTACCTTTGGCTGGAGATCTCTTTTGCTCTGTTGTTCTGTGGCTTCTGCTGCTTTATGTTGCGTCATTTTTTTGCAGGTATTTTATGGGCTGTGGGGGAAGAGCTAGAGTTTGTGTGTCTTTCTACTCTGCCATCTTTGCTCCTCCCCTCTCTTAAGTGAAATTCCTAACCACTAAGAATTTTTACCGAGCTATCTACCCACAAAAAATATAACTGGATGAGGAATGATTATTGTCCAGACTCTGATATGCAGTTGAATTTCAACCCATAAAGTGATTTTTTTCATTACATTTATCTTAGTCACTAGAAATGCACAGTGAACTGGGCTCTTAAATAAACAGGAAGTGAGTGAGTTGGATTGCCTTGGGAAATTGAATATTTGTTTCTAAAGATCCTAAGCTTTTCTTTGAAGTAAATGTCCCTCTTTTTGCCATTAATATCCTTCCAGTGATATAGTCTGGCTGTGAGCCATGGGACACCACAATTTATGTGATAGGTATGTAGCGATAGGTATATAGTGGGTGTGAGTTAGCTACAATAAGAGTTGCATGGAAGGAGCTTTGTAAAGGATGTCATCAAAAAAATACTTAATTAGCTAAAGATGTAACCTGGTCATATAGAAAAAATAGTTGTTAGCCCCTGTACTCTACTCTTATCCATTCAATATCAGGAGATTTAGAGGAAGGTCCTCCACTCTTAGTTGAATTCCTTTTTAGAGGATTTGTAGAAGAGTGTGGGGAAGCATTGTGCAAGAGGGAAAGATGTGGGTCTGTACAATTGTAGGGTGTGTGTTGATGACATTGATATATCAGCTTCATATTATAAAAGCTGAACAGTACATAGAAATCTTAATCATGTATCTTGTCATATGTGTGTTAGGAGTAAGTGTAATTCCTTTGAAAAAATCTCCTCCTACATGAACACCCTTCCCAATAAGAAATAAGAATCTTTCCTCGGTGACAACTTGGCCTGCGTAGCTTTGACCCTGCCTGGCACTTTCTTGACGGCAGTCCTCATACTCCTGTGGAAAGAAGCACTATTTTTATTGCTACTCCTACTGCTGCTGTTGTTGTTAAGTCTTTTGTGGAGGTTTATTAGAAAGGCGAAGCTCTTCCACATACAATTTTTGAGAAATCTAATATTTAAAAATGATACAGTATTTGGGAAATTTCATCAGCATCTACTAAAAGGGATTTCTCAGATACAGTGTTTGGGAACTTTAAAAGTTCTTACCAAATTTTGCCATGCTAATTAATAACTCAGTTAACAACTAATTAATAACTCAATAGCGTGAATGGTCCTTAATATCCTTTCTGAAAGGATATAATAACAACTTTATGCACTATACTGTCAGGCAGAAAAATTTTAGTTTTGATTACATTCTAATCATGTAATTACAGCAAATTCTTTATTCCTCTAAGGTCTCAAGCCTTAGAATTCTATGTGAGATGCATAAAGCAATTAATATTCTTTTATCCTAAAGATCAGTCCATTGTGCTATATAAAGCCCAGCCTTATTTCTGATGAATCAGGAATTTTATTAGAATAATTTTCAGTGAGATCTTCTTTTAAAGGTAACTACCTTGAGAATTCTAGTTTTTTTGTTTTTGAAAGGGTGGTGCAGTTTTTGAAGAAGTGCTTCTGTTTAAATTTTGACTTTGAGTTCAAGGGTGGTATCTTTGTTTAAGTTATTTTTTAATTTGTTTTTCCTTGCCTCAAAATGCCTTGAGATTTTTGATCAAGGAACTGGGAGGGAAATCCTAGACTTATAGATATGCAGAATAAGATAATTTTTGAAAGTACTTGTAGATTTATTTGTTAAAACCTTATGTCTTTTTATTCATCTGTAAAATGAGGATAGTAAAGCATATTTCACTTAACCCATAAATGGATAGTAAAAAAGCAAATTTATCAAAATATCTACCTGGTGTGGATGGATGGATGGATTACACTTTAAAATACTTTGGTGGTATCCTTATTTAGTATAACCATTTTAGAGATTTGGTGGTATTATGTTTTTTAAATTGCTAAAAATATTAGCTTCTTAGTTTGCATGTACATTTTACTCTTTGTACATTTGCTTAGGCCCGAAGGAATTCAGAAGAGAGAGAGCTATTTTCATCTGAACGAACTAATTCAAGCAAATCAGAAAAGCATAAAGGTAATAACATTAGGAGAAAAAGGAAACTGAAAAACTTGTCTTATGGAAGAAAAAAATAGCATTGTTCAAAAAAATCTCATTAAGAAACTATCTTGTGCTTTTTGATTGAATCATTTTTTAGATTTGTTAGAGTGGTGTGTACTTTGGTGACTGCTATCGGAGATAACTTGGAAGCTTCTGGCTTGGTCCATCTGTTCTTAGTATGTTAGTAGTAAGAAAATTCCTGAATACAATAAAGACTTTTAATATATGAAGAGTTTTAACATAGAATTTATTATATCATTTTAACCCAGAATACTTAGGTTGATATTCTACCATTTAAAACATGTGTGGCTTTGACTAAATCACTTTTCCATTTTTGGACTGAAATTTCTTCATCTGTAAAATTAGGAGATTAGACTAGATAAACTTCCAAGATCCTTTCAGAGCCTATGATTTTATTTTCCTTTTAAAGTTACCTAAAATTATTTCCTAATGTATGTAATCTGAAGCCTTTCTGTGAATTGTCCTCAGATTGATTCGTGGAAACAAGAATCAAATGTTAGACCATGTATTTCAGATAATTCAAATTCTATAATTAATTCTCTTTCCATCTGCCATTTCAGAGAACCATAGATAAGTGTTTGGAAGGGCCCTTAGGGGTGATTGAATCCACCCCTATCACCTGAGGCTCACTCACACCAAACCCCATCCAAATTAGTGGCCTCTCCAGGATTTCAAAAGTTGTTGGGTATTGAATCCAGCATTCTTTCTTTTACAAAAATCTTATGTCTCTAAGAATTTTGGTTTCTAATATATTTTACTATCAGTTATTTTGATGTGACAAAGTGATTGTGTTGGTAAGACAGTCTAAAAAAAACATGTTTTATCTACTTTGAGGTCTCATTTTTTAATTTTTTCTCCTAATAGAGAATTTCAGATTAGCCTTGCCAGATGACAGTGATGCATGGAATATCTATTCAAGCTTGGAACCCAGATCTCTAGATAAAAATCTTCTTGAGCTTTTTCCTGTAGTAAGCTGGATTCATTAACACTATAGAGTAAAAAGTAGCCTTGGTGTAAATTCAGAGCTACCAGACTTTAGATTGGCAGCACTCCTAAATGACCCAAGCCAGATTCAGTTGTCATTGGGAGATATTTAATTAAGTAATAAAACTAGAGTACAATTTAGATAGTCTGAATTTATGGTTTTCTAAGTCAGGATGCCACCTGCAGGAATTTGTTTCTTTTTGAATTTTCTTCTAAATGTAGTGGATAGGAGGTTGGTCTCAGAATCAGGAAGATTTGAATTCAGGTCTCACTAGTCACTGTGTTACTTTGGGCAAGTCATTTAACTAAAATATCTCAGGCAATTCCCTAAGCGTATAAGTGGTAGAATAGGTGCTAATAGGCATTGGTAGAGGAAGCTTCCTTGTCAAGGAGTTCTTGTACCAATTAAATCTTAACTCTGATACCACAGTATCAGCACCCCAGTTTTAAAAATCATGCCATTGGAGAGCCTTCATTTTTGTGAACAAATACAAGAATGAAAAGTGACACACTATTAGATAGCTGTGTATAACTTTTGGGAAACTATGTTTTGGTACGGTTGAATACTTGTTGGTAAGTATCTGTTATGCCAAAACAAATACATCAATTTAAATTAAGAGAAGAAATACTGTTGATCTAGTTAAGTAAGGAAAAATATGAATCTAATATATGTATTATATGTAATTGTGTTGTTTATTGTTATTTAAATTATGTATAAAAAAACCTGTACATTTGAAGGAGCTTAGCCTTGTAAATTTTGTGAAGTCCTGGTACAGTGAAATTCATTAGGGTTAGCTAAACACAGCAAAAGATAAGAATCTTTGTTCAAGTGGATGTTTGGGATTTGATTTCAGAAGCAGTGGGAGTTGCTTAAAGTAGTAGCTTAACAATGAGAGTTTGAACATGAAGCTATTGAATGTTGGAGACTATTGTCTAGAACAGTTCCTTCAAGTCTGCAATTATTTTTGCTCTTTTTTTCAGTAAAAACATCAGATTTTTCACATGAAAGCAAGAATTACAGTTTGAACAAGCAAACCAAGAGTGAAGATTCAAAAGGTTCTCAATCACATTCAAAGTCATCCCCTCATAAAGTACCTGACAGAATAGAAGAAGAGCCCTCCGCTTTGAAAGTGAGCTCTAAGCTGGCACTCCTGAAGAAAAGGGATGAGAGTAGTTACCAGAAAGGGAAATCTGCAGAGTCTAGAAAAAAAGAAAATGAAGTTGTAATGAAAGAAGAGAGAAAATCTCCCAAGAAAAATAAAATCTCTCCATCCAAAACAGAGGTAGGAAGTTTGAACACGCTGGCATGATGGTTGTGGGGTTTTGAATACTTTCTGTTTTATTCCAAGAGTAGTTTTTATTTTTATTTTTTTATTTTTTATTTTTAATATAAATTTATTTA
>CM053772.1:195931888-195981218 GCA_028658325.1 Potorous gilbertii
CATAGTCCCTTCTGAAGTTTCAGATGGAAGTACAGTCTCAGCTCTGACCTCTTTGGGGGTGGTGTTTTGGTCCTTATCCCCATAGAAAGATTCTATGGTTCTTTCGGCCCTCTGCTTTTTCTTGTTCATGATGTTGATTGAGTGTTGTGGCTCTGGTTCTTTCAGTCAGAAGCTAGAGAACTTTTTGCTGAGCTGATGTGTGAAAAAGCTAAAAGCAGGTTTTTGTTTGGTGTTTCCCCAATCAGCCCTGGGTTTAGCTTGTTAAGTGTGGGGGAGGAGTGGTTTGGTCACAGGAGACCTCCTCAGCTGACCTGAGGCAAAGGCAAGCTCAGGGGCTGGTAATCCCAGCTGCCTTATTGTCTTTCTGATTCCCCTGGACAGCTGAGGCAGGCCTAGGTGCTAATGCCTGTTCCCACCCCTCCTGGGGCTCCTCTCCTGGCGCTGAGGGCTTGCCTGGGCCCTGGTGCATATTTTCCCTGCCCTGGGTCCTCTGTCCTTCCGGTTTGCCTCTGCCACTGCAGGAGGAATCCGCCTTAGCTATTTTCCTCGTCTCAGGTGTTATGTGACTATTGGCCTCCTGCTGTTTCTGCTGATCTGGGATTTTTTCTGGGGAAATATTTTATGGTTCTTTCATGGTCATTAAGGGGGGAGGAGAGAGCATTTACTGATCACTCTGCCATCCTGGCTCCTGGAAGTTCAAGTAGATGACTTACCAAAGTTTGATTGTCGGGCTGAAGGTCCCAGGAGCTGCTGCGCTGATATCTGGTGCCTTGAGGCTCTCAGTGACTCGGTTTGGCTTGTCCCCCACCCTCGGTGCCGCTCTTCTGGTTCCGCCTGCCACTCAGGTTTCTCAGGTCCCCTCCGCTCCGCTGCATTGGCCGTGCTGTGCTGTGTGCTGTGGGCTCACCCCCACGGAACAGATCCTTCCCGTGGACCTTCTCGTCCAACCTGAGCTCTGAATCTGTCACTTTCTGTCTCCCACTGGATTCCGCACCTCCAAAATTTGGTCAGATTCTCCTTTCAGAGGTACCTGAAGGAGTTTGTTGGAGAGCTTAGGTGAGTCGTTGCTCTCGCTCTGCCATCTTGGCTCCCAACCACATCGTTATCTTTTTTGAGATTTTTTTTTCATATTATTTCAGGGCGCTATGATGTCTGTTGCTTTTAAAGAGGGTTTAAAGATTCCTCCTCCAGCTATGAATGAAATTATTCTGGGAGCAAATCATGACATTCGACAGGTATGTTTTATTTTTACGCTGAAGTCTTTGTAATAGAATGCTATTGGTAATTTGCTCAGTTGTGGCCTTTTTATTGCTCTTGTTGTTCTCCCTTTTGCCAATTACTTGCCTTTTTGTGATTTTTAGGTTTTGCATAATCTTAGCATGTGGTGTGCAGAGAGTAAAGCCCTGACCTATGACCAAGCTAAAACTGATTCCAGCAGGGCCAAAAAAGACATCAAGCTGGTAAGAGAAACTTATATTTCTTAGCTACCCTTTGACTTGCAGTGTTTCTCCCTACTGATTGAATAGCAGAAGTAATGGAAGAAGTTTAAGGGTCATGTTCATTTGGAGGGAATCTAGGAAACGGTGACAGTATTGGTCATAAAGAAGCTACCTGAGAGTTTCAGAATCATAGCACAGTTTTTAAGGGCTAAAGGTGAAATGCGGTAAATTATTGAGTTGGCGTGAATTTTGAAGTATCCTGTTCTAGGGTCTTTTTTACGTTTACTTAATCTGATACATGATTTGCATGGGGCCCAGAGTGATCTATCATTGGTGATTTAGGTTCTTACTATTTTTACAGTTAATTTCACCTCAATATCAGTTAAAATGAATTGGTCTGTGATAAAATTCTAATTGTATTCTTGTGTCATAGGGTCCATTTGAAGTTGCCCGGAAAGTGTTTGCTGCTGGGGAAGAGACTGCTCATATGTCACTTGTGGACAAATCTGACCTCTTCTTCCATGATTACTCCATAGCACCTCTTTTTGTCCAGGAAAACTACTTACATGTAAAACCTGCTGCTGCAGGGTCAGTATTTCAAAGGAACGGGAAAGGTAGAATCGGTTGTACACAGTGCCTGTGAAGGGCCTCCTTCTCCGGGGACATCCATAGTAATGAAAGTTTGTTCTTCCCTGCAGAGGGGACATGAAAAAGCACTTGGTGCTTCTGAGCAGAGCGGCAGATAGCATGTGTGATGGGGACCTTGTGGATAGGCACATCCGGAGTAAGCAGAGCTGGGGCCTTCTTCCAGTACAGGTAGGGGCTGTATTCAGCAGAGATATAGATGCTGTAGGTGCTGAGGGTGTCGGGTAAACTTTGTGAGTCCTATAGGGTGTTTTGTCTAGGATGTGGTTTGCCATAAACTAAAACACTTTGTTTTCACTGGTTCCTTTATAAAAGGACTTGTTCTGTGAAGTTTGGATTCCGTCACAGGGCCACACTTGGAGACTTAGAGGACCACATGTAGCCTTGAGGCTGCAGATTTCCCACTCTTGTATCAGACCATCTTCCAAAAGTGTTTTGACCCTTGTTATTGTTTGAAACTATTCTGAGAATAGATGAAAGGAATGGTTAAGATTGGGTTCTGATTATTGAATTGCTTGCCTTCTCAGGTGGGTGGAGAGAGAAGAAAGGAGAGAATTTGGAACTCTAAAGTTTTAAATATGTTAAAAAAATTGTTTTTACATGCCACTGAGAAATGTTATACAGACAATGGGGTATAGAAATCTATCTTGTCCTTCAAGGAAGTGAAGGGGGGAAAGGGATGGGAGGATGATAAAGGGGAGAGCAGACTGGTGGAAGGGGTAATCAGAATGCATGCCATCTCAGGGTGGGGGGAGGGAAAATATGGGGAGAAAATTTGGAACTAAAAATAAATTTAAATCTTAAAAGAATAGGTTCTGATTGTGACTTAGATATGAATAGAAGATTTCATTTAGCCTGTGGTCTTGAGAACACATCTGATTAGATTCTCAACTTCTAGGAATCAAGGAATTAATAAGCCAGATAACTTTACCTTGACTTTTTCTGATATTGCCATAGTTGTAAATAGTCCCTTCTTTTAGAACTGCAATACTGTTTTTAAGATAGGTACATAGGAATATTTTGAGAGGATTCCTACCACTCCCTCTTTTTGCCATTTAAACTAACAGGTTTTAAAAAATGATTTTAGTGTATTTTAAGTTGATCCCATCACTAGACAATTGGTCATTCAGTGGTGATTTTCTCTTTTTTTTTTGGACTCTAGCAGCTTACCTTGGAATATAGGGCTCCTGTTCTAGTTGTTCACAGGTCTAATCACTTTCCTGCTGTATTATTTATGAAGTTGTTAATTTTAGTAAGTAAACTCCAGAAAATTAAAATAAACCCAATCCTAAAACATGACCATCTTATGAAAATGTTTAAAGGCTCAAATCTGTGAATGGAATACCCACATGAGCAATAGTACAAGTTTTTTTTAAAGTGTGAAGTTTAAGTGTTCTGGTTTGTTATTTTACTTAAAGCAAGGGTTACCAACTTTTTTTTAGGAATGAAATACTTAGTTGCTGACTTGTGTGGTAGTTGTGTTATTGAGATCGGGAATAAAAAAATCACATAGGATCACATTCAGTCACACACACAACCAATGAGAGATTTCATTTGGGCATAGTTAATAAACTCCTCTTTTCAAATGAAAGTATTTTTAGAGGGGATTTCAGGGTCATGAGTTTAGATTTTTTTTTTTACTCCGGTGAAGCATTTGATGTTCATCCATTGGGGAATGGCTGAGCAAGTGTGAGGATATTTGAATTTGATGGACTAGAAAGAACTGATTTAAAAAAAATATGAAGGGGATGGTTTCACAGAAACCTGAGAACGCTTTTATGATCTGATGGAAAGGATGGTGAGCAGAACACCTTATATAATAACAAAAATATTGTTTTAAAAAAAAAAAAAACCAGCCCTCTAACTGACATTTGTGTGTACCAGGAGCCATTGCCAATAGATGAGTGCTAAAGGATAGATTTTCCTAAGTCTTGAGAACCATAGGTGACATATGAAAACATGTTCCAAAGTGTTGATAATAAGAGGTGTCATAGTAAGACAGTTTTTTTTTATTTCGTCACGCCCTCAAAATGGGTGAAAAAGGACGTCCTCAACATTTGATCTTTTTAAATTTTGAAATTCACAGACATTAAATAAAACAAACATTTTATGTATACCATGAAACAGAAACATGAAACAACTTCTAATATATATAGCTTGATTTTCCATTTGAGTAAAGAATTCAATATGATACTTAAAAAAATAAAGATATTGCATTCTTTTTACAGATAAAGAAACTAAGGTCTAGGTAACTAAATGACTTGTTTTAGGTTGGAGCTGGCAAAGTCAAAATTCTATATTCCTAATATTAATACTCTTTCCACGATACTATGTTACCTTTTAGTTAAACCTATTAGTCATATACATCATAAAATGAATCACTTTTATCATTGTGATACCTTTCTCTTAGCTAAAAGGGCTCCATTAAAGAAATAGGAGATTGGGTTGCATTAGGGGAAGGCGGATCTGTGTTGGGTATCCTACTGGGATAAGTTTGGCTGACATTAGGGTACTGGACATTCAAGATTATAGGCGGGGATATAAAGAGATAAGAATATACCAAAAAGACACCTTGTACCATTTAGCATGGCACTGGTAGTGGTGGCAGTTGGCCCAATGCCAGTGAATATGAATGTCCTTATTGTCTTTAGTTATTAATGACAATGATAACAGCAACTTGACATTTGTAAAGTACTTAAATCTGTATTAATACTTAACGTTTTCAGATTTGAGTCTCACAACTGCTTGTCCTTCTTATGGCTAAGTGTACTGAAGCTCAGAGAATATAAATAAATTATTCTTGGTGACATAGCTAAAGACTGCTGGAGGTGGGATTTGAACTTTTTTCTCTTGACTCTGCGTTCTCTGAGAGCATAGTGAAGCGAATGGATCACTAGATTTTAAGTTGGGAAGACCGTGATTTGAATTTTTCTAAGATATTTACCAACTCTGTACCCTGGGCAAGCCATTTGACCTCTGTAGGGCTCAGTTTCCTCATATGTAAAATTAGAGGATCAGTCTTAATTTCTTTAAGAGCCCTTCCAGCTCAAAAATCTATGATTTTACAATCTTAATTCAGGTTAATCCAGGTTCTGTGTTCAAGGAGAAAAACATTATTACATCTTCATTTTATTATAATTGGTTTTCATTGTAACCTTAAATATTCTTATTTTATGACTTTTAAAACATGATTCTTAGAAGGGCTCTATGGACTTCAATAGACTGACAAAGGGATCCAAAACAGAAAAAAGATTTAAGAACCTTTGCTATAATCTTTCTTCTTTTATTGAACAACTGATTAAACCTGTAGGTTTAATGTGGTCTGACTACAGGGTTTTTTCACTAATAAGTAAATATTAAAGTAATGAAAAAGACTTTGTAATATAAAAGATAATAACTTGATATTCTTCCTCATCAGAAACAGTTTGTTAAAAGTTTGTTTACATCAGATGTGATACTTATCCTAATAAATATTGATCTACTCTCTATGAATTTATAATCTGTGATAAACTCTTAATTATCTGGTTTGTCTTCTGACCATTACTCAGTGCAAGTTATGAATAATACTAATTTTAACAAATCATAATTCAGAAGGTACATTGGCTACCAAAGAAATCCCATCAGACATCTCAAATCCAAACTTCTTGTTTAGATTACCTTTGCCAATACTTTAATCTATTAGGGTTGATGAATCAGTAGACTTTGTGTCTCTTCAAATAGTAGAAAGTTAATTATCTTTTGGGTTTGAATTCCAACTTTTGTTTTTCTGTTTTATATTGTGGGTATCAGTTAACAAATTAGATTCTGTGAAGGGAAAGAAATTCTTATTTTTTCACTATCATACATAAGTGTAGCACAATTGGAATTTTGTTTAATCTGAACTAATTTTTTTTTGCTGGACTTTGCAGGCCATTTACTCTAGTGTTCTTCCTGGAGAGTTGATGAGAGGTTACATGACCCAGTTTCCTTCTTTCCCAAGTTGGTTGGGTAAATTCTCATCTACAGGCAAACATGATCGCATTGTTCAAGAGTTAGCATTACACATGAGTCTTGAGTAAGTATAATCATTCTACTTTGGAGTTTTATTGCTGTAGAATGTTTGCCCTTTTATTGGACAGCATGGCATGATGTAACAAATACCAACCTAGAATGCAAAAGATTTGAATTTTTAGCCCTTAACCTAAAGTATGACTTTGACAATTCCTCTAACCTTTCTCATCTTCAGTTAAATTTTTTGTAAAATGGAAATGATAGTACCTACCCTTATTACATTTTGGAGTTTTGAGGATATTGGAGTTGGGGATTGGGTAAAATGAGCATTTAAGGGAAAGTTCAAAGCAATATATAAGTCTGAGATATTGTTACAGACACTGTAGTCCTATTTAGTTTAGGCATTTATTCAATAAATACTGATAAAACTGATACCAGTAAATACTTATTCTGTGGGAAAAGCACAGTGCTAGGTACTATAAGAGATAGAGCATGAATAGACCATTACTATCTTTGTAGGGGAGGTAAGATATTTGCATATGTACATACATATTCTGTTTTGTATGCATACACACCTCCTATTCCGCTAAGTACCTGAGGCCTGTGCAAGCAAGGCTTCAGAGACATTTAATTTATTAGCAAGAATTAGTAATAATGTCTTAGGTTCCTATGGTACTTTATAAATTTTTTTTTTTGCTTAGTATAGTTTTTGAAAGTTAATTTATTTTGAGTTTTCAACATGATGTGAGTGTTGTTAAGTTTTAAATTTTTGTCCCCCCTCCTTCTCTTTCCCCTTCCCCAAAATGGCATGCAATCTGATACAGGGTCTACATATACATTCCTATTAAACATTTTCATATTAGTCATATTGTATAGAAGAATTAGAACAAATGGGAGGAACCACGAGAATGAAAACCAAAGATAAAAAAGAAAATAGTCTGCTTCACTCTGCATTCAGATTCCATAGTTCTTTCTCTGAATGTGGATGGCATTTTCCATTCTGAGTCCTTTGGAATTGTTTTAGGTCCTAACATTGCTGAAAAGATTTAAATCTATCAATGTCAGTCATCAAACACTCTGACTGTTATTGTGTATGATGTTCTAGCCCTGCTCACTTCACTCAGCATCAGTTAATATAAGTCTTTCCAGGTTTTTATGAAGTCCACTTGTTCATCATTTCTTATAGCACAGTAGCATTCTATCACATTTATATGCCACAACTTGTTAAGCCCATCTCCACTTGATGGGCTTCCCCTCAATTTCCAGTTTTGGGCTATCACGAAAAAAGCAGATACAAATATTTTTTGTACATGTGGGTCCTTTTCCCATTTTTATGATCTCTTTGGGATATAGCCCTTGAAGCAGTATTCCTTGGTCAAAGGTTTAATTTTTAACATGCTTGAATATGCCTTACTGTTACAGAAAATTCTTGTAGCTTTTTTTTAGGAGGACATTAGCTATAGGAAAACTACTCAAATGACTGGAAATGAGTATTTCAAGAGAATGGGCACAAAGAAGGCAGTAGTATATATGTTTTCATTAAGAATAAAGATGTAGAAGTGAGTGTGTTTGTGTGTGTGTGTGTGTATGTAAGTAATAGAAATACACTGAGAATTTGACTTGAAATATTGAGAGGAAACTGAGCTACCCCAAAAAGCTCCCTTCTGACTTTGACTATATTTTGAAACCCAGACTTATTTCTGACTTCTGGTTGAACTTGATTTGAAATTATCACTTCATCAGAACTTACTTTGCTTTGTTACAGGAAATCCAATTTTCCACTTTTTTTTCCCAGAAGAAACTCTGGCTCTGCAGTTTCCCTTACATTTTTCCATGTTAACTTGTTTCTTTGTCTTTCACGTCCTGGATAGTCTGTTCTTCTCTCTGTTTATAGTTTTCCTGAGCTGAACCAAAGTACTTTCGGCCCACACCTTCATTGGATTCACCATCTCGGTTCTATCATCTTGCTACTCAGTATTGGATTTCTCATTTTTGCTCCTTATTTGCATCAGTTTCTTGGACTTTTTCCACATATGCCTCCTTCTTTGTCCATACCATCCTTTATTACTTCTCCCACTTCTCCAAAACAAAAAAAAAATGCTGCCTTTAAGGGCTCCTTTTTAACATACATTTTCCTCTTTCCACTTATAAGCTACCACCTTAGTAATGTTCCTTTTAATTGGTCTCCTTGCCTCAAGCCTCTCCTTTCCCAATTCCATCTTCTACTCAGCTGCTAAAATGACTTTTCCAAAGTTTCAGGCTGGTCATGGAACTTTCCAGCCCTCTGCCTGTACTCCTGTCTTCTGCCCATGAACATACTGTCTTCAGGGGCTGCCCACCAAATATGAAAGTCCTGTCACTTAAGACCCTTTGCAGCCTGACCCCTTCTATATGTGTTCTATAAACCAGGTATGTTGACTTTCTCTCTTTTCCTCGCATGCAGCACTCCATATCCTAACTGTGTGCTTTTCATTGGTGGTTCCCCAAATCTAAAATACTTTACCTCCTTATTGCCCCCTCTTGGCTTCCATGGCTTCCTTCAAGATTCAGTTCAGTTTCCAACTTCTTAAAGAGGCCTGTTCTAGTTGGGATCAAACCTGTCCTCACCTTCTCCCAATCCCAGCTTGTGCCTTCCCTCCATCCCACACTTGTATTTTTGACATGTTGTCTTCCTTATCAGAATATGAAGTTCTTGAGAACAGAGACTGCTTTTTTGCTTTCTTTGTATCTTCAATGCTTTAACACGTTGCTGGAGACCTGACAAGTGATTAATAAATGCGTGTTGACTGATTTCTCAGTTCTGGTACTTTCTCCCTGTCCCATTTCTCTTTTAGAGAATCCTTGTATGTCACCGTTACCCCATACCCAACCTAATTCTATGTAGGTTACTGGAACCCTTTCTTGAGTTCACAGTAAGCATTGGTGTATCATTATCGGTCCCTCTTAGCTTCTGTACAAAAGAACAAAAGCTGTGTGTTCTTGGGCAAGTCAGTTAGTTCTCTTGTTCTCTCAGTTTCTTCATCTGTGAAATAAAAGGGCTAGACAGGATGGTACCTGTGGCTCGGAATTTCCATGATGCTGCCATTCTTTAACAAAAATTGTTTTATTCCTGTTTCTGTTTTTTTACGTTATTATGGTTTCACAGCTATCCCATATAAAAATAGTATTTTTAAGATAATAAAAAAATTAGAGGCAAAAAATCATCATAACTGATTAGTATATCAAAAAAGTCTGAAAATACATGCAATATGCAACATTTGTGTATCTCCCACTTCTACAAAGGAATAGGAATACCTTCACCTTTGTCTTCTTTTGGACCTTTCGTGTTCATAATTTTGCAACATTTACTTCATTTTTTTTGTTTTTTCTATTTACATTGTTTTGGTCATTGTATATATTGTTTTCTTGGTCCTGTTTATTTCACTTTCCCTCAGTTTATGTAGCTTTTTCCATGTTTTCTTTCGATAGTGATTTGGAGCATTCTTTAAAGAGTAAGTAAATTGGTACAGCTCTTAAGTTTCATCTCACACCTTGGCAAATTGGCAAAGATGACAAAAGTACGGGAACAGTCCATGTTGGAGGGTTATGGGAAGATAGGCAATTCTTCCTTTGATGCAGGATGCAGTTCATTTTAAAATTTGGAAGAGAAGAATGCTTACCTTGGATGGATGGATGGGGATGGATGAAAAGTTATAAAATATTAATATTATAAGTATGTTGTGACTTAATAAAATCAGAATTGCCTTCATATATTAATATGGACAAACCATTAATATGAACAGTGTGAAAGATTAAACCAAGAAAGGAAACAGGAGTAAAATAAAGAGAGGTTTTGATTAGACATAAAACAGCTACTTGGCTAACTGTGTAATAAAATTCACTATCCAAGGCACAGAATCTTCATCTTTACTGGATAATTTATATGTTCATCTACTTTACAGCTAGAGCCCTTGGCTGTCTACTACATTAAGCATCTTTGCAGTTTTGCCCTGTGAAACCTCTCCAAATTCAGAATGTTGTATTGTAGTTTGACAAAAAGCTGTCTTTGAGATCTTCTTATTATCTCCTAGAATAGAACCCTTCACACAGTAAGTACTTAGTAAAGGTTCATTGAATTAGGAGGATGGATGGATGAAAAATCATAAAAACATTTGTCAAACTTAAATAATTGCATAATTTGGGCTAGAGCTAGAAGTGGAGAAAATTAATTAGGATGTAAAGACATTTAAAATAGTATTCTCTCATTTTCCTATATTCTGGGAGGAAAGGGCTGTTGCGGGAAAGGAGAGAAAGCATGACAAAGACTTGATTCTGGTCACATAATGTTTTCAAGGCCATGGTAGCTTTCCAGGTTTTAACAGATAAATGCTAATTTGATTGCATTCCCTGCTGCTGTCCCCCAGCTGGTTCAAGTACTTTGTGTCTATTCAGAGATATCTTCTACAGTCCTGCTTTCCAGCCTAAAAATTTTAGAGCTGTAGTCCTATAAGGGCTTTGTATCTGGTGATTCCCCCATCCCACTTATCCCCACCCAAAGTCAGAAACGAAGAAATGTCGGATATTTATTATAGAAATGGCAGCTGGAAAAGAGAATTATAGGTGATAGCTCTGATTTTTATTTTTGGGACTTGAAAAGTGAATGTTCTTGGCTATAGTAGGTGCTATAAGACATTGAAATATAATCCCTTTTTGAAATTTAGAAATCTACTGTTGCTGCCATATCCTTGAGAGTAGAATAGTGGTAGGAGTCAAAGCCATCCCTTGAGCTCATCTTTTTATTTAAACAAACAAGTTGACTGTTTGTAAATAATCATTTTCGTAACTAGTTGGAGCCAGAAACTTGAAATCTTCTTTGTAACACAAAGCTTCTTTACATAAACGCAACCTAAGGTTGATAATAAAAATTTGTTTGAGTTAAATAAACCACTGAGCAGTTGATCATTTAAAACTTATGTTGGTGATTTTATAAAACTGACTTAGTCAATATGTTTTCTTTCTTTTGGTAAAGAACTCATGCTAGCAAAAGGACTGTCAACCTGGATTACGTTTCACACATGCGGGATGCGCTTGTTCTCCCTCTGATGTTATATGGGACAGAAGGTGTACAGAATGTGGTTGATCTCATGGATACATATCATCTCATGCGAGAAGACTTTGAAAATATCATGGAAATAAGCATTTGGGGAGGCAAACCGAGTTCCTTTTCTAAATTGGATCCCAAGGTAAAATTCACAACTACTCACACTTCTGTTAAGTGTATTTTCACTTATCACATAAGTACATAAACAAAATTAAACATTTAGCAATATTTTGGAATACCTCTGCCTCCTTCATTATTGATCTCAGCTACCAAAGGAGGAAATAATGCTGATTAAGTCCACTTGCGGTCATACTAGCAATATGGTATGATGGAAAGAGCATTGAATTAAAAAAACAAACAAAAAATTTGAAAGAAAGTTTTATTAATGTGTTGTATCTTTACTCTATCATTGTTTCTTGATGGAGCTCCTCCTGCCCTATAAAACCCTTCTTTGCAAGAAAGCAGAACACTTGAACAAAACTCAAGGACTTAGCAACTTTTTTTCTAGTTTATGTTTCATTTGGCAGCTGTCATTCAGACTCTTGTTCTCTGCTCAGAGTGGGGAAAGGTGTTTGATCATATGTTCTCTGTAACCAGTACTGGTCATCAGATTTTATAAATGTTCAATTATAGTGATATTTTCATTTCCATTATCGGTGTAATTGTTCATTTGATTCTGCTTTCTTTACTATGCATTAGTTCATACAGGTTTTCTTATAGTTTATAAAATTCCTAATTTCTTATTTCATTATATTTATATATTGCAGTTTGTTGAATTGTTTACCAATCAGTAACCACCCACTGTTTTCACTTTTTTGATACCATAAATACATTTTGTTATGAATATTTTGGTATATGTGAGACCTTTCTGTCTTTGACTTTTGTGAAATACATTGACTGTAGGGAGATTCTGAAGAGTACTGAATATAAAGTTAGATTACCAGCTTTTCACAGCGTGTCATCTTAAACAAATTTCTTAACCTCCTCGTTTGTAAAACGCACAAAGTGAATTACATAATCTTTCTAGTCTCTTCTAGATTCTATATTTTTCCTCAATTATACCTTCGCTGTTGCACAGCATTCTCATTATTCATCTGTAATTAACTTTCTATCATATTTCTCACAGTTCTTCTAAATGTTCCCCTCTCTTCTCAAACTCTTTCACTCAGTCTCATGTCTCTAAGCATATGACCTTATTGTGCTACAAAGAAGGTGTGGATTGTTCCTGAGCTCTTCTGAAAAGTATAGCCCTTCCTCTAAGTACCCTTGTTCCCGGTCCTTCCTTCTGTGTTCTCATTCACCTCATTCCATCACCTGTCTCCTGCCTTTCTCATAATAGTCATTCTTTCCCTCTGAAATGCCTTATTTTTTCAACCTACATACCTGTTTAGATATACTGTATTCTTAAAACAGACACAAAAATGTCCCAGAAGCTTCCCATTAACCTTGTCAGTTCTTAATATCGTAACGTCATCTTTTTATTTTCTTTCACCACCAAATTTTAAGATACAGATATGCATGGAGAATTACAGAATAGTCCGTCCTTGGTATTTCTCCTCCCCATTGTTGAAGGTACTTTATCACAGACTTCATTTCTATTTTCTTCCTTATTGACCACTCCTTTTTCTTTGTTCACTCCTCATCCTACCATTGATTATAGATGGATGTCTTTCAGGGTTGTGTCTTTATACTTTCCTTTGTCACTCTCCTTTGGTGAGCCCATCTCATTACTTCAGTTTCCACTTTTATGCAGATTCACCCGAAACATCTATCCTTTGGTCACAGAGGCCCCAGTCTTTCTCCAGGGCTCCAGTTGCAACCTGTCTTTTTTCCTCTACCCAGTGCTTCAAACTCAACATGTCTCAAATTGAATTGAAAAGACTAAAACAAAGAAACTTGTCCCTGCCAAACCCCCCCTTCCCCCCCTTCTGTAATTTTCTTCGTGGCACCAGCATTTTTCCAGTCATCCAGGCTTGTGATATCGGTATCATCTTTGAGTTTACCTTCTATTGTACCAGATACAGTTAAGCTGTTGCCCACTTGTCAGTTACATCATGTAATATCTCTCAAATCTCTCATACCATTCCTTCCTCCCCTTTTCGGTCTTTCTACGACAACTCTTCTCGTGAAGCTCATCTTTCCCTACTTAGACTGTTAGACTGGTCTTCTTGCCTCCTGAAATTCTTCTACCCAAACCATTTTCCAAACTACTGCCCCAGTAATATTCCTGATGTACTACTTTCATCATATCATTTTTGTCTCAGACAAGTCACTTAACCTCTCTGTGCCTCTGTTTCCTCATCTGTAAAATGGGAGTGCCAATAGCATTTACCTTGTAGGATTGTTGTGAGAATTCAGTGAGTTAACATGTAAAACATTTTGCAAACCTTTAGAGTTCTGTAGAATTGACAGCTATTACGTTATCATTATATACCTTCCACTCAGTCCTTTAGTGGCTTGCCTTTGTCTACCAGTTTCCAGACTTCCATTTTTGCTTCTTCATCCAGCCGCATCTCCCTATCAGATGTCCTTGGACGTTCCTCTGTCAAGTACTACTGCTCCGAGGCAGGCATTCCGGGATGCATCACCCCTAACCAAAAGGTTGGATCTTGAAGGAGAACTGAACAAACTAATCACCAGTATCCCTCAATGAATCTCTCTCCATCCTTTTTTTTTTTTTTTAAACTATGCCTCGACTTTCTACTCAGTGGTTAGCATACAACCCCCTCTACCCACAACCGTACTCTTTCTACCCCAGTAATTCTTAACCTTTTGCTACTGAAGTGTAAACCCCATCCTCTACTGCCCACTTCCTCCATCTTATTCCCTGTTAGCCCTGCTATCATAACATCACACTCCACATTCTCCCTCACCCTTTTCTGCTGTGCTTCTTGAAATCCTTACTCATTAATTAACTAATTTCCTATCATTCTGAACCTTTCCTTCTATTTCCTGGCACCCAGAGACTTGGTACCTTCTTGATGCTTCTGCATCCCTGTCCCCATTCCACTCCTCCTTGGTTGCAGCTAAAACGCTCCTTGCTTCCATGTCTACCCTCTCTACCACTATCATTCAGTAGTGTGCCCTCCTTTGATGAAAATCCACATTCTTCACTCAGTGTGGACATTGGTGGTGGTTATCTTGTGACCCCAAGACAGTCTTCATCCTTACTTTGAAGTTCAGTGCTTGGCACTCTTTTTCTCTGTTCCTGTCAGTAACACTTAGTAACTACTGTGTGCCGAGCAGTTCGATAAATTGCTGGGGATAATAAAAGCAATGAACAGTCCCCGTTTGGGGGAGGCAACCCCGCCTCCTGCCCTCTCCCATGTTAGTGCTCTCTCAAGTATCAGTTCCTAAGTCTGCTATTCCCTTGAGTTCCTCCTTAGCTCCATATCCGTTAGTACCCTAGATAGTCCTGACTTTGATCTGATCATGATCATTCATCAGTCTCTCTCTCTGTGACTTCTGACTCCCTCACCTTCCTCTTTGTCTTTACCAGGATCTCTGTTCCTTTCCCCCCGCATTGTTTGTGAGCCACCATCTCTGTACCGACTCCTCTCCTCCCTTCCCTTGCTCAGCCCTTTTGTAAATCCTTGTTCCTTTGCCCTATGGCCAGTCAGACCTTGGCTGACATCAACCCTGGATTACATCAACGGTCCATCTCCTTCCAAGTATTCATGGGCTGGAGGTATTATGAAACTTCCATTTTATGTTACATAGTCTCAGCCAGGTCTGTGCTGAGGGTGTTCTTTCTGTGCCTCCCTCATAGATTCCTTCTTCCACTCACTACAGTAGCTATTCTAAGTGTTTTTAAGTCTCCTACTCTGCGCTCTCCTGTAGAGGTCCAACTGCAGACTTCACCTCATATTTGACCAAAAAGTTAAAAGTCATTTGCTTAGTTCTCCTTTCCCCCCCTTCCTCCTTATCTCACATCATTCAGACATCTTCCCCACTGTTTCTCCTCTTTCATTCCTTTCTCTTAACAAGAGATCATCCTTGCCAAGGCAAGATCCTCTGCTTGGGCCCTTGATCCCATCCCCCTCATTTTGTGTACTGGATTGTTCCCACTCTCGTCCTCACTTGGTAAGCTTCAGTCTCTCCTTATGTGCCAGCTCCTTTCCTTCTGCCTACAAACATACCTTTGCTTCTCCTGTCCTTAACAGACTTGCTCTGACCCTCCCCTTTGACTGTTAGCCTGTTTCTTTTGTCTCCTTCACAGCCAAACTGCTTGAGAAAACTATTGACATTGACTGCCTCCTCTTCCTCTTCTCACTTCTAAGTGCAGTCTGGCTTCTGACCTAGTCATTCAACTCAAACTGCTCCCTCCAGTGTTACAATGATCTCTTAATTGCCGAATCAGCTGACTTTCCCAATACTTACTCTTCTTGATCTCTTATAACCTTTGACACTTCCCCCTCTTCTGGATACTATCTCCTCTCAGGTTTTCAACACATTACTCTTTTCTGGTTTTCTTTTCTTCCTCTACCTGTTTGATTTCTCCTCATTTTCTTTTGTTGTATCTTCATCCAAATCATTCATTTTGAGTGGTCCTCCAAGACTGTCCTTTTCTCCTTCTGTATCATCTTGCTTGGCAGTGTGATCACCTCACACAAGAAAGTTTATCATCTCTATGTGTATGCTTTCCAGATCTAGATATATTAGTATCTCTCTTAAATTCTAGTCCCACATTATTAACTGCCTTCTGGAACCAGATATTGCTTAGCACCTCAAACTAAACGTGTCTGAAACGGAACTCATATCTTTCTCTCAAATTCACTCCTCTTCCCAACTTTCCTAGTACTGTGGAGGAGACCACCATCCTCGGAAACTGAGGCTTGTAACCTCATTGTCATCTGCATCTCTTTACTTTGTATGTTGTCAGATCTTAATATTACCACCTTCAGATCTCTCAACATAGACTTTGATGAAGGTCCTCATCACCTCTGTCCTCGGCTGCTGCATCATCCTCCTCCCTGGTGTCTGCCTCAGTTCTCTCTCTGTTCCAATCCACTCAGCTTGGAAGGTAATTTTCCTAAAGAGCAGGACTGAGCTCTCCTTTACACAGGAAACTCTAGTGGCTCCCTGTTCCTTCAGGATGAGGTAGAAAGTCTCTGCTTTCTAAAGCCCTTCGCATACTGACCCCTTTCTGCCTTTCCAGTTTTCTTATACTTTACTTCCCTCTCCTTCTCCCATCATCTATTAGCTGCACTGACTTGCTCTTCCTCACACATGACAGTCTTCTTTTGATTTGATGTCTTTTCTGTTTTTCATTCCTGGAATGCTCAACCTCTTTGCCTCTGCCTCCCAACTTCCCTGGCTTCTTGCAAAACTTGGTTCAAATCTTACCTTCTTTAGGAGATCTTTCCAAGTCCTGACAACTGCTTATTTCTTTCTTCTGTTACTACTTCACATCTGAAGTGTATAGGGTGTTCAGGGAGAATTGGTCTTATGATGGTTGGGCCCTATAACTTCATTTCGATTTTTCTGAAGAACTCCAAATTATCAATAGCCATACGAAAAGAAATGCTCCAAATCACAAGTAGAGTAAAGTAAAGCTACCCTGAGATTTCAGGGAACTCAGATTCCCAGATTGGCAAAATTTTGACAAAAACAGGTCATTGACAAATGCTGACTGAATAGGCTGTTAGGTAATGTGATAAATTAGTGGGCTGTTGGCTGTGCTGTGAACTGATCCAGTCATTCTGGAAAGCTATTTGTAACTGTCCTGAAAATGTCATTCAACTCTGTGTGCCCTTTGATAAAGTAATACCACTACTAAGTGTATAAAGAACCATAGAAAAAAGCAATAATAGGACCTATGCGTACAAAATATATGAGCTCTTTTTATGGTGGAAATGGAAACTATAAAGGGATGCTTATTAATTGGGGAATGGCAGAACAAGTGATGTATGAATATGGTGGAATAATACTATAGTGCTATAAGAAATGATGAAGGGGATCATTTCAGAGAAGCTAAGGAATTTGTACATGAACTGTTACAGAATGGAGTGAACAAAATCAGGAAAACAATTTCTATAATGACAATAACATCATAAAGACAAACAACTTTAAAAGATTTCAGAATTGTTATCAATACAGTGACCAACACATTTCAGGACAACATATGCTGCCTACCTCCTGACAGAGAAGTGATTAATTAAGGGGCAGGTTGAGACATTTTCAACCTGGCCAACATGTGAATTTGTTTTGCTTAACTATGCCTATTTGTTACAAAGATTTTGTTTTTCTTTTTCAATGAGAAGAGGGCTAAAGAGATGGGAAGGAGAGAAAGTAGACTTTTTGTTAATTGAAAAAAAAAAACCCAACCCTGTACATTTCAAAACTTATAGACAATTCAGTGTATTTATTAAAAAATGACTTGCAGGCCAGCTAGGTAGAACAGTGGACTAGCCCAGGACTCAGGAGGATCTGAATTCAAAATGTACCTCAGATACTTACTGTGTGACCCTGGGCAAGTAACTTAACCTCATTTGTCCTCCCTCAAACTGTCTTTGGATTGCTGTGCCTTGAGGTCACAAAAGAAATATTTGAGACTCATGTTTTTTTGTGGGTTTTTTTTCCCTCTATGCTTCCATACAGGTTAAGGCAGCCTTTACACGAGGCTACAATAAAGAGGTGCATCTCACACCATATTCACTTCACTTAACAAAGATATCTAAACATAGTGGAAGACCATCACTGAGTTCAGACTACAGTGACGAATTAAATGAAGATGAATCCCAATCTGATGAGAAGGACCAAGATGGTATTGAAACTGATGCTATGATCAAGGTATTTAATTTTTGATAAAATTATTATATGCTATAGAACTTGTGATTTCTTTGGTGTAGGATGCCCCTGATGAAGAACTTACCTACCAGTGCAGATCAGTATGGCCTGGGGTACTAAGAAGTCCCCTTTATCACACAGAGGTAGGGCATGAACCCAGGTCTTGACTTTTGAGTCAGCCCTCTCTGTAATAATCACAGAACTCTGCCTCTCAGCCCGTAATATCCAGCCCCTTCTCCCAGTAGGTAGATGGAGCACAGTGTCCTAAGTGCTTGCAGATACAAATAGCTGTTAGCCAGAAGGGCAGCATTCTCCTCTTGGTAGTTCTTTCTTCTGTTTTCCTGTTAAGCAAAGGAAGATTATTTTTGGATCTTTTGCTCCTTTTTAGTGTCTTTATGAGAGGGACATGTGATAGTGCATGGGGCAAGGGCTGCACTGCTAGGAAGTGGCAACAGGGCCTTACCACTTGAGTCACGGTGGGGGAAGTGCCCTATACCTTGCAAATTTAAGATTTAAAAAAATTTTTAGAAATGCTTTTGTAATTTTCATGTATATTGCCTCCTTTTCCCCCATTTGAACTTCAACAGAAAAAAAAAAACCCTAGAAGAATAACACCCCCCCCCCCCCTCCCCAGCATTAACATGCCTAATCTAGTAAAGCAAATCCCCTATTGACCGTGCTCCCAAGTAAAGGTGATGATTAAAAGACAGGAAAGCAAGTTGCTCATGTTCATGCAGACAGCAAGAGTCTGGATCCAGCATGTTGTATGTTGGTCAGCCCTTCCTTCTCACTCTGCCTTCAGGATCCCCCATTCTGAAATGATTTGTTAACCATACCCTACCTGCTAGTCTTCATTTCTTTTCTTGTGCCTCATTCTTAAACACCTTTTTCAACCTCTTGGTCTGTTACCTTGCTCTGGCCTTCCCTTCCTATTCCTGAACTTAGAATGACTTAGCCAGGTCAAGTACAAACGCATTATTCTCTGTTCTTAACTCCCTTTAGTCTTGTATCCTTTCACTGTTATTAACATTTCTAGAATTAATTCAAATAACGGGTATAGTGGGGGAGAGGGCATCCTTGACTTTACAGATAATGATAGTTCTTGACTTTAGATATAGATGCAGGTATATGATGAGGCAGCTAGAGGTGGCACAGTGGAGAGAATGTTAGACTTAAGAGTCAGAAGAACTAAGTTCAAATCCTGCTGCAGGCACTTACTGGCTCTGTAACACTGGAGAAATCGCTTAACTTCCCTCAGCCTCACTTTCCTCAATTAGAAAATGAGAATGATTATACTCGCATTTATCTCTCCCACTTGTGTGGATCGTAGGATCTCAGAGGTCATGTGCTTTACGGACCTTAATGCTCTATGTAAATGCTAGCTATATGCTTCCGATTATATTCGAGACGGGACCATTCACATCTTTGCTTCTGAGGATTTTTAATGTAAATGAATCTTAAAGTTTGGTCAAGGCCTTTTTTGCTTCCATTAAAATGATCATGTGATTCTGTTGTTTATAAAATTATGCTAATTGTTAATGTTGTACCATCTATGAATCCAACTTGGTCACAGTGAATTATTTTTTGGAGTCTACTTGCATGGCTTTAAAATTTTTACATTTCTGTAACTGCTCAGAAAATTGATTTACCCTGATAATAAGCTTGATTTACAAATTAGAAATTGACTTTTTAAATCTGATGTGGTAATGCTTATGTACATTTTTTTTTTCTCAGCAGAAAAGGACAAAGTCTTCAAAGCCAGAAAAAGATACAGAGAACAAAAAAACAAAGGGGAAAAATTCAACGAAAACCTAAGTAAATTGAGTTATCTTCACATTGATCACTCTGTAATAACTGGTGATGATTGGAGCTTCTGGACAAAGCCTTGCATTGATCAGAACTGTGGTGTGACAGTAATGTTACTGTTTGGTGGTCCATCTCAGTATTCAGAGAAATGTGGCAAAACTAGAAGGGTTTGATCAGTTGACTAGAAATGCTCCTCTTATAGAGGGTGGTTTGACTGCTTGTTCTTCCACTTTTCAGTGGCAACGTATTTACATCACTGTGCTTCAAAGCTACCATGTAAAATTCTTACAAAATGTAGGCTTTGGGGTAAGATTTTAGTAGTCAAATATTAACAAGTCTAGGTTCATCAGTAATATAGTAACTTTGGAATGGAATGTATTCTAATAGCCTTTATAGGGCCAAGATCTTTTTTTTAAATTAGTTACTATTATGTGGTGAAATTTTGTAAATAGAACAGAATGAAAAAACCACTACCCATTATGTGGGTATTTCTTTTGTATATTGTCAAATATGTCATAAAAATCTGCAATAAAATTACTTTTACATGATAATTTAAAAATCCATTTGCTTCTTGGCTTATGGTTATATTAAGATAGCAATGTTTTAGTATATATTTGATATTCTATTTTGTCTGTAACTTGAAAAAAGTTGAAAATAATATTTAGTTACATTTATTATGTAAGACATAAGTTTTATTGGAGTTTCTTCCATGAATGGAATTATGATGCTATATGCTATAAGGTTTGTCAGAAAATGCCAACATGTTTTTACTATCTTTTTATGAAGGTTTCGATCCTGTCTGACCTTATAAGATTGGAATATTTATCATGTACATATTTTATGGTTAAAAGTTTTTAAGCACATTCATTTTTAGGTCTTGTTTTCTGTTAGATTGCAGTCTTCGGGACAGGAACTTTGTTAGTCACTAGTTTTAACTTAGGCTTTTTATGTTTTAATACAGAGTTTTGATGTGCTGCTTCTCCTCTCTGATCATACTCTAAAACATTTAAACTGCCATCCAAATGGTGTGTCTCTCTCTTCCTCTGTTCCATATATCTGTATCTCTAGCTAACCACTGTGACATTATCTTTTGAGTCCAAGGAATAGAACTTAATTCTTTTTGGCCCTCTGGTAACGAGCAGCCTTGTCTTTATCCCTCACCCTGTTGAATCAGCCTATTATTCTCCCATAGTGAGAATATTCTCTCCACTGACTGATTATACTTTTTCTATGACTTAGCAGGTGCTTATTAAGTTGCTGTGGCTGAAATTTCTTTGTTTTGCAACCAACATGGTGATAGAAGTCTCAGAACTAGGCTGGTACTCGGATGATACACATCAGTCTTTTTTCAGCTTCTCCAGCTTAAGTAGAACTTCCCCAGAGCTTGTCATCCATTGCATTGGTCTAACCTTTGAAAACAGGGTTACCTCCATGCCACAATGAGCCACTGGAAGGTATGACAATATCACTGCTGCAAATTACATGCTATGAAATGATTCAGCAATATGAGTCATTTATTTATGATTATTGGTGTTTCAAATCAGGGTTAGTAAGTCTACTAAGCCCAATTAGAAATTTATTATAAACTTAGGACGTGAATGTCAGGCATGGTAATGTTTTGTATACATTTGGTCTTCTTTTTTCCCCCACAGAAAGGAAAATCTTCAAAGCCTTCAAACTCAAGAAAAAAATATGGAGGAAAAAAAGCAACAAAGGTTAAAAAAAAAAAAGTCACCTAAATTGAAATGTCCTTTCTTGCTAACTATTCTTTAATCACTGTACTGATGATTTATACTTCTCAGACCTGATGATATGCTTCCCCTTAGAGTTTAGAGAATAAAAATAGAGATAAATTTCAAATACCTAATCTTCAATTTAATTTTAAAGATATAATTTTCAAGATAGAAAAATATCAAAATGTAAATGTTTACAGAATCATAATACAGGATACAGAATTGAGGAAAAGAACTTAACTTACAAAATACACCATGGATAATAAAGAAAATGTGAGAAGGGCCCTTGAGATGTTATCGTCGTTACTGTTTCCAGAAAAGACTGTCCAGAAGCCTCGGGAAACATTTCAGTTACCTGGGAACATGATCGCACTTCTAATATCTGTTACATCTGTGTCCTTAAGTTTTCCACCACATAATTGTGGTGGAAGGAGAAAAGAAAGCAAATGCAATATATGATAGGAAATAAACCTAACACTTAACAGCCATAATATTATATGACTTGCTTCCATTTCTTTCATCTCAGTTGGAGAATGACTATGGTACTATTCTGGTCACTCAGTGCAAACAGCCTGAAGCATGATCCATGTGGAATAGACATTCTACTAGCTAAATCTCTTGTATTCAGGAAAGGGCCAGGTGATATATAGGTAGAAGTCAAAAAGGTACAAATAATGGGTGAAAAGATAGTAGTGAGTAGGATAGGGCTGACCACAAAACTTACTTTTATAAAGCCAAACATTTCTTGGGGTAACTGCTTCTTGAATAAGGAGGCTTCAAAAAAGTATGATTTTATTTTCTTTAAAAAAATAAGAAAAACACTAGTCTGACTATCATTAATAACTTGTGATAATTCAGTTTGGGCTAGATTCAGTTCCTCTAAATTACTTAGGAAGAACGTATTACTAAACAAATTAATATAAAAAAGAGTTTGCAGGGGTTGAGGGAGAACAGATGAGCATAAAACTTCTTCTCTCTCGCTTGTTGACAAAACATGGTCATCTAGTCTCTCTTTGAAGACCTCCAATCATGAGAACTTAAGAAATATAGGACCAAGGAAAGTCACACAATTAGGAAAATATGTATATTTTTGTAGTTGAAATTATTCCTATGAGACAAAAACAGGCATATTCCTAACTTGATTTAATGCCACCTAATACATGTAGAATTTTGAGTGTTTAGTTCAGGGACTCTTAACCTTTTTTTGTATCAGACCCTCTGGCTGACTGGGAAGCCCATGAACCCTTTCTCAGAATGTTTTTAAATTCTAAAATAAAATACATACACTTACAAAAGAAACCAATTTTATGGAAAGAGAGTTCATAAGTCATAAAAAGGAAAAAAAGTCCATGGTTCCCAAGTTAATATTAATATTAATTATTATTTATTATTTCTTAATATTATTTGCTGATAGTGGAAATAGGTTGTTCTATATAAATATCAGCTATACATTCAAGTGCAGTTACTGAATCTTTAACAGTAGCATCATTTCCAGGAGTTCTTTGAAACTACCAGCCTTAAGGAGTGCATGGTACTTGTACAAGCCATTTAATTCAGTCAGGTTGTATCTTTCAGGTACCTACTATGTGCAAAGCACTGGAAATAGACATAAAAGAAAATGAAAGTCACTGCCCTTGATTGCTTACATTCTACAGATGTTTTCATTATTTAAATAAGCATGCCATAGTCATCATCTTAAATAAGCACTAAATACTTTAGGGTTGTAAACAGTTTTAAGGTTGCATTCAATTTAGAATATTTTACCACTCTTCAGGGCCAGTCTACAAATCACAAAAGTCAATTTCAATTCAATTAAACACTGAAAATCCTACTATGTGGGTAGTATGCCGGGTACCTGCAGTATCTCAGTCTTTCAGAATACTTGTTTTTCTTCAAGTCTTCACTTGGCCACTACTATTATGATGTGTTCTTTCACTGTCTCAGGACTCCCTTCTCAAGTTATCTTTGTGTTTCATGTATGCCCTCAAGACAACATATGCTCCTTGAAGTCTGGAAGCATGTTTTGTCTTCCTGTCCCCCTGCTGTTTAGCACAATGCCTTGCACTTAGTAGGTGCTTAATCAGTGCTTACTGAACCGAATTCATGATCATGAGAGGCAGCATGATATGGTAGTCAACTTGGAATCTGGAGAAATGTGGGTTCAAATCCTACTTCTGAGACTTATGAATTACATGGCTGTAGGTAAACCTAACTTTTGGGCCTCAGTGCCCTCATTTGTAAAGTGGGAAAATATGTAGTGCTTACCTTATCAGGATCAAATGAATATATGTTATAAATATTAAGGTGCTACACAAATGTCAAGTTTATTATTTTTTATAAATTCATTGCTTTACATATATAGCAGGGGCTTAATAAACATTTGTTGAATTAAAGTGAAAAAATGAAGAGACTGGTTATCTTGGATGGTTCATAAACTGACTAATGGCAATGCAAAATAAAGAATTCCAAAAATATTTTGAATAATAGCACTACCACTAAAGAGGACAGTCTCTCAACCGTTTTGAAGGATAGTTCTCACTGCGAAAGCTGTTGAAAAAAATCTGTCATTCTATATAGTTATCACACATCTTCCACCTGAATACTCTTCAGACTTTTCCCATAGTAAGTGTTTCTCTTTTATCTTGGGACTGTGTGTACTTGACAACTAATTCGGCCATTTGAGTACCTGAAAGTAAAAAAAAAAAAAAAGTGCTATATTAAATGGATAAACTTCAATTTCTATTTTAAAAAATTACTAGCAAATTTAAAATATAAATTGAATATTGGATAAAAATGAGTACTGGAAAGGAAAAGGGGAACCTTTAATAAGTCAAAATTTTTATCATAAAATTTTCCAGTTGAGTCAATTTAAATAGTTAAATATGGCTGTCCTAATACCTGGATAACTCAATGATTTACACTGACACTGAGATTAGGCCTCCTGTTGCACTTTGGATCCATTCACTGTCCATGATACAAAAAGTGTAACATCTACCTTTCATTCAGTTCTTGTGAAGTACATTCTCAATAAAAATATTTGATGTTTGTGCTCTCAATTATGGCCCTGACCTCGTAGAAAGGAGAACCAGTACTGTAGCACTTACCTGGATGTATTCATGGCTCCACTTCTTCCCTGGGGTATGGTGCAAAATCTGTTACTTTTGGAAGCTGATCACTGGTTAACCTTTCTGAACACATAGGACATGTGTTTTCTGTAGTCAGCATGCTGAATGGAGAGAAATTAGGGTAAAGTAGATCTGTATTATTTTTGGATCTTTTACATTGGGATGAAAATAACTCATTTTGTGGTTTATGTATCTCTTGGAATCCATTCAGTTTTTCATTATTTACTAAGGTTAAGAAATGGAAATATTAACATGTTTGTTATATTTTATAAACACAGGTCTTCTTTGAAAAATATTCTCAAAATGCATGGAAGAATGCTTCAGTTTTTGGGGTCTTGGGGAAAGTAAATATAAGCAATAGCTTCTACCTATCAATTCACACACAACATGCTTTTTACTTACCTCTTAAATTCGGAGTATAGAGCGGGAAAGTCACAATGTGGACATACAGTCCAGTCATGTTTTAACATATGCCGACCCTGAATCCAGTACAATTAAAGAGAGAAATTAGCATTTTAAAAAATTAAGGTTTTTGTTTTGTTTTGTTTTTAGTATTCACTATTTAGCATTACTAGAAGCAAGACTATTCACTTTATTGCCAGATAAGTAGCACTGAAGACAGGTTATGGTTGTATAGCTCAGTGACAGGAGGGTTTTTTAATTTTTTTTTTTTTGCAGGTACAAAAAGAAATTCTTAACTAAGTTTATACTCAATTCATAAAGTATTTTTATCTTCCCTAAGACAAAACTTGAGGTGTTCTTATGATTTAAAAATAATTGGGTATTTTAAGCATTTTTAATAGTGAGTCTTAACATAGTTTATTTAATAAAGCTAGCCAACAGCTAAGGAGCTACAGGTTAAATGGGAATGCTACAGAAAATTTAGAAAACAGTAAAAAGGATCAAAGAGAAATTCTTAACATTTAAAAACATTCAAATAGATCATAAATACAAAGAATGTAATATTTTGAATGAAACTTACAGTGGCAATGCAATATGGAATATTATTTTTGCATCCAGGGCAAAGTAGTTCAGACTCAGGGAGCAGGAATTCACAAAATGGACATGGTGTTGAAGCCTCTTCTATTTCCGATGTGTCAGGTCTCCTGTGAGGAGGAATCATACATCATTTACAAAGGCATGCCCCTATTTATTCTGAAATTAGAATAGCAGAAGCAAGGCACCAATATGCATGTAAGTAACCTCAGCTTTGAGATCAGAGATACTTCCGTTTATTTTTCTCATACAAAGCAAATGACATTTTGTAGTTTGGTTTTTCTTTTTAGGACACTGGATAATAGTGGGCTCCTTCTGTGAGTAAAAATATATCCCATGTGTCTCTGAGGCTACTCCTTTATAAATTATGAAAGGGTCTAGGTATTGCCTATTTGGTGCTCACTGGTGTAAGACATTCTCATTCGGAGAGTGGCTCACTAATCAAACAACAAAGTTTCTGTCATTCATTTCTTTCCATTTATTTATGATCCTTCTATATTTTAAAACATTGATTTTTGATATACAAATCCGCTAACATACACCACTCACCTCACCATTGCTTCAATTTTCTTTTTATATTTGATATCTATTTTATTGCGATATTCGGGTCTCATCAACATAGCAGCAAAACTGAAAGCAGAGTTTTTCAGGCCTGCTCTGTGACACTCTATCACTGTAGAAGTCAAGATAGGCACAATATCTGTAACACAAATAGCACAGAAAAATAGTAACATATCATTGACAATATAAAAACAGCCCAGACTTTCTAAATATAAGGAAAGACTAATCAATAAACATTCTGACAATGGATAATGGTCAAAAGAAAGGAATAATTCTTAAAAGACACATAAATTGTTCATAATCACATGAATTACACAAACCAATGAGTAGCTAGAACGGAGACCCTATTGATACTCTTATTAGCCTACAACCCCTCATTTTATAGTCTGAGAGAAATAAAGTTTGCAGAGGTAGGCCTATCTAAGATAGAACTATCCAAGTCAAGGGTGGGGAACCGTGGTGTTGAGACCACATGTGGCCTTCTAGGTCCTCAAGTGTGGCCCTTTGACTGACTCCAAACTTTGATTTGGTCTGTGAAGTTTGGAGTCAGTTAAAGGGTCACACTTGAAGACCTAGAGGGCCACATGTAGCCTTGAGGCCACAGGTTCACCTCTGGTTAAGTTTACACGGATCACCTAACAACTTACAATAATCATAGAAATACAAATTAAAATAACTCCAAGGTTACACTTAGAAGGATGCAATTCAGTATTGGCAGGGCTTTAGAAAACATACTATCAAGTTCCTGGTGGAGCTGTGAATTAGTATAGCATGATATATTGGAGAGCAATCTGGCAAAATCCAATCTGCATTATAAAAGTGATTACATGCTTTGATTCTACTACTATAAGAATGTTATTAAAAGGGGAAAACATCTTCCAAGTCATAACTGTTTTATTTGTAATAGTACATTATTTCTTGTAAATCAAAGATGTCAAAGAAGTGCCTGCAAAAACTAAGTGCACTCAAATCAGATTAAAATGTAACTGGGAAATATTTAGCAATAAAAATACAATAGAACACACATAATGTTAAAATATTGTTTTCAAAGTCAATATGTGCATGTCTGGAATCTTATTTTTGGTTTAATGGCCCTGTTTTTATTTGAGTTTGACACTCTTGTAAAATTTTAGTTCCTTGCGAATTGTAGATGTATAAATATATACACACATATACATATTTATATACACACATGTAAAACAATATTTACATATATATTTTAAAATCAGAAATGTTTACTATAAATCCCCCCTCCTGATCTCTTATTTTGGATACTTTTTTTAATTGTGCAAAGTTCCTTTTAATATAATCAGATTCATTATTTTAGTTCCATCAATTTCTTCTCTTTTTTCCCCCATAGATATAATTTTTCTTCTTCCAACCTGTATGCACATAGAATTTGGCAAATGGCTGAATAAACTGGTGTATTCATATAATGGTATATGATATGCCCTAAAAATGATGAATACAAAGAAATACAGAAAGATATTAGAGATGCAGGATCAAGAATTAGGAAAGTATATTCACTGTCTATAGTTATATTCAAAAAGAATGACATAAACCAAATTAAGTACACAAACAGGGAAGAGGTCACAAGTGACTTCAGATCAAATGTATTTTGTTGAAGCTTATTTTTTAAAACCAAAATGCAAACCATTTAGAGCTTATGATTTAATTTACAATTTCATTTCTCATTCTATTTGACTGTCAGCATTTCCTGAGATTATCATCTAATAAAAAAGTTATTTTAAAAAATAAACATCTCAGCCTGTTATGATTTCACCTATCAAAACTAATCCAATTTGACAGACTAAAACAAGTCACGATGAAGTTAAAGGCTTTTTACAAGGGAATGGTGGAGGCTGTCAATCATCCTGTTCTTTAATCATAACATGTTCCCTTTGAGATCAGGTGAAGTAGGTGTATGTGATGACCAGAGATGAGAAAATGGCACTGAAATGCTAACGACATGCCATCTTTTTCAGTTACCTCTTTTATCCCTGTTCCTGAATTCTGGACTGTGCCCTTTCCACTGCAGGGCTCATCTTCCCCAGAGCTTGGGCCTTTTCGTCCTGGAACAGCCTACTACCATAGCCCACTTACTGTGGGCTAGTCCTTTACAAGGCCCACTCCCCTTCTCTTCCTTTTTGTAGAAGGGCCCAGGCTGGTCTGCTTTCATTTTCCTCCATGAAATTCCTGAATTTTTCTGAACTTCAAACCAAGTTCCCACTGAGTACCTTTACCTCCTCCATTCCCTAAACCCCTTTCAGCTTCCTTTTGTGTGCTGTTTCCTTGTTGGAAACATTAAGAAAACTCCTTGAGAGCTGAGACTGTCATTCCTTTTGTTTGTACTTGTATCCTGCTGGGCTTCTTATTACAGTGTCAGGCCCAGAGTCAGCACTTAATAACACGCCTTTCCTTTCTTTTCTCCCTCCTTCCTTTCTTCCTATTGCATTATAGTTTAAAAAAAAACTTTCTAGAAAGATCCAATTTCTGTATTTTTCACTTGAGTGTATATATTGTTTTGATCTACGATGCTATTAAAAAAACCCAAACAAGTTCAAGTGATTTGTTAACTTTTCGCAACTGAAAATGACAGTGAAGTCCTAGTGCCTCTTAAGAACAACAGCAATGAAAACCGACCTTTGAACAGATCTTGTGATGGGAGCTGTCAAGTATATTTTGACTAGGTTTATCAAATTATTTTCTAAGTGGAAAAGGAGCTCTTCGTAGACTGTACTTACGTGATGGGAATTTGCTAATGTTGTTGGCCACACGAATAAGCATTCGTGCTCCTTTCATGTGATCTCCACTTTTAACATGAATCTGAAAGAAATGATATGATTTATTCTTCAGTAAACACTGATTTTATATGTGTGTGTATATATATATATATATATATATATATATGTATGTGTGTGTGTGTGTGTGTGTGTATGTATCTATATGTATCTCTACATCCACACTCCTCTGGATGAACGCTCATGTGCAAGCACAAGACTTTAAAGCTCTTTTCCTTTTGTTCCTACAATAACTACTGGAACTCTATTATTCAATTCCCATTATCCAGGAGATAATAAACCACTATTACCTAGAAAAAACAAAGAAGTGATTTCATGAGAATAGCAATAATAGCACCTTACATTGGCATGACAGTTTCCACTGTTCTCAGCTGAACCTTACCGTGACCCTGAGTGTTAGGCAGGATAGGTGTTATAGGTGAAAACAATGCAAGGAGAGCGAATTTAATGATTTAGCCATCTATTGGAACTTTCTACTAAAGCAGGAGCAGCTTTGAGAACTTGCAGATATCACTGTTAAGCCGCCGTTAGTGATCTTTGAGAAACCATGTAGGATGGGAAAAGTGCAATAGATAGGAAACAGCTCAGCTTTTAAAAAGGCCAGTGAAGCAGAATTTTCAAACTATAGGGCAGAGAGCTTCAATTCTTGGCAAAATATAAGAACATATTATTAAAAATACGGTTTGTGAACACTTAGAAAGGAAAACTGTGACCACTACAAATTAGCGTAAGTTCATCAGGAACTTATTATTCCAGGGACAGAGGTAGGATGAGTGAAAGCAGTAGTCGGTCATCTCGGACAAAGCAAAAGCTATCCTAATGAAAAGAGATAAACAGGGAAACTACATTTTGCCAAAAGGTGCCATCAAAAGTGGATTAATATCAATATTAAATCAGCACCAAATGTCATAGCATTTAAATTTTGAAAAGAAAAGATAAATGAGTTAGAAGAAATAGAGAGCAAAACTGTAATAGTGGGAGGACCACAATTTAACCCTCTTAGACCTAGATAAATTAATCAAAAAATAAACAGGAAGGAAGTTAAAGCCCCAAATAGAATTTTAGAAAAGATAGATATAGTAGATCTCTAGACAATACTGAATGGTAATAGAAATAAATATACCTATTTCTCAGCAGTGCATCGTACTTCCATAACTAATTATTATCATGGCATAAAAACCTCACAAAAATGCAGAAAAGTAGAAATATTAAATGCATCTTTTTACCAACAATAATGTAATAAAAATTACATTGAATTAAGGGTCTTTGAAGCAAAGATTAAAAATTAATTGGAAACTAAATAATCCTACAGAATGTATGGGTCAAACAAGAACTCATAGAAACAACAAATAATTTCATTAGAGATAATGACAAGAATGAGACCACGTTAAAAAAAAACTGTGGGATGCCAATGAAGCAGCACTGAGGGGAAAATGTATATCTTTAAACGTATAAGTAAGAGGGAAAAAGCAGTTCTATTGGATTAACTTAAAAGCTAGAAAACTAAGAAATTAAGAACAACCAATAAAACAGCAAAGTAAAATCCTGAAAAGCAGAGATTAATAAAATTCAAAGTAAAAAATATGTTGACTTAATAAAACTAGGAGCTATTTAAAAAAAAAACAAATAAACTAAATTAGCTATCAGAGAATTAAAATCTTTTTCTTAATTACATGCAAAAACAATTTTTAACATTCATTCATTTAACATTCATTTTAATATTCATTTAACATTCCTTCCCTTCCCTGTCCTTGAGAAGGCAACCAATTAATTACTGAATTTGATTTAAAAAAAGAAAGTCAAATTACCAATAGCTAGGGATGAGGGAAGAATTCACAGTCAAACGAGATAGAAAGGTTCAAAGGAGGTAAAACGGACAACCTGATTACATAAAATTAAAAAGGTTTTACATAAATGCATAATTTTGATTACATAAAATTTAAGTTTTTTTCATAAATAAAACCAATGTGGCAAAAATTAGAAGAAAAGCAGGAAATTGGGTAAAAAGTCCTTGCAGCAAGTTTCTCTGATAAAGATTTCATTTTTAAGATTATCTATCTATCATGAAACTGAATCAAACGTAAAGAATAAGAGCTATTCCCTAATTGATAAATTGTCAAGGTACATAGTTTGCAGAGAAAGAAATCCAAGCTATTAATAGCCATATGAAAAAATGCTCTAAATCACTAATGTAGATATGCAAACTCAAACAACTCTTGAAGGGCCACCTGACACCCATGGTGTTGGCTAAAACAAAAAAAATAAAATGACCAAAGTTAGAGGGGCTGTGGAAAAACAAATAGACTAATGCACTGTTGACAGAGCTGTGAACTGGTCCTGCCATTCTGGAGAACAGTTTGAAATCATGCCAACAAGCTATTAAACTGGACATATACCTTGATCTAGCAAGACCTAATGGCATTAGGTCTATACATGAAAGAGAGCAAAGAAAGAAGAGCCGATGAATGAAGGAACATTTACTAGGTTCTATGTGCTAAGCCCTGGGGATACAAAAAGAGGCCAAAGACAGTCACTGCCTTCAACGAACTGACAATATAACAGAGGAGACAGCATGCAAACCCCTAGATACAAAGCAAACTAAATACTGGATAAATAGGAAGTAATTAACAGGGGGAAGGCATTGAAATTAAGAAGGGTTGGGGAAGGCTCTGGTAAAAAATGGGATTTTATTTGACTTTTAAAAGCAAGCAGGTCAGTAGTTGGAATGCAGGAGGGAGAGCATCCCAGGCATGGAGGACAGCCAAAGAAACTGCCAAGGGCCAAGAGATGGAGCATCTTGTTTGTGGAACAGTCAGGAGGCCAGTGTCACTGGACTGAAGAGCACGTATGGGGCACGAGATGTAAGAAAGCTAGTTAGGTGTAAGGGGGCTGGGAGATGAAGAGTTATAAATGTTAGAGCATTTTGTATTTGATCCTGGAGGCAATAGGAAGCCACTGGAGTTTGTTGACTATTAGGAGTGAAATGATAAGGCTGTACTTTAGGAAAATTACTTTAGTGGCTGAATGGAGGATGGAGGAGAGAGAGACTTAAGGCAGTCAGACCCACCAGCAACTATGAGATGAGGAGGGCCTGCATTAGAGTGGTGGCAGTATCAGAGGAGAGAAAAGGGGTGTACTCGAGAGATGGGTAGTAAGAAAACTGTAAAAGGACTGGAGGAGACAAGAGGGCATGAGAGCTGTCTCTAAGTATCTGAGGTTGTCCTATAGAAGAAAGAGAAGACTCATTCCACTTGGCATCAGAGCAGTGGGTGGTAGTTTCTGAGGGGCAGATTTAGTTTTGATAAAAGGAAAGACTTCCTAACAAGTAGAATGGGCTGCTCTGGGAAAGAACAAGTTTCCTATCACTGGAAAACTTGAAGGGGAACTTGAGTGACCTCCTGCTAAGCACATTATAGAAGCAGTATTTGCTCAGGGATGGACTGGACCAGATTCTATATTAATTCAGCAAGGAAATGATCTCTGAGGTGCCTTTAAACTGAGATTTTTATCTTATCTATGCCCTGGATGAGGAAGATCACACAGCTAGTTAGTGAATCTACAACCTAGCCGTCGTGACTCTGACTGCAGTGTGCTTTCCACTAAATTATCCTTCATCATTGGTGGGAAACGAGAGTGAGTGTACAAAAATATAGTCTTAAATATTCATCTCATTCAATACGTTTATACAATACCTTCACTAACACATAGCTGTGCAGAATCATAAGATTGGTAGCCATCTCAGAAGGAATTTTGATTTTCTGGGTTTTCAATTCTGCGTACATACTGAAGAGAACGTCATGCGCATTTCGATAGTTTCCTTGGAAAAAAGCGAAGAATAGAAGACAACAAATTTATAAAGAATGGAATCTAAAAATTGGGGGAGAACAGGTGTTTTTTTCATTTTACAAATGAATGAATTATCTGTATGTTCTCATTGTGCTAAATGTTTTAGGTGACAATCAAATAGACATGTTATGGTCTTTCCCTCTATGCATGCCCAAAATGAAATAACACCAAACAATACAATACAATTCACTGTAAGAAAGCGGAGAGGAGGAAGGGAAGGAGCATTTATGTGGCACCTATAGTGTGCTATAAACTGCGCTAGAGGAGGAAGGGAAGGAGTATTTATGTGGCACCTATAGTGTGCTGCAAACTGCTAGGTGCTTTAATCTCATTTAACCCTGGGAAGTAGATGCTGCTATTTCCCCATTTTACAGTTAAGGAAACTGAGGCAAACAGGTTTTTTTTTTTTATTGACTTGTCCAGGGTCACACAGACAGTAGGGGTCTGAGGAAGAATTTGAATTCTATAATACAACTGTTAAGAGTAGAACAGACAGTAAGCATTATGAATTTGTTCAAAGGAATTATTCCTTTGGGTTGGGGTACTAAGGAAAGACTTGACAGAAGGGTTTGGAATTATGCTGAACCTTGAAGAATGGGTATGAGCTGGGCAGTTAGAGAGGAGGAGGGAGGGCTATCCAGGTAGATGAAATGTTAATATCAAATAAACACTCCTAGGAATAATTAAAACATTTTCTATGATGCTAAATTGATTTAATCTTTGAAATCTAGAAAAAAACTTGTAGAATGATAAAGTTGGGAGACATAGAGCTGGGCAAACTTACAGCAGAAACTGTGGCACATTTTCCCTGGTGGGAACAGGGGAAGGAAGGCTGGTCTGTTTGGAGAAAGCAATCTTTTATCTTTAAAAAGCTCCACTTTTTTTTCGGTGGGAGCAGTTCTGTTTTTAGGGATCTTAGATCATGGGTGAGGCATAATCTAATTGGCAGTGTTGTTCACTTAGCTGTAGGATGTACAGTAAGACATCTTGTACCTTCAGAGTAAAGTAGTATTCACCAATCCTCTTTGGAAGATAAAAAAAATGAAGACTAGGTAGTGAGGTTCTTTCTTGTGCTAACTCCGGTGTAAAGGGAATTTTGTATCTTAAGAGTTTATCTTATCCAAAACCACAAAAAGGCAAAGGAAAATAAATGAAATGATTGGCTTCTTTGCAGCTTCCACCCAGTGCTCTGGGTTCTGCCCTTTGGGATCAAGCAGAACAAGCCTAAATCCCCTTATAAGGATAGCCCTTCCAACACTTAAAAACAGATCCTATGTGTCCCTTCAATGTTTTCTATTCTCCAAGTTAGACATCTCCCGTTCATTTAAGCAGTCCATGAATGGTTTTATTATCTTGGCTGCCCTTGCCTAAAATGTGGGGCCTGAATACAACATTCTTAAAAAAATTCTGACCTGGGTGGACTCAGCCTGTATTACACAAATACCCATTTTTTTCCCTCAGGTTCCAAGGAAGGGGCTGCACAATTGAGTCTTAGGTTGTTATTTCTCTAAGAAAGGCAAACTCTTTGTAGAAAACTGTAATTTTCTCACTCCATGACCACAGGAAAGTTCTTCTGGCGTACTCAGATCACTTCTACTCTCTCCCTCCCCCTTCCAGTCAAACTGGTCTTCTTGCTGTTCTTGCACATGGTTCCATCTACCACCTCTGTGCCTTTTCCCAGGCTCTCCTTCCCTCTCTCTGCCTGGAATTCACTGTCTCCTCATCTCTGCCTCTTAGTATCCCTAGCTCCCTTCAAGCATCATCTTCTACATGAGGCCTTTCTGCTATCACACACGCTAGTACCTTCCTTGCACTCCAACTTTGTCCATTCAATAGCCATTTCTGGCATCAGTCCAAGAGACTAGCTCAGCAGGCTGACCTCCAGCTGTATGTCACAGTCTGCATTTTTCCTCAACTCTAATATGACTGGTTAGAACAGTCTCTTTCACATTGTTACGGATTTCACAGAAGAGGTTTCCTGTCTTAAGGGTTCCACATTGCCTACAGCCACTGAAGACAAACTGTGAGAGGGGTGAAGTGGGAGAGTCCTGAAGGGGGTGATATAGCTGATGTTGAAGACAATCCCCAAACTGACTAGCAGAAGTTGCATACAACCCCTCTTCTTACCCTCTGCTCTGCTGATCACTAACACCTAGGATTCAAGCCAAAACCCCCTTGGGAGTTTTATTCCAGTGCCCTCTACTTTGGAGATCACTTGAGCTAGACCAGAAACAGGTTCCTATTTGGTCTCTCCCAGTTTCCCACAGATGCCATATCTATATGCCTAAAACAGATTTGACTATTTTCCCTCCCCCATAGACAAATCATCAGCAGTTTTCTATCATCTCTTGGGAAAATACAATCTCCTCAGCCTGGCATTTAAAGCCTTCCAAATGTGCCTCTCACTTATCTTTCTAGTTTTATTTCAGTTTTAATTTAGTAGTTCAGAGGAGCTACTCCTCTTTACCCACTGTGATAATTATAAACTTTATATTGTTTGATGCCAAAGTATAATGATAAGACTCCCACTTGGAGTCACTTCGGCTTAGTGGTCCTAATGCCCATAGAGACATATGAACAAAGCATACTGCCCATTTTTCCACCGTTAACTTTGTCAGGCAGACAATGTTGCAGCTCTTTGACCAGATACACTTTTGAGCTGTTGTAGGGGCTTTGAGCCATTCTTCTGTTGCCTTAGTTAATGTTAGATCTTCCCACCAGTTTGTGGAACCGATAAAATCTCTCCCTACCTGAACTTTACCCAGGTCTGGCATTGATAAGGAATTCCAAGAACTCTACCACATCTGGGTCCAATCAAGAATGCCCCCTCCCACATCTGGCACCAGCTACCTGTTCTCACCCACGCCCATTCTTAGGGCACAGAATCTTGCCACCTGAATCCCAGCTTTGAGTGTACATGTGTATATTAGTATCCTTCCAAACATTACAAGAACCAGGGAAAGATATCTCATTTGTTAAGGGTATTTCCTATGGTGGATATATAGAAAGTGAGGGTTAAGAATTTCACAGGATGAGTGTAGCTATAACGTTAAAATTACAAAGCTATCACAGTATTAAAGTTGTGAATTAATATAAAGCAAAGGAATAAACTTTAAGTATAAGGAGATAATTTCCAAATCCCAGTAATTTTGAATCTTATAAGAATCTAAGCAGGCTATAAATCTTAAATAAGTGATTCAAATTCAAACCGAAATGAGTTTTGTGTTATTTGCAGGTTATTCCTCAACCTTACCATGTAAACAGAGAAATGACTATGGAGAAAGGAATTGTTCAATAACATATGAAACTAGATTGTCTTGTGAATGGAAGGAGGCCTACTTTGAACATACTTCCTACAATCTAGTATGCAATTCTTACTGAGGTATAAAATTAAAATGATGTTCTATCAGTAAAAACAGTATGAACCCTGAGGTACTCACCTGCAGATTGTTCTTCTCTGGCAATTATAATAGCAGTCCTAGCAGCTTCTCTGTATTGTTTTAGAGCCATGTATAAGCGGAACAGATATTTGGCATCCTTAATTAGAATCACATAATAGAAGCTATAATTGGAGAAAATATCACTTCCTTTACAGATTAATTAGCTAAAAGCAAAATAGCTAGAGATCAAACGAAAATGTTGCAATTCTGCTGGAATAACATCTATCTGAGAATCTGTATTGATTACAGTTAATTTGTCAAATATTTTAGAAACAATATCCCAGCTACTATATATCTATGCTTTCAGAAGTGTATTGTTTTATATTATACATAGCTTTGCAAACAGTTTAAAATTAACTGATCCTGTGAAAATTACATTTCACATGTAAAATTTATTATTCATTCTTCATCCATTTATATTTATATCCTTCTAGTATTATATTTATATTCTTTATCCATTATGCTACATAAGAAATGATGAGCGAATTGTTTCAGAAAAACCTGGGAAGACTTTATTGCCTGAGACTTAGATCAAGGCAATAATCCAAGATATGATGAAAAATGCTATCTACTTCCAGAGAGAGAACTGATGAACTCTGCGGATTGAAGCACACTTTTTTGGATTTTATTTTTTGTTTTGCAACACGGCTAATACGGAAAAATGTTTTGCATGACCTCACATGTATCATCGATATCCAATTGCCTTCTTAGGGAAGGGGTAAGGATGGGAGGGAGAGAATTTGAAACTCAAAATTAAAAAAAGTTGTTAAAATTTTTTACATGTAATTGGTAAATATTTAACAAATAAATAAAATGATTAAAAACCATATAATAATTTCAACAAGTCACTTTCAAAACTGTTGTGCTTCTCCTGAGCTGCGTTTTTGTTCTCTACCTTCTCTTTATGGGGGTCACTCACGCTGGCCTCCCATGCTCCTCACGTTCTCCAAACCCAATTAAAATAAGAAAACAAACCATCTTTTTTTTCTTAAAGCAAATAAAATAAAAACACTCATAAATCCAAGGTGTCTTCAGCACTTTGAGCCATGTTACATCCTCTAGAGGCATGACGGGGTGAGCTCTGGTCAGAACTCTTGCCTTCCAGAGATCTGTACAGACTTCTCTCACTTCTTCCTTTCACTTTGCATTAGTTCACACAAGATTTCCCAGGATTTTCTGAAAACCTTTCCTTTTTCATTCCTCACATATTCCATTCCAATCTTTACCACAATTTGCTCAGCCATTCCCCCTTACTTTTCATTTTGTTCCCTACCATCCCTTCAGCATCTACCTTCCAAAGGTGTTTGGCTACAAACTATTCCCCACTTGGTTGGTAACCATTATTCTCCCCCCATCCTCTCTTGTTTTCCAACTGTGCTGGATGTATACACATATGTTTAACCCTCCTTTTGTCCATGTCAGATAAAAATGAAGTGATTCTCAACTTGTGTCATATGGGTTTCTGCATTGAGCTTCACCTCTGGAATATGTCTACGCTAAGAACTTTGGTAGATTTTAGCTGCCATACCTCCCACCCCCATCTTTGAAGTTCAGAATGCTGAATCTTCAAGGCCGTCTATGGCCTCAGGACAGAGTGCTACAGTTCTCAGATTCTAGGGCAGGGTGGAACCTGCAGCCTTGAGGCCACATGTAGCCTAGATCCTTACGTGTGGTCTTTTGACTGAATCCAAATTTTACAGAACAAGGCCACAAGTAGCCTCAAGGCTATAGGTTTCCCACTCCTGGCCTAGGGCATCCCAGTCTGAACGATACCATGCCTAGACTGATCACTGCCATTCCTGGTTGCTTACAAAATACACACTGTGGAATTCTGAAGTTGAGACTTGCTTTTTTTAAAAATTATACGCACACACACACATACACACACACACACATATAGTTTTATTTTTCCCCAATTAGGTTAAAACAATTTTTAACATTTTAAAAAAGTTTTGAGTTCCAAATTCTATCCCTCCTTCCTTTCCTCCCCTTCCCACTCCTTGACAGTCAGCAATCAGATGTGCAATCATGTAAGACATTTCCACATTAGTCATTTTGCACAAGAAGACTTAAATAGAAAAAAGAATGAAAGTGAAAAATAGTATGCTTCAGTCTGTAATTCAGACAATATCAGTTCTCTCTCTGGAGGTGGACAGTATGCTTCATCATTTGTTGCTTGGGGTTGTCTTGGGTCATTGTATTGCTAAGATTAGCTGAGTCATTCCCAGTTCTTTGCTGTACAATATTGTTGTACTATGTGCAACATTCTCTTGGTTTTACTCACTTCACTTTGCATCATTTCATGTAAGTCTTTCCAGGTTTTTCTGAAATCATCCTGCTTGTCAGTTCTTATAACACAATAATATTCCATAACAATCATAGATTACAACTTATTTTGCCCTTCCCCAATTAATGGACATCCCTTCAGTTTCCAATTCTTAACCACCACAAAACGGCTGCTATAAATATTTTTGTACAAATAAATCCTTTTACCTTTTTTTTTTTTTTGATGTTTTGGGAATACAGATCTAGCAGTGGTAAACACAGTTTTATAGCCCTTTAGGCATAGTTCCAAATTGCTCTCCAACATGGTTGGATCAGTTCATAACTCAACCACTAGTGCATTAGTGTCCCAATTTTCCCACATCCCTTCATCCCTTGGACTTTCATGTAGGAAAGTCTTGCTGCTTCCAGATGTAGAATAATTCAGGCTTCAGATATTTCTTTTTTTTTTTTTTGAGTACCAACAGTCAAGCTAAAGTTTATTGACAGTCTAAGAACTGTGGTTCTTAACACCTCTGCCTTCTTTTCCTTTTTCTTTCTCCCTCCCTTCCAACTCGATGCTAGAAGAGGCCAACATCTGACACACATATATGTGAAACTGTAAAATATAAAGTTCCATATATCAGTTCTTTCTCTGGAGGTGGATAACATCTTCTTTCATAGGTCCTTTTGAGGTGATTTGAATATTCATATAACTTAGTTTCATCATCCACATTTTCACTTTGAGCAATATTACTGTTCATGTATACAATGTTCTCTTGGTTCGCTTGTTTCACTATTCATTATTTCATTCTGGTCTTTCTGTGTTTTCCTAAAATCAACCTGCTCATCATTTTTTACAGCACAGGTATTTCTGAGCCATCTTCAGTCAAACTGAGACTAATTATTACAGCTCATTCACCTGGCTTTCCTATTCCTCATGGTCTTCCAATTTTTTTTTTTTTTACTGTAGTTTGAAATGAATGAAATCACAATAGCTTTCTCATTGGATTTCTTGACCATTATTTGGTCTTATGCTATTTTTGGATTTTTGCTGAAGTAGTGATGTGAGAGCTGGGCTAATTGCCATCTTAACATAAATTTTCAATTTTTTCTGTTTTTATTTTGTTTTTCTTATATTCTGAACTTAAAAAATATTAAATAAAATTAGCACTTTCAAATTCATTGTAAAACAGAAGGAATAACTTTTACACAAAACCAAGAATATCTACTAATTTGGGTTTGATTTTATAAGCATATAAAAATTCAATATGTAACTTTCAAAGTTGTCCTGCTTGTCTGTCTATGAGATCTTCTGACCTTCCTTCTGTTCTCTTTTCAGTGTGGAGAGAAGGGGAACTCTAATCCTAGTCCCTCTTTCTTACTCAATTATTTCTTCGAGTTTTCCTTGTTTAGCCAGTTTCTTGTACTTGGGCAGATGGTGGTCCACCAAGGCATGGTAGTTCATGTCCAGTGGTTTTGTGACACACTCATGCACCAGCTCTGGAAGGCTGTTTATCTTAGCTGGTGCCTGAGTCTGGGCCTCTGCTGTGATCTCTCTCTCCACCCAGCACTGAAGGAATTGTGCCAGGGATTGTTCTCATGGCTGTAATCTGCTAATGTTTTCAATGGGAGCTACAAAGTTTTGTACCTTTTAGGTCATCCTTAATTTCTCTTCTCTCTCAACCCTCCTATCCAATCATTTGTCAAGTGGTGTTATTCTGACCCGACAGCATCTTTCACATGCCTCCTTTTCTCTGGATTCAAACAGTCTGTAGTCTAGTTTAGGCACTCATCACTTCTCACCTGGATGCCTGAAATAGCCATTTAACAAGCCTTTTTCCCTCTGGTATCTCCCCTCTCCAATCCATCACGCACATGTGCCAGACTGATACTGATCTGACTACATCACCCTTTACACATGTTCAAAGGCTCCCCTTACTACTTTTATGATAAAATACAAACTCTTTAGTATGACATTCAAATCACTTCAGATTTTTATCCAGTCACCTTTCCGTTCTCATTTTCATATTATTCTCCTTCACTCACTCTCTGCCCTACTCAAACTGGCCTGCTAGTCGTTTCCTGCATACAACACTCCATCTTCTGTCTCTGTGCCTTCCTCGTTGTCCCCACGTCTGGAATGCTCATCCTCCTAATTTCTGCCTCCCTAAATCTGCAACTTGGGTGCTATCTTTTACATGATACCTTCCCTTATCCTCTAAGTAATGGGATGTCTTTTTATAGAAATAACTGTTTTTTTACATATACTTGGGAATATGTTGTACTCCCTCGATAGAATGTAATTCTTGAGATCAGGGGATTGTTGTTGTACCTAGAACCCTGTATAATAACTTGTAGATAGCAGATACTTAATAAATAAATTTGTTGAATAACTCAGTACCTTTCCTTAATAATACGTTTATATTTTATGTTCTTTCTGGAATGTTTCACTATGGATTCTCAGTGAATGAACAGAATGTATCCTTGCCATACAGTATTCTGAATTTAAAATAACATATGCTTTTAGCATAATTAACCTAATATTTTCTGATACTTTTTCAATAGGGTTACCCTTTGAGCCAACCATCTCAGTATTATCTAGAAGGAGATTTCAATGTATTTCATAAATTACAGTATCCATTCTAAATTACAGTTTAACAAAAATTCTCCCAAAAGCTAAAACACAGAAAGAATAATGAAAAAAAATCTCATAATAAGCAAGATTTTTAAGAAGCGAAGTGAAACAAATGATTGTAATACCTTAGGCATACCATCACTCTCACCCAGGAGATAGTCTATTAACTGATTAGTTAAAACTTCATCCTTAGCGTGCCCAATCTATTAAATAAAATCAAAGAAAAATATAAATCTCTTATAGTATATTATCATATAAAGCATGCAGAAAAGTATATGAAAATATCTTCATTATTACATTATTTCATATCTCCAAGAAGCAGACATAAAGTATTTGAAAAAATCTTATTTAGAATAATTGACTCAATCTAGACCACACAGTCCTAGAAGTTACTGAATATTAGGGCTGGAAAAGAAATTAGACATCATCTAGTCCAATTTTCAGTTAAGGAAAATGGTGCTCAGAAGGGTCTAAGTGACTCGCTCACGACCACACAAGAAGTTAGCAAACTTAATGGTAAAGTGCAAACTAGCAGTCAGCTCTTTATGACTTCCAGACCAATGTTCTTTCCCACTTCCCCCTACCACACAGCCTCTTCTCCTTGAGGACAGCACCCAGGAGCTCTCCTTCCACACATAACATTCAGCCTATACTATATGAGTGGCAGTCTCTCAAACACTCTGCTTGAATACATTGTGATGTATAACAAATGCTAAAATGCAGGTTCGAAACCTTTGTGTTTTCCTAGAAATGGATAAAAAGATTAAATGACATTATAATATGACTAATTATAGATTAAATGGTTAATTATAATATATAATGCCAAATATTAAAATACCAATCGATTCTATCTTAAAAGTGTCTTCCTAGGTCAGACCTAGACAGATTTGGGGAAATTTTGACAAACTTTAGATCTCATGTGAAAAAATGTTCTTCATTAACTTGAAGAAGACTTTGAGTGGGGTAGTGGATACAAAGCTGGTCTCAGAGTCCGGAAGACCTTGATTAAAAAGTTCCACCTTTCATACAAACTGGTTGTGTGTGACCCAAGTAACTTCAACTCTCAGTGTCCCAGGCAACTCTCTAAGACTATAGATGGCAGAGTGCTGATAGACATTGGGAGAGAAATTTCCTCACCAAGAATTTCCTACATCAGTGAAATCTGAGGTCTAGTATAGCCCACATGCCCTGAAGAACATTAGCTTGAAAAAAGTTACTTACTGTTTCAATTGCCATTTCTATTGCCATATTATCTTCTGAGTTTGGGCATTTCAAGAAATGTTTAAGCGCCTGAAAGAAAAAGAGATTGAAAAGGGTGACCTTCCAAGTCAGTAACTAAATGTTAATATGTAATAGCAATAGCAAAAATATATCTTTAATTAGTTTTATTATTGTTTAAAGTTAAAGGCATAATCAATTATTTTTAGAAAATATGTATGGAAATTTCAACTACAAATTAATAAACTAAATTTCTAAATCTAAAAACAAGATTAATTTTTACTCCTTTATTAGTCAAGTTAAAATCATTAGTATATTATTCAAAACATGAAACAATGATTCTTTTTAATTTTTTAAATTAATAAACAATTTTTTTCTTTCTCCATCTCACTCACACCCCTTTGGGAAAAAAAAGAAAACTAAAATATATCTATGCACACACACACACACACACACACACACACACACACACACACACAATACGTTTCATTTAATCTCCTTGTCAGAAGGTAAACATCATCATCAGTTTCTTGGAATCATATTTAGTCACTGCATTAATCAAAATCTTAAGTCTTTCAAGGTTGTTTGTATAAATTGTATTACTAATTTTGTTTACTCTGCATCAATCATATGACACTTTTCTGATTTCTCTGGTACCATCTCTTTTGCCATTTCTTATGGTACAACATTATTCCATTAAATTCATACATCATATTTTGTCAGCCATTCCCCAAGTAATGGGAACCCTCTTAGTTTTCACTTCTTTGCCTATAGTTGTACTGCTATATTTTAGTATATATGGATCCTTTTCCACTTTCTTGGATCTCATAGGGGTAAAGTAACTTTGGAAGCATAGTTCCAAACTGAGAAGCAATAATTTGAAAAACATTACCAAGGATTTGCAGTTTCATAGCATTTTGTATTTTCCTTCCTTTTAAAAAATATTCTGTACAGACACAAACAAAAAGAAAGGAAGATTTCCATACATACAGAAAAATACAAAAAGAAGATTGTATATGAAACCATGAATATCCATTTCATGCAGCTTTAAAAAATATGCATATATATGTATAATAAATTCCACAAATTACTTTCAAAATGTCCTGCTTATCTTTACTTTTTTCAGTTCTATTTTGTGCATTTAAAAAAATATTTCAATGACTGTCTCTCTGCATTATACTACTGATACCCTCTTCCTCCAATTAAAATTAAGGAGGAAAAACCCCTTGTATCAAATCAGCTTAGTTTAGCAAAATGAATCCTCATTTGGCCATGTTAAAAAAAGGTGTCTCTTTCTGCTCTTTATTTCCATCACCTGTCAGGAGGTGCATAATATGTTTCATCATGGCTTCTTTGAAGATATGATTGGTCATTGCTGTGAAAATAGTTGTCATTCAAAGTTATTTTTCTTTACAATATTGTCCTCATATAAATTATTCTCATGGTTCTTACTTCCCTCTGTATCAGTTTATACCACTTAGATTTTTCTGCAATCACCTCTTTTATCATCTGTTATAGCCTCACAATATATTCCATTATACTTATATAACAGTTTGTTAGTCTAGTTCCCATGATGCGACATGCAGTGGTGCACCCCTGCCTACTTTACTTTTTTCTCCTTTTAATTCTCCTTTTAGGACCAAATCTCCAAAGCTGAAATTTATTTTGCTTATAAAAACTCCCTCTTGGTTACTTTCCTCCTTCACCTTGCCCCTTTCCAGTGTAAGATACTGTGTCTGTTAAACCTTCCTGTGTCATTTCAAATAAAAGTGAAGTTACTCTAATGTTCATTCTCCCTAGACTTTCTTCCATGCTTGTGTACTGTTTTCATGTACATCAATTATAATAAATAGCAAGTTCCAACTTTTTCTTCCTCCTTGATACACTAGCATATTTCTTTTACCTTTCCTTCTCTTTCTTCTCTTAAAACCCTCAGACCATAACCAATCTACCCTGAAAGGCCATTTCTTTTTCTTACTTAACTCCATAAGAAAGATATATACAATGATAGTATTGTAAAGACAAAATTGTAAAGACAAAATACTTTGAAAGATTTAGGAACTCTGATCAACACACAGTAACTAACCACAATTCCAGGAGACTCATGAAACATGCTACCACCTCCAGACAGAAATGATGGACTCAAAGTACAGAGAGTGACATGTCTTTTTGTTTGCTTTGACATTGTGGGAATTGGTTTTGCTTGATTATACACGTTTATAATGGTTTTTTCCTTTCTCAATTGGAGGGAGGAGATGAGGGATAAGAAAGTAAAATAAAATTGAATTAAAAAAAAAGAAGACATTAAAGTTCTGAAATGAGAGTTGTCCTTCTCCCATTAACAGAATGTTAGTACATCATCATCATCATAGATAGCCTCTTCCAGTTATTCAAATAGGCTCCTTTTTAGGTTTCTCTTGATTCTTCTGTTATGTTTCATGGTTACTAATCAGCTCTGGTCTTATTATCAGAAGAGCTTGAAAATTCTCTATTTTATTAAAGGTCAATTATTTTTCTCCATAGGCTTATACTCAACTTTGCATGGTAAGTATTCTTGGCTGTAAGCTTATTTCTTTGGCCTTCTGGAATATTGTATTCGAAGATTTCCTTTTGTTTATGGTAGAAAGTCTGGGTGTTAGGACCTCTTTCCACCACCTCCTCTGCTCTGTATTTTTGGTTCCTTAGTACTTGAACTATCTCTTTCTAGATGCTTACAGTATTTTTTTTCTTTGATATTGGAGTTCTGGATTTTGGCTATGATATTTCTGGGACTTTACCTTTTGGGGTTTCTTTGTATTTTCACTTTGCCCTCTAGTTCTAATAGATCTGTGCAGTTTTCACTTAATTTCTTGAAGTTGTCCAGAAATTTTTTAAATCTTAATTTTCATGGAGCCCAGTGACTCTTAAGTTACCTCTTCTTAGACGGTTTGCCAGGCCAGTTATTTCTGATATTAGGTACGTTATATTTTCTTTTATTTTTTTTCAATATTTGATTTTGTTCTAATAGTTCTTGTCGCATGGAAATCACTGAATTCTGTTTGGTCTATGCTAATTTTTAGGGAGTTTTTTACTTGAATGAGATTTATCAATTTCTTTTCTAAGCCATTCTTTGCCCTTCTCTTTTTTCTAGATCTTTCATTTTCCTCTTTATCTCCTGCTTCATTCCTTTTAGATATTCATATAGTCCCACAGGAAAATCAAATTGTTACTATCTCCCTTTGAGAGATCTCTGGATCTACAATAACTTTTTGCATCAATTGATGTGTTTGTTTTACTTGACCTCTACAGTTTTAGTTCTCAAACTGGAGCTTTGTGTGAGGGCCAGACCCTACCCCTGCCCTTGCCCCTGTTGAGCTTTTAGGTGGGATCCCTTTAGTTCTGCTATTATTTCTTCTCTGATCTCTGCATCTGGGTGTTAGGTCCCTTCATATCTTGGATATTCAGAGCTCTGCATCTTCAGGCACCTCTATATCATGTTAGGTTGGAGTATGAGGAACCTCAGAGCTTCTGGGTGCCTGGGCTCTAGTAGTCTGAGCACTGCTATAGCATACTGGTCCCTTCTACTCCTTGGGGCCTTCAAATGTTTCAGACCACCCTGGGCTTTCTCATAGGAGTCCTTCACACTGCTGTCTTCAGATCCAGAACTCAGGTTATGCTCAGAAGCTACAAGTTTCCTCTTTGGGCTAGTGCTGGTTTTGCTAAGGGCCCCACTTTCTTACTGTCTGAGGGTTTGGGGATGATTTTTTGTTGCTGTTCTGTGGGTGGAAGACATAATTTACTATAGCTTCTCATTGGATTTCTTGGTCATTATTTGGTCTGGTCTGAATTTCAAGTTTTTGTTGCAGTAGGAAGGTGGGAGCCGGCCGGCCTGCCTCTGTTTGGCAAGCCATCTTCACATTTTACATTTTTCTCAGTGAACACACAGAATAAATAGTTTCTAAAAATGTTCCAGTCACAACTGGTGCCTATAACATAATAGATGCTTAATATTTTTCAAGGAGGAAGTAACTTGGAAAATGGAGAATCTAGTTAATACACTGAAGATTTATGTTTCTTCTGACTTTTGATGCTAAAGGATATTAAAATGTTTCCTCATTTCAAAAGGCATAATCCATAATTGTTTCAATTATTCTACAAAACTTACTCAGCAGTTACTTCTAGGCACATGGCACTTAAGAATGATGGGAGATCCAAGGAAATATCACACTGTTCCTCTTCTCAAGGAGTCTAGAGTCTAACTGAAGAAAAGCACTCTTTGACAATAAAGTAATAAAACTATTTGAGAAATCTAGAATGATCATTTCATCACTTTAAAGTTCCACTTATGAAAAGTTACATTATAGTTTAAAGCAGTATATAACTTACGCAAATTGTATTTATTTACAATAAATACTATAGTACGTCAGAGAATTAGGTAGAATTTGATTGGTAGGATTTTTAGAGAAAGGGGTGAGGAAGGCCTATCAGTTGCAGGGGACGGAATAAGGAAAGAATGAGATGTGTTTACAAGATAGTGAGTTGGAAACTTTGGTAGTAGCAGAGGATTCACTGTCAGCAAATAGTATAATAATAGATTCTTACTCTTTCAAACCCTTTCCCCCTTCTTTAAGTTGTGAATCCTATCCCTTCACATAGGGATCAGCAGATGACAGATGACCTTAACTGTTGATTTACTAAGATTTGTCATCTGCCACAAATTCTCTGAATTCCCTTCTTAGGCTTTTATCTTCTTAATGCCCTCACCCATCGTTTCCTTCCATCCCAAGAAGCACAGGTACCTTTCCTCCTTGCTCAAGTTAATTAATGTATCTATATTCTCAATCCCATGCCCTTCCATTTTCTTTATGATTATTCTCCACCAGTCTTAACTCATCTCCAGCATCTTTAATCTTTTTTTCTCTACTGGGTCCTTCCATTCAATCTACAAACATATTCAAGTCTCCCTTACCCTTAAAAAAATCCCTTCCCCTGACTCTTACCTTCAAGTTGTCAAGTTTTCTCCCCTTTTCACTACCAAACTACTATGAATAATATTATCCCCTCACTAGTTACACTTTCTCATCAACCATTCATCCTGCAAATTCCTGCAGTTCATCTTCTGTTCCCAGAGCACTACTGAAAGAGTTCTCTTCCAAAGACCTTGTTAACTAAATCTAATCATGTTTTTCTGTCCATATCTTTCTTGACCTCTCTGAAGCATCTGACACAATAGATCCTTTCTTCTCTTGGCTTCTGTATCATTCTTATGGTACTCTCCCAACTCTCTGGTCACTCATACTCCTCTGGGTCCCTTAAACAGAAGTGTTTCCTAAAGTTTTGGCCCTGGGTTCTCTTCTATACTCTTTCTACACTCTTATCTCTCAGTAATTTCCGTAATGTTAGGTCAAACAATTGGGATGTCATTTTGCAGGCAAAAAAGCATTCAAATTTCCTGAACAAAATCAAAGAAACTCAGCATTAGAAAGGAGCTCAGGGGCAACCTGGTCCAATGCATTCCTGAACAAAATCCCCACTATAACATAACTGAAAAGCCATTGCCTGAAGACCATCAGTGGAGTCTTCACTATCTCTCAAGAAAGCTCATTCTACTTTTGGATAATTCTAATTGTTAGGATGTTTTTTACTTATATTGAGCCTAGATTTGCTCTTTTCAAATGTTCAGGGGGCAGAGCCAAGATGGCGGAGTAGAAAGACACAATACTCTAGCTCTTCCCCCACAGCCCATAAAATACCTGTAAAAAATGACTATCAACAAATTCTAGAGCAGCAGAAGCCACAGAACAACAGAGTGAAAGAGGTCTCCAGCCAAAGGTAACCTGGAAGGCCGAGAGGAAAGGTCTATCCCACAGGATGCTGAGTGCAGCAGAGTCTAGCCCTGGCCACACAGAACTGGGAGGAACAGGACCTCCAGGGCAGAATCCTTAACAGGGAGGGTCTCAGACCCCTCAAGTCTCAAGTATCAAAGAAAGCTTCAAAGGTCAGTGAGAGGGCTTTTCCAGCTGGGTGAGAGAGGAGCCGAGTTCCCCCCAGCACTGGCCCCAGGTAGCAGTGGCAGGAGTGGTGGCGGCAGCTGAACTGTCCATCTGTGAAACACTCAGCCTAAAGACCTGGGGGAATTGAGCAGCTGATCTCAATCTCAGCCCTGACCATGGTCCTGGAGTAAACAGGAGCACTAGGACCCTCCTCTTGACAAAGGATTCAGAAGTCAAGTAATTGGCTTGGAAAATGCCCAAAAAAGGGGAAAAAAAAAGACCATGAAGGTCACTTTCTTGGTGAACAGGTATTACCTTTCATCCTTTAGGATGAGGAAGAACAATGCATACTGTCAGAGGAAGTCAAGGTTTCTGCATCCAGTACATCCAAAATGAATATACAATGGACTCAGGCCATGGAAGAGCTTGAAAAGCAAGTCAACAGCTCGCTAAAGGAGCCCCCCAAAAATGCTGAGGAAAATAATGCCTTTAAAAATAGGCTAACTCAATTGAAAAAAGAGGTCCAAAAAGTCAATGAAGAGAAGGAGGCTTTAAAAAGGAGAATTAGCCTAATGGAAAAAGAGGTTCAAAAGCTCACTGAAGAAAATAGTTCTTTAAAAATGAGAGTGGAGTTCAGGGAAGCTAATGATTATATGATAAACAAAGTAGTTACAAAACATAACCAAAAGATTGAAAAAATAGAAGATAATGTGAAATATCTCTTTGGAAAAACAACTGACCTGGAAAATAGATCCAGGAGAGACAATTTAAAAATTATGGGACTACCTGAAAGCCATGATCAAAAAAAGAGCCTAGACATCATCCTTCATGAAATTATCAAGGAAAACTGCCCTGATATTCTAGAACCAGAGAGCAAAATAAATATTGAAAGAATCCATGGATCACCTCCTGAAAGAGACCCCAAAAGAGAAACTCCTAGGAATACTGTGCCCAAATTTCAGAGTTCCCAGGTCAAGGAGAAAATATTG
>CM053772.1:195981718-196011032 GCA_028658325.1 Potorous gilbertii
TATTCAGGGTAAGATTAAATTGGGTTCTCAGGTGGGGGCAGGGCCGCCTCCCAAGTTCAGTTCCCTCAGGGGGTTTTTGCAGAGACCTTCTGTAATGGAGCTGCTGCCGAGCTCCTGCCTGCTTCGGGAGCCTCTGGCTGCCCACTGCCTCTGCTGCTGCCTCCCGAGGGGGCCGGAATTATGGAGACACCCCACTCCCCTGTCAGCTCGTCCAGACGTCTCTCTCACTGACCTGTGTGTCTGTGGGTGGAAGGACCTTCACGGCTGCTGGAGATTCCGTCCCTGAAGGCTGCTCAGATCTGCTTGCTCTTCTCAGTGCCGTGTGGCCAGGGCAGGGCAGGGCTCCACTCCTGTCTGATGCGCGATGGACCTTTGGGATCGGTTTTTCAGGGCTCTCTGGAACAGAAATCTCCTTCACTGTGTTGCTGCGCGGCTTCCACTGTTCCAGAATTTGTTAGGTGTTCTTTTTTAGAGGAAATCCATGGGCTGTGGGTTTGGAGCTAGCATATGTGAGTCTTTCTACTACGCCATCTTGGCTCTGCCCCCCCGAATGCTATTTTTCCCATCCAAATATACAGCAGTAGGAAAAGGAAACATTAAGATAAACATTTAAATTCTTTTAGCTTAGATCCTGAGCTATCTTCTCTTCATAAAAATGTATTTTACCTTTACTTGCTCCAGAGACATCACCATTCCAACATTTCCAACCCTTCGGTAAACTCGAACTGCAAACTCCACCTCCATATGATGGAGGCAGGCTCTGGCAAGTTCATTCCAAGTATCTTGATCATTGAGGATTTTGCACAATTCCCATGCATCAGAAAACCTACAATAAAAAGTCAAACTGACTTAAAATTATGTCATTGATCTAGAATCTAAGGACATCAAGTGGTTTATGGACAGATTTCAAGGGATCAATACTTGAATGGGGGGGAATACATCTTATTTTTATTAATCTTTAACTGAAATTTAGTATTTTCTTAAATTAAGGAAGTAGTTAATAAACATTATTTTTAGGAGCCCATAAGCTTTACCACACATGGCACAAAAATGGTTAAGAACTCCCATCAAATATGATAAAAAATGCCTTCTAAAGTACAGTATCTATGTTTTTCAAGTTCCTTTTTATCTGTGATATTCTTTTTGGAGCTTGCTCTGGCAACATAAACCATTTTCTTTTTAAAATAATGTTTCTTTGTAGCTTCTTCAGATCCTTCCTTATGATCTTATGCTTTATGAGATAATCAAATAAAAAATTATATTCACACCCTTCAAATTAATTCTATTTTTATACTTTTAATAGTACTTCAGAAACAGATAGGAACGGACATTCCTATATCATTCTAAGAAAATGAGCACTATGCCTAATTAATTATATAGACACCTAATTAGTAAACATATTTAGGAATTTTTGTTTTTCACTTGTTTCAGTTATGTCTGACTCTTTATGACCACATTTGAGGTTTTCTTGGTAATGATACTAGAGTGGTTTGTCATTTTCTTCTCCAGTTCATTTTAAAGACAAAGAAATTGAAGCAAACAAAATAAAGTGACTTGTCCAGGTCACATAGCTAGTAAGTGTTTAAGGCCAAATTTGAACTCAGGAAGATGAGTCTTCCTGATGCCAGAACTGAAACTCTCCTTATTGCCACCTAGCTGGCCAATATTTAGGAATCTCAATATATCGATGTATATTATGACAAAAATTAATGGTTTTGGTCAAATTTCTTTATAGTGACACTGAAGGACCGCCTAAATTTTTTGTTGGATTAGAATTTTGCCATATCAAATACAGTTATACCATAAACTGGTTGCTGGATTGATCACAGCTATTTATTTTCCGTAGTCATATTAAAGATTTTAAATTGTTATTGTAACAACCAGAATGGGATCTGATTTACGTCACAGAAAAGCAAATAGAAAGGTCCAAAATTCTGTGTGCACACACATTTAGTTATTTAAAATCCTACCTTTTTAGCATTAAAGCTTGTGTCAGCATTTGTTTCAGCTCATTGGGCTCAGGATCTTTTAAATTGCCAAGGAAATTATGAGTGTTAAGGTAGATATTGTTGGTTTTTCCACTCTCCGTCTGGCACGTTAATTCTCCATTATATAACAGCAATGGTTTATGAGAAAATGGAACTTTGGTACCACCTGCCAAAATCACCTTGGAACCTGGATTATAGAAACATTATTTTAAAAAAAAGTTATTTTTTTCTTACTTGTAATATTTTAAGAACACATCCAACAAAGCCAACAAAGCTGACAGCAAATGCTAGCATAAATAAAATAAAGAAAATATTTTGTTTTTATTTAACTGCCAAAAAGAAATTCTATTAATCAAAAGCACAAAAAGATAATTAAGTACCTTGTATAGTATCCTTATGAAAGACAAATGTGTACACTTTGTCATCATCATAAGCAATAAATACACCTTTATCCAGAGGCCAGTTTTCCCAAAGAACACCTTTAATAGTTGGAGAGAAATTTGGAATTTCATAGGTGATATCATTAACCTACAAAAAAAGAAAAGCTTTACTAAACTAGCTCACATCCTTAAATCATCACCATTAAGCTTGGAAGAAGGGTTCTTACAACTCCAGCCCAATACTGTTCCCCTAAACCCACATTCAACTTAAAGCACCATGGAAATCGAGGAAAAGTTTCTTTTCACATGCTTAGTTGACACTTCTGTGTTGGTATATAATACAGGAAAGTATTTATCTAGATAAAACCAATAACTGGGGGGAAAGTACTATGAGATGAACACAAATGAAGCTTCATACTGAAGATAAGAACTCTAGACTAGGAATGACAATTTTGTAACTTAAAAATGTCCAAAATGTAAATATTCTCCTAAGGAAAAAAAAAAAGAAATTATGTGAATTAACTTGATTTAAATAAATGTTAGTAGCATGTTTGTTTCAAAAACTGTTTGATAATGCATTCTAGTAAATGTATAATATATCTTTTTATGAACATAAGATTTAAAAAGCAAGTCAATATTGGCCCTTAGGACATAGCAGAAAAAAGGACTTTTGACCATCCTGAGTGTGTGTATGCAGAAACAACATCTTTCTCCATCCCACTCTCTTGTGTGCTTTTAAATATAACAAAACATGTGACAAGGCCCACTGGGGGCACACTTCTGCTGGCAGAAGAATGAATAAACCAACAGAACGGATTCTCTGTCAACTGAAATTCCCAACAGTGCAGAGGGGAGATGAAATCTCCCTCATCTAAGGCAGTAGAGAAAGCTATTATTAGATCTGCTTCCCACCTGCACAATGGGAAGAAGCAGACTGAATAAGTACAAATTGGAAAGAATAAAGGAAAGTAAATGGCATACCTACATGCAGCAGGAGCCTGAAGAGTTATATGTTCTTATATTCATGCAAGAGAAACCGTTTCCTTTAAGTAGGTCATATGACAACAAACTGTGAAGACTGAGTGTACATGAATAGTAACAAAACAAAATTTGTGACAAATTTAATGTGACATATTTAATGATATGTAGAATGGTTATATGTGCTCCAATGGCAATTAAGCATAAATGGTAAGCATAAGTGACTCTAATTGTAACTAGATTCAGTAACTAATCCAGTCAATCAGCTGAGAAAGTAGGTCAATACAGAGCACTGGACTGGGAGTCAGAAGACCTGGGTATTGATCTAGATTCTTCCATTAACTCCTTGGGCAACTCATTTCACTTTTTAGAATCTGTTTTCCTCATCTGTGAAAAGAGGACACTTGTCTACATGACCTCTTGGGACCCTTCCAATTCTTACATTTTATTATTCTCCCTTAAGATTTCTGGGGTCAGCTAGAAGGGGAAAGGGAAAATAAAACTGCCCGTTACCCTTATGAAGTCATCTAGCTCTGCAGTCTAGGCATTCAGACATTCACACTCCTCTAGCTAAATTGCTTTCCCACAACATATGTTGTGAGTCAAGAGATGTCTGAGGCAAATTGGATCAAGTTGGGGAAATAGCCTTGAGGAGGCAGTGGGGTACAGAGAAAAAAAGTAATGAATATGGAGTAAGAGGACCTGTTCAAATCCTAGCTTACTGCAACTTACTATCTGTATGGCCCTCTTGGCTCATCCTCCACCTCTTGAGTTCAGAATCTTCATCTTCATCAAATGAGGACAAAGAACCTGGTGACCTTCTAGGGTCTCTTCCAGGTCTAAATCCATGATAATCCTAGGATGCTCTTCTATGTGGTGGGAATTGTTCTTTTTTTCTTGGGAATGAAGACCAGGCCCCATGGACTTGAGCCCAAGAGATTAGTAGAAGAAGAACACACAGCAGTAGTTGACAACAGAGGGGTTCAGAGTCCCCAAACCCTCTTTCCTTTCCTCTCTCAACATTTGGCTTATACAGGGAAAGAGGGCTCAGAGTAACTTCTGGGTCTCCCTAAGCTCCCCAACAGGAAGCCGTGCAGCTTGCTGATTACTTACCCACCACGACATCATCCAATCTGTATAGGACAGATTGGAATGGTAAGAAGCATAAGGCAGGGAAGCCGTGAAGAAAGCTACTCCAGTAATCCCATGAGAGGCGATGAGAGACTGAACTACGTTGATAGCTTTGTGAGTAGAGATAAGGGCTCAAATACAAGAGGTGCTGAAGAAGTGAAAACATCAAGATTAGACAATGATATGGATACGTGGAGTGAGAGGCTGAGAAGGCCAGGATAATGCTGAGGTTATGAGCTTGGTAGAAAGTTGAGATGGTGATGTTTCTGACAAAGACAGATAAGTTTGGCAGAGGTGAGTATTGCAGGGAAAAGAGAGTAAGTTCAGTTTTGGACATGTTGAGTTTAAGATGTCTCCCAGACATAATTTTGAAATGTTTAATGAAATTTTAAATGTCTAATAGGCAAGTGGTGTAGAACTAAACTTCAGAAAATAGACTGGGGCTGGACAGATAGATCTGTGTCACCTGTACGAAGAGGATAATTCAACCGATGAGAGTTGCTAAGTTTACTGAGAATGTATACGTATGCTGGTCCTTCATTGCCAAATAAGACCATGCCATCAGAGAAATGATGACATGACTGGCACTTAATTTCGTTTTGAGAGAGGGAGGGCTGTGCAGGTCACCAGCCTCACTTCTCCTCCAGAACCATCTGAATCCAGTGACCAGATGTACATCAGGATGACTGGAGATGACCCAGGATGAGGCAGTTGGGGTTAAGTGACTTGCCCAAAGCTACTGTGTGTCAAGTGTCTGAGGTGCCCTTTACTGAAAATGGGGAGAAAGAAGAAGGCCTAGGGCAGAATCTACATTGATGGGGTTTAATATGGATGATGAGTCAGCTGAGGAGATTAAGTTGTGGTAAGTCAAGGAGAAGAACCAGGAGGAAGCAGTGCCACAAAAACGCAGAGAAGAGAGTATCCAAGAGGAGAGTGTAGTTACTAATGTCAAGTGCAGCAAAGAAGTTGAGAAGGATGAGGACTGATGTGTCAATTAAGAGAGTAGTTTCAATTGATTGATGAGAACCAGACTGAAAAAAAGGACTGAGGAGAGGAGAGGTGGAGATAGAGAGTATTGACAATTTTTTCAAGACCAAGAAAAGAATAGCTCTGCTAGCTTATATACTCACTTGAGGAGATGGAAGGGCCTAGGGAAGGTTTGTTTTTTTTTTTTTTAGGATGGGGAGACTTTGGCATAATTAAGGCAGTAGGGAAGAAACCAGTAGGTAAGGAGTTGAAGGAGAGAGACAGAGGGATAAAGAATGACAGAAGGAAGAGAGAGAGGTAATGAATGAGAATGCAGTCTTGTTAATGAAGACAGGAATGGATGGAATCAAGTCCACATGTAGAGGAGCTGGCCTTGGCAAAGAGAAGAGTCACCAGGGGAAACAAAAGAGAGTGAAAAGTTGATGTCTAAGGATTTTGAGATGAATAGAATGAGAGAAGAATGAGTTCACATTGAATGCTTCACTTTTCTCAGAGAGTAAGAGGCAAGGACCTCAGATGAAAGGGGAAGATGGTTGTCAGCTTTTGCAGGGAGTGAAACAGAGAAGGAAACTGAGGCTCAGAGGTGCTAATTGAATTGCCCAAATCCCATAGATAGTAAATGTCAGAGGAGGGACAGATAGTAGGCAAGAGAGGTGGCTGCCTCATGTACAGTGTGTGAAGGAGCAAAAGGAATTCTTTTAATAAATGTCCATATTTTTAAGGTCAGGAAATTCTGCTTTCTATTAATTAAGACCCATGTTACAGGGAAGCATCTGATGGACATTAATACATGGGATATAATTTGAAATCACAGAGAAGGACAATTCTCACAACAGGCTTCAAGGCACAAATACTTGTTTGGGTTCTAACTAGAGCCCAAATGCATTCCAAGTTCATAATGAGTTTTACATGGGGTTCTTTGGGAAACCTGACGAAAAGGCAGACCTGAAAGAGGCACTACAAGTAGTACCTTTGGATAGCTAGAGGGTGGCATGAAAGCACTCAATTCTTAAAGACCAGGAGAATAACCAAGGAAGAGGAAAGCCCCAGGAACAGGATGAGGATTTAGGATCATTCTGCATGAAGTAGCCCAAGCAAGGCTTCCATTTAAATCTTCTTAAGTCTTTTCTCCTCACACACCATAAGGTCAGTTAGTTCCAATGAGCTCTCTTTACTGTGAAGCATAATGAAGCCTGGGGCAAGTTTCTCAGGACTGGATCCCAAATAGCTATGCCCAGCCAACATAAAGTATAGAAAGACTGATTTGTGTCTCATGATCCTTAGCAAGAACCAGAAAAACGTATTTAAGTACTTGAACATTCAAAATTAATGAAAAGTCATAGGTACTATATATACTGTAATAACATTTACTTAAAAAACTTTAAGGACCCATGGTTTTTTTTTAATCAGGGTAAACATGCCTACAACTCAAGCATATTACAACCCTTCCAAAACAGATGGGAATTAACTATGACTGAACAAATTCACTATTCGGTGGTAAAACTTATACTAATGAAGGTAATTCACACATTTTAAGTTTCTTTTTAAAAAATAAAAGTTTAAAAGGCATTTAAAAATCTTTAAAATAATACAGGATTTTAAAATCTGGCCAATTTTTAATTATTCAATAAATAGTAATTGACAAATATTTAATGTCTACTATGTTCAAGGACTGATGCTAGGCAATGAGGGGGATTTAAATGAGACACAGTGTCTACCTTCAAGAAACTTAAAATTTTGTGGGGAAAAATGTGACCTAAACATGAAAAAGTAACTTAAAAGGACAGGCACCTAAAAAGTCCGGTACGTATAGTAAGTGCTTATTTTTCATTAACAATTATTTTTTGCCGGGGGAGGTAATCGGGGTTAAGTGACTTGCTCAGGGTCACAGTTAGTAAGTGTCCAATGTCTGAAGCTAGATTTGAACTCAGGTTCTCCTCACTCCAGGGTCAGTGTTCTGTCCACTGTGCCACCTAACTGCTCCCTAGCAAATGTTTAAAGATCAAAAGCTTGTGAAAAATTATAAACAATGTTTTCTGAAATATGAAAATGCCACAAAGTGTAGAACCATTATTGTAGCCCACCTACAAACATAATAGTATTTTAAAATCCTAAAGCTTTTGCACTGTTTTAAAAGACAATTAATTTATACATTCATTTGTTCTTTATTAAATTTTAAGGGGGAGGAAGGGGGGTAGCAAGGGGAAGGTGTAGGGGGGATAAAATCTTAATTTTAAGCAAGTGACTGTAGAACATTTATAAATAAATAAAATAAAAAATTAAAAGAAAAATTTAAGAACTTAAAGAAAAGCATGATTGAAATTACTTTCTAAACTTACAGGACAGTAGACAAATCCTTCACTTTTTTCATCAATGAAAACCAATTTGGTTCCGTTAGGGTCAGGAAAAATTTTTTTCACACTGACAGGATGTCGATATTCATTCACATATTGCCAATCTTCAATAAAGAAATACCTAATAACACCAGTCTAAAACAATTACAGTCACGAAAATGTTATGAGATACTTTCTATTTTTAAAACAAATACTTCATATTTTTAAAGAAATATTTAAATCAAAATTGAAGTTACCCACTTATGGTAAATATAAAAGGTAGATCAAAATTGTGTTAATTGAATGTATTTGTGATTCAATACTTTGCTAATTATGATATTTTAAATTATATTTTTGACATTATCACATTTTAAGTCCTCTTAGAGGAAACTTTAATCATTTGACATTTATTTCTACGTCAATGATCTTAGGCAGGTATCTTAGATCTTAACATTTAACAAGATTTTAAAATATGAAAACAGGCAGAAAAATTTTTGAGATTACAAGGGTTGGTCAACTATGGGATCATCATAAATAATGATTTATTAACAAAGCACAGTTGCTTTGCTCTGAAAATTCACAGCACCATCAATTTATGTGACACTGTGTATAAACGGGAGGAACACTAATGGACCTGGTGACAATTACGCAGCTAAACAGCAAATGGCCTATTTTCTTATAAATATTGTAACTTTCTCTACTTAGACTTCTTTTGAGAATCAAATAGAAATAAAATGGGAAAATGCTTTGAAAAAAATTAAAAGTACTTTAAATAAATAAGGTATCATGACTGTGTGGCTCACACTATTATTCATACGAAAAAGGTAAGTCTGATACCAAAAATGGCCATCATGAAAACATTCTCAACATGCACTAAGAAACTGAAATAAAGGAAAGATACCAATTAGGAGGCAATCTTGTAAGGGGGAAAATGTTCAAAACATTTTTCCTGCCATTTTTCCATAGAAAGGAATTCTTATGACTCAATAATGAACTTAACTTCTCTTGTATTTATGGCATTTTAACATTTTCCTCATTTTTAAAAATACATTTTGTGGTCTTTTCCAAGAATTAAAAAACAATGTATTTTGTTAATTGTTTTGATTACATTTAATTTGGTGTCCTGAAACATTTGAGAACATTTAATTACTATAGACCTTCTTAAATTATTAGGATTAAGAGAATATACTTTAAGTACAAAATGATCCTTTACATCTTATTAATTTTCAATTTGTAAATTCAATATCGTAAAGTCCACATCAATTTCAGATATACAAAGATTATGTTTTCATGCCATAAGGAAACTACAAAAAACTAGCAAATATGTTTAAACACATTAAGAACATTATCTCCATATATGTAAGTTCATTTAAATTCAATGTCAAAAATAGGCAGGGAGCCATAACCAAGACCAAAAGATAATACAATATTTCAATTAACTAGAATTAGAAATTTTCTACGGGTTATAACCAAAAGAAGTAAAAAGAAACAAAAATACATACATCTGTACCATAAATCAGGAAATCTCCAGTTAAAGCATGGCATAAAATTCGGCATTTGTCATCTACCTCTGGAAAAAGTCGAGTCTCACGTTCTTCTTCAGCATCCAAAATTTCACTTTCTATCTAAAATGTTAATAATAGTAATTTATAATCTTATCCGTCGGTGGGTTAGACATTTTAATTATTTTCTTCTGTCTCAACTAAGTCATTTAGCTAGTAGCTCTGTGGTCCAACTAAGTTATCTAAAGAGATTGATATGGATGAACAAGGAAACTGTTAACTAATTTAGATTCCAAAAAGCCATGAACAGAAGATGGAATCAAAGATAAGTAACAGTGGATCAATACAAAAGCATGGCACAGTCCTGTAAGAACAGGATCAGAGGCACTAGAGCTGAGAATGAGGAAAGCTAGGTAATACAAATTTTTTTAAAGCCATGCTCTGGAGAAAAGGAAGAACAAAGAAGGAACAGAACCATTGTTTTTGATTGGTGAGATGTAGGTAACTGAAAACTTGAGAGAAGCAGATATGCTCATTTCTTACTTTACCTCTATTTCCTTTGCAAAGAGGAAGAACCACAGAACTAGAAAAGGACATATCAAAAATGGTTAAGCGGAAGCTAAGATCCAAAATAAGTACACTGATAGCAAGAGAGGATCCGGCTGCCCTTTATAAGTTTACATCATCTGACCCAGATCAATCAATCAATCAAATGATCAGTCAGCAAGCATTGGTTAAGTTTCCATTATGTGCCCAATATTACTTTAGACAGTAGGGATAAAAGACTAAAATTGCCTTCAACAAGTGTACAGTGTATTGGGGAAGACAATCCAAATACTGTGCCTGACGGCATGATCTCATGTGAGATTTTCTTGGCAAAATTACTGAAGTGGTTTGTCATGTCCTTCTCTGGCTCATTCCACAGATAAGGAAACTGAAGCAAACAGGAGTAAATGACTTGCTCCGGGTCACACAGCTGAGTAAATGTTCGAGGACAGATTTGAACTAAGAAAGATGAATCAGCCTGACCCCAGGCCCAGCACTTTATACACTGCACCACCTAGCTGCCCCACATACGTATCTACACACACATACATATATTCACATAATAGCTTAAAATTGTACAAAAACTTTTGTGTGTGTGTGTATGCACATGCATATATATATATATATATATATATATATATATATATATATATATGTATGTATACACACACACACACGCACGCACGCACACAAATACATACAAAAAAAAGGGTGGGGGACAAAAGGGTGGTATAAGGAGAAGGTAAAATCTCATGCAGGTAATATTTGAGCTAAGCTTTGAAGGAAACATGGGATTGTAACAGGTAGAGGTGAGGAGGGAATGACTTTCAGGCTTGGGGATAAAGGTACAAGCACAGGAGATGGGGTGACCCATGTGAGCTGCAGCAAGAAGGCCAGCTTGGCTGAACCAGAGAGTGACTGGGAGTGATATATAATCATACTGAAGGCCTTTAAATGTTAAAATGAGAAAAGATTGTGCTTTTCATGATAGGACATAGACCATCCCCCTCAGCCAAGGTAGGGCAGCTTCTAGTCTTCCAGGGTTGCCTCATGCACTGAGCAGTTAAATCACTCAACTAGAATTCAAACAGCTGGTGTATCTCAGAGGCCAGATCTGAATTTGTCTTCCTGGCTTTAGGGCCAGCCTTCTTCCTTTAGGCTGAGCTGCCTCTTGTATTTTAACCTAGCAGTAAGGGAGCTGTAGGAGTCTACTGTGTATTGTTGGACAAGACACATCACTTGTTTGGGCCTCAGTTTCCTCTTGTATAAAATCAGAGGGTTGGACCTTTAAGGTCCCTTCTGGCTCTAAAAGGATTCTTTACCATTAGACCTTAGTCTATTCATCTTCTGCTTCTGTTTACCTCAACTTTGTAGGTCTTTGGTTGTACAAAATAAGACTCACCATATGTAATTGTATTTTGCCTTCAAAAAGTACAGCTGCATAGTCAGAATGCAGGCACATACTAGCTACTGTTCCCAGATACTCAACATCTTTTAATTTTTTCACAACTGTAGAAAATAAGAAAACATTAAAATACAGGTGATGAATTTCATACAAGTTTTGAAAAAAATTTTCAAACTAATAATTAATGAATTACAATTTAAATTAAGACTAATTATCAACATTTAAAAACTCTTTTAAGACCTTGAAATTTTCTTCCAGTTTTTTTTCAGGAAATTTTAGTTGCTATATGACTTTGCAGTGATCATGTCCATGGAAGTTCACACAAGGCACAAACATAAAATAAATTATCACATATAAACACTAGAACAGCTTAGTGAAAACTTAATGCCATTTTCTACTTGAGTAGAATAATATTCTGTCATGCTCTATGACTGACTGATAACATATAATCTCTTGTGAAGAAGTGTGTGAATGAATAGGTTGTCATTTTTTTCTGATGTCAAATCCCAATATTTGAAGAAAAAATGTCAAAAGAACACTTGAGGCCAAGAACAAAGCTTTTCTAGGAATTATGAAAATTAGGTATATGATGTTCAAAACCTTTTAAGCTAAGGAACTGTATGCATGACAACTGATGTGTACTGTCATAAAGCTATAAAAGAAAAAAGGAACTTTACTGGAGATTGCCTCATATGCTTATCGATAAGCTGCCCATGAAGCTCAAATCTTTTATCTTTGAGCCAACTTTCAACTATCAGTATACAATGTTTTATTAGATAATACCAAAACATTTATCAGAGGTGACAGAGGTGATAGACATAAAGAGTTAAAATAGCAAAACCAGATTTAGACTTACCATCCTCTCCAAGTGCATAGAACCAAGCTCGATTGTTCATTCCCACAGCCAGATGATAAAGACCTATAGCTAAGAAGTTGGGCTCCACTTCAACAGAAACTGTGATGGGTAGCTCCTATAAGAAAAGCAGTCACTGTAAATAAGCTGCTATGAGTACTCTAAGTTTGTCTATAAATAAAATTAAAATAACATATTGGTCATACTCCTTCAACAGGGTTGGCTACTGTCACTTCAAGGAGAGAGGTGAGATATGCAATCCGTGTGCTGCAGTTGTCCCCAAGAACAGGAAGTTTGGTCAGGAAAACATGGAGTGAGCCTCTTTGAGTAGACACTGCCAGCAACTGGCCATCATCTGTCCAAGATAGACTACCCAACCCTGAAATGATTTTTTTCAAAAGTGAACTAGAATTAAATAATGAACAAAAAGTTCTAGAAATTATATTTCTTTCAGAGTTTCAGATGGGAAAAGGTAAATTTAAAAACATTTTCTTTAATAGTATGAATAAATTTCTTTTTTACTTAGCCTATGATAGTTATTTTCTGCATAGAGATTGTACCAGTTAGTGTAATATGAATACATAGAATGATTCAATATCCAACTAAAGTGGAAAGCACATTTTTGCATTTGGAAACGTAGAACACAGATCACAGATTTAGAGTTGGAAGGGACCTTTGAGAAGCCATCCAGTTCAAACTCTGCATTTTATGGATGACAAACTTAATTGAAGAGACATTAAATGATTTACCCAGGGTTACCTAGCTAATGTCTGAGGCAGGATTTGAATTAAGGATACAAACATGTCTAGCACTTACCCACTATCACCTGGCTGCCAAATGAACCATAAAAAAATCCATTGTAAATATTTTAAACATGTGGACTCCTTCAGTTCAATTTCAGTAGCACTAATTAACTAACACAAATACAAATCAATTCATACAAGTAATGAAAATTCAAATAATAATAATTCAAATTCAAAATAAATACAAGTAATGCAATTCAGCAACTAGTGAAAGGCACAGGATATTATATCTCAAGCTTCCTGAAATAAATAGAAATATTAAAATAATAAATACTGTAACATTATCTGTCAAGTAAATGTATTCAGTGTTAATCTGGCTCAGAAATTCATAGAATACCTTTATTTTCATCATCCAGGTTTATTATAGCATACATGTCTTTTAGTTCTGAGAGGTCATGGATTTTAATGCTGAAAGACAAAATAAAAATCATTAGTTTTATCTAATATTTCAAAAATGGAAAATTAACAAATAGAGCTTGATCTAAGGAAACAAAACGAGTCACTAAAATACAAAAAGGATACTACCATCATATTTCCAAACAGATTCAGTCTAAGTAAATATGGTTAGATTTGGCATGATGAATTGGTATGGGCAATGACAGGAAGTTAAAAGACCAGCCCCACGTTCTATGGGGTTATTTCAGTAAACCATTTCTTTCTGATCTGTCCAGTTAGGTCAAGTTCTTTAAACTCATAATCTCAATGAACTTCAACATGCATTCCTTAAAAGGTCTGTGTTACTAATACTATCACTATTACTAAGACCCATTAAATTAAGTTGCATCTCCTAACAAAATATAATTGATTACCAATCATTTTAGATGCTAATTTATTTATTATTAAAATACTGGATTTTTTCAACTCTTTCCTGGGAATAAGTTTCTAACATTTTGAAATATGTTTCATTTCACGCACTAAATAGGATTCTAGTGTTCCAAAAGTTAATATACTTCTAAAAAGTAGATGTAACCAATGTAAAGGTAAATGTACCAATTTTATTCCTTATCCGCCCACATAATCATGACCATTGTGTACATCAGCACTTGTTTGAGCAGATTTGATTAGGACATGGACAGAAGGTGAGAAGCAAGCTACTTTTCCCTTGTTCCACAATTGAAGACTCTGCCTCTATGTTCAACCACCAATCTTAGAGATCTAGCTAACCCTAAGAACCAGAAAAAGCAATTATCATTTTACAGAAATATAACTTAAGAAATAGGTGTCACCGCCAGTTGACAATAGACACATACTCCATGTACAAATAATACATAAGATTTTAAAGAACTTGAAATGCCATGATTCTATAATATTATGATATCAACATATAATGTACTAGGTACTGTTAATTCATAACAATTCCAAAAGAGACTTTATCATAAGATTTATTGTCAAAACCTAACCAAATGTATTTTAGGTCAATATTCAGCATTTTCATCACTCCATAGCCTTATTAAAAAGGTGTGCTGCTAAACTGTAACTCAAATGTCCATATTCTGGAATTTCTGTTTCAAATGTCCTGATAACCGAAGATAAAAAACAAGCAAAAGGCAAAATCAATGAAGAAATGAAAGTTTCATGGATCTTCCAGTCACAAAATATGTAAAATGTATGGGAAGAGTGTCTAAGAAAGTGGTAGAATAACAACTTACATAATAGTGCTTTGTACAATACCTGGCACCTAATAGATGCATAATAAATGTTTATTGAATTGAAATGAATATTTATGAAACTTTTCTCACACTTCAGAATAATAATTCAAATAAAGCTCTCAACTCTACCACCAGAGTGCCTCTGAATGGTAAAAGCAACCATTCTTGGGTGCTAGAGTTAACATAATCAGATACTTCTTTCACTAATTCAGCCCCTCCTTCTACGTTACATATTTGCTTTAACACTGTTTTTGTCCCCGTTATTCAAGTTTGAGAATTCAGTCATTATTTACTCTTCCTTTCTTTAGGCTAGTAAATGGCCAATCTAAATGGAAAGTTTTGGTAATCAACCTAACTGGAACTATTTTTTTGTATCAGGGAAAAAGAGGTAGCAGAGCTATGTAACTTGGAGTTGTATAGGGTGGTGATGAGGAAGAGGTCTGTAATGTGAAGTCTGGAGAGTGGGTAGATAAGTCTTGGATAAAGTAAATGCCTACATCTCTCTCACCATATGCCATACCAATTTCTAGTTTAAGACAACACCACAGAATGATTTTCTTGTTCCTTGGATACAGAACACTAAGGAAGAAAGATGAAGAACCAGGTAGATTTGATTGACTACAAATTCATCTTGTTAATTTCAAAAAGAAATTTCAAAATTTTAATCCAGCTTGTTCCTGCTAGATTAAAAAAAAATTTCTTGCTTATTCCTTTGTTGTGTTTTTTAGAGATTTAAGTATATAACTTACTGGTTGTCCCCACATGTAGCAGCTTTGTTAAGGGACTGTGAAATTGCAATACTACTTAAGTTATCCTTGTGGTTCCGAGCCTGAAAGATCTCTTGACCAATTTCTCGAATATGAGTCGAAATGACAACAAAAATTCCCCGTGAGAAACCAATCATTATATAGCCATCTCCGTACCTGTAAGCAACACAAACGGCAATGTAACAAAATGACAGTGAGTCAATTTGTCAAATTAATGGCAATTGTAGCTAAATTTTTTGACAGTATGGGGACTAACATTATCATTGGTAAACCAGTAAATGCCTTTTAAATAGATAATTACAGAATCAGTCAATCGCAAAGCATAGAAGGACCTCCTACGTGTAAGCACTGTGCAAGGTATTAGGGATACAAAGACAAAATGTAACAGTCTCTACCCTCAATGATCTTGCACTTGAATGAGGGAAGACAACATGTACATCTAAAAAACATCAACAAAATTTATACAAGGCAGTGTAGGGGGAGTATCTGGGGAAGAATCAAGAAAAGCTTCATGTAGAAGGTTGAGCTTGAGCTTTGAAGAAAACTAGGGCTTCTACAAAGAAGTGAAGCAGGCAGAGCAGACAGTAAGTACAAAGGAACAGAGATGGAAGGTGGGATATAGTATGTGAGGAAGAGCAAGAAGGCCAGTGTGGCTGAAGTGTAGAGAATGAGAAGAAGAGTTAAGTACAATAAGGCCAGGAAGATTCATTTTAGCTAATATTGTGAAAGCATTAGAAGTCAAACAGATGACTTTGTATTTGAACCTAAAGGCAAATGGGTAGCCATTGGAGTGTCCATGTAGGAAAATGACATATTCTTAAGGAGAATCATTTTAGCAGCTCTATGGAAGATAAATTAGAATCAAGAGAGACATGAAAGTAATTTTTTAACTGCAGAGTTTCCTTTACTATTTAAAATATTTTATAACCCTGAAAATATTAATCTTACAGGATAATATATATATATATATATATGAAAATGAATGAAAACATATAAACTGAAATGCTATCACTAATTTAGAAAAAAACATGAACTTCTCCTTCTCTTTAAAACTTTTGTACTTACCAACTGTAACAAACAATGCTGCCATAGCGCTGCTGAAATTCTAGATCAATTGGGCTATCTGGATCATTCAAATTGAAAAGGAACAAAGTTTTCTTGCCAACCACCACACTTATCTACCAACAAAATACAAAACAGATTGAAATAGAAGGCACAGTGCTTCACGAAAAGGATAAATGCTACTTATATGGTAGAATCTAGTATCCTCCACTAGCATTTTGTTGCAACACCTCTCTATGGTACAGAGGTGACCTTGGCTCGTGAAGAGTATGCCAGAAGAAGAGTAGCTCTGGCAGATTGTGCCAGGCTAAAAATGCACAGAGAATGGTCCCAGGAATGGATCACTTGGCTCATCAGTTGTCCATGACCCAGTCTAGCTAAGGTCAAATTGGCTTTATGATGGTACATTTTTCAGTTATGGCAATTTGCAGACTGTCCAACCAAGTCATTGAGGAGTTGTGATTGACTTCAGTGGAGGCAATACCTATATTGACAAAATTGTATATCTGTGAAGAATGTAAACAAGAAAAGAGTCGGTGACTTTGCACAGCCCTCCCTCACCTAAATCTAATTCACTTGTGTATCATGCCATCAACTTCCTGATGTCATGGTCCTCTTCAAGAATGAGGGACAAACAAACAATAACAACGACAAAGAGGAATATGATTTCTGTGTACTAAATCCTACAATTAGTCATGTAAGATATTAAAAGACATTAGTGCACAATGTATTGCACTAATGTACTTTGGTAATTTGGAAAGACTTCGATCATATCTAAGTTATTTTATTATACATATCAAAGTCAACCTTCTGGAATGTTTTTTAAGTGAATGATGTCACTGAGGTACTACGATCTAGAAAATTATATCTCACCCTTAATAGTTCTCCCATTCCCAGGAACAAGTGGGATTTTTGCTCTTACTACAGCTATATATAGAAGTAGACCAGGGCAGATAAAGAAAGTTTACACTAAGGGGTACCTATGTAGTGCAGTGGATGGAGCACTGGCCCTGGAGTCAGGAGGACCTGAGTTCAAATCTGATCTCAAACACTGACTGTTTGACACTGGGCAAGTCACTTCACCCCTACTGTCTCCTCCCAAGCCCCCCAAAATTAAAATTCATGCTAAAACAGAATGGCCCTAAATGATCTGACCTGGTTTTCTTAGTAGTTGTTCAAATGTCATCTATTTCCACTAGAGGTTAGTAGCAGTTAGTGGCACTACAAAAAAATTTCTGCTGGAATTTGTGTAATTTATATGAAATATTGCTGATAGGTTCTTGATAGGCACCTCTGGTACTTCTTGAATGCCTGGGATTTGTTTTTGTGGATTTTGTCTTCTTCTACTATGTTGAAGCCATTAACTGTTTTAATTAGTTTACGTCTGCTGATTTCTGGGATTTTATCATGTTTATAAATAAGGATAATTTTGTTTCCTCTTTGTTGATGTCTGTTATCACTAGTATTTCAGGAACTATTAAATGGAAGAGACAAGACAGCACATCCTTGCCTTATCCTGTATTTATTAGGAAAGTTTTTTTTTAATATTTCTAAATTGCAAATAATGCCTAGATTTTGATTTTAAATATATACTTTTTTAAAATCATATTAAAGGATCTTTCCATACCTATCATTTTTAGAGGTTTTTTTAAGTATTTTTTTTTTTAGCACAAATGGGTGCTATATTTTTCAGCTCTACAGAAGCACCAAGATGACTTGAATACAGACTTGATTCTGAATTCTTACTGTGCTTTCAGAAGCAGAGTTTCTGTCATCCGTCTTCATGGTTGAAAACTGCATATCACTAGGCTCTGATCGAACTGGAGTCTATAAAATAAGAAATAAAAACAATTTATGACTGGTGATCAAATCCAAAGTGGATGTATTTCATTTTTGTATATGGACATGGTTATCTCTGCTCTGATCTGTCTATCTGATGACTGTTCCCCTCTGCCCCGATCTCAATAATTCTCATCTCCAGGATGTTGCATACTTTGTATCCTGTGCTTAGAATACCTTTTCTCTTCATTTCTAACTCCCATTTCTACCTTCAAGATTAGGCTCAATTTATTTTTTCAATGATTTGAAGACATACAAGGTCTTAGATATTAGATATAGAAATATAGATAGAAATTAGATATAGATCTATAGATAGAAATTAGATATACTTATCGAATTTGTGACTGATGCAAAACTAGAGGGCTCAAAATCTCAATAGGCAGGAAAAATAGGCTATAATCAATAAGCTATAATTTAATGGGAACAAATGTAAAATCCTGCATTTAAATTTTTTAAAAATCACTTGCACCAATTAACACAGAAAAGACTTGGAACTTTTAGAAGACATAAACTCAAAAGTTTGCTACAGCTGCTAAAGAGCTAAGATTATTTAGACTGCATTAAAAGAATGATACTTTCAGATAAAGAAAAGCAATAATTCCTGTGTACTCTGTAAAGATTAGACTACATTTAGAGCATTATGTTCAGTTCTGGGTGGCACAGTTTAAAAGGAACAGGTATTCAGAGGACAGCTAGCAAAATGTTGAGGGGTATAGAATCCTAAAGTTTGGGACCCTGAAGACAGGCCCATTTTCATTTTTGTCTTGATATTTAGTACCTAGCATAGTGCCTTGCATATACATTGTGGGCATTCAATAAATACCTGCTGAATTGAGTGAAAGTTTCTCATTAGATTTCATGTGCAAGACAGATACACAGCATAATAAGGTGGAATCATAAGCCCAAAGAATAATACCGATCTCAGTCTGCAGGAAGGGCTCTAACGAATGCCACAGAACTTTATTCTTAGCTCTGTTCTGTTAAAAAAATTTATTGAATAACTTGAATGAAAATACAGATATATGGCAGGCTTATTAAATTTGAAAGATGAGAGACAGCTAACTTTTGGAAGAGTCGGGAAGCCTACCACTAGAAAGGTCCTTCAGGTGGACATAGATCAATTAAACACTTTTGCAGTTACAAATCCACCTAATTCCTTTATCATTTAACCCATATTTCTTCATTTCTTCTACATGGATATCATGACAAACTTTGTTAAATGCCTTGCTATTTCAAGGAATTCCTCTGATCATAATACCAAAAAAAGAAAATTTTATGAGTTTGGAAAGACCTGTTCTTAGTGAATTCAAGTTAGTGTCTAGTGATGCCTGATTTGACTTTTATGTGTTGAGAAATCATTCTTTTAATAGTCCATTCTAATAAGTTTCTAGAAATGGATGTTATCCTTACTGCTTTGCAACTTATGGAATTCTTTTTAAAAAAAATTAAGACATCTCTCTTAAGTCTAGCGTTTGAGTTCCATGACTTGTCAAAGTTTACTAACAATAATTCTACAATCATATCTGTGAATGCTTTCAGTGCCTTCAGAAAGTAAAATTCATCTGGGCCAGGAAAAGGGAACTCAGCTAAAGTAGCTAAGTGTTCTCTTAACATTTCCTTTTGTATCTTGTGTTTTAATTTGACTCTTAACCATGTTTGTTTTACTCTATCTAGTTCAAAGATAATTTTCCTTATAAAGTGTTTGTTGATTTAATGGTTTCATGGAGAAAGTTAGCTTCAGAGTTAGGAAGACCTGGGCATAAATGCTGTTTATAACATATTCCAGCTATACACGACTGTGGGCAAGTCACTTAACCTCTCTCTCTTAAAAAAACTATTTATTTACTTATTTTAAAATTATTTTTTTTTTTTTTACATTTTGAGTTTCAAATTCCTTCCTCTCCAGCTTCTTCCTTACTCTTTGACAAGGCAAGCAATACATCAATTATGCCTGAGAAGTCATGAAAAACATACTTCCACATTAATCATGTTGTCAAAAAAGCAAGAAAAATAAAGAAAATGATAAAAGTCTGCTCTAGTATACACTCAGAGTTCATCAAATCTTTCTCTGGAAGTGGAAATATTTTTCATCATGGGTCCTTTAGGATTGTCTTGGATCACTGTATTGAGTAGAATAGCTAAGTCTTTCACATTTGATTGTCCTTACAGTGTTGCTGCCACAATACTGTACAGTGTTGTACAGTGTACCCCTGTACAGAAGTACAGTGTTCTCCTGGTTTTGCTCACTTCATTTTGCATCAGTTCATATATCACTTAATCTCTCAATGGTCTAGGTAATTCTAAGAAGCAGAAAAGGTATCTATATAAATAAAGGGAATTTCTTTATTTAGGAGTTGCCTACATCAACAAAATCATGGGTCCACTTTTTATTGCTCTATCTAAAATGAATTCTTGATTACTGAATGGTGATTAACTCATTTAATTCTGAAGGTTTTTTCAATTTTTGTTTCCCATTACATATCGAAACCAATCAAATTAATGGATTTTAATGGATGTGAGATGTCAGAAAAATGAAATACATCATGGTGCTAAATATAACCTTCCAATATCATGGAATATAAATTATTAGGAGAGGTTAGAAAATCTGTACATACATATATAAGTTTATCTTAAAATCCAAATCTACTGTCAGGATATAACAATAAAGAAGGTAATAATCCTCTTCAAACGTTGCTGAGACAAAGTAAGAGGGGAATAATATTTGAATTAGTACCAAAAACTCCATTCTAACAAATAAAATGTTTTTGATATTTTCAGTATGCATTTACCAGCAAATAAATTTAATATTTGTATTCTGCCACAGAGTAGAACAGCTTTGGTTCATAGGAAAAATGAAAAATTTTATATATTGGTTACATAGACTATTTTTAATGATGGGAAAAATTTACATTACCTGTCTTATGGTATCACCTTCCTGATTACTAACTGTTATCATTTTATCTTCACTTCCCAATGCCAGTAGATTTTCTGAACTCCAACAACCACATGTGATCCTCTTAGTATGTTTACCTAAAAAACAGTCAGCATAGAAACATATTTTTTTTCAATGAAACACAACCAAAATCCCTAATGGTAATGAATTCTGAAAGCCTAAGCAGAATAATGAAAAGTGGATTAACAGAGAAGAAATTAAGGCATTTTTATGAAACTGGTATGCTGCCATTCTTGTAACGGAACTTAATAGCAACATTTTCAAATAAAGCATATCATCAACATTTAACACTTTTCAATCACAAGTTACTGAGAATAGAAACTCTTTCTGAAGTCTGATGATTATATAAGCCAGTGCTAATATTTATTATATAGATATGAAGTCTAACCCTAATATCAAAATAATATTTAATTTTGATCACATTTTCCTAGTATATTGTTATATAAATTTATTTCCATGAGAAATAAATCTTGTAGTTAAATTCACTGCAATGCAAATCCACAGAAGATGTCAATACAAGTTTCTTGAGAGCAAGGAACATACATATTACTACCTCTATAACTGCTACTGTTGCCTAGATTGATGCTGTGTATCTTAATGATCAAGCTAGGGACTAGTCCTGTGATTTCTTTCATTGATATAGGAAGCTCCAAGATGAAGAAATTGCTCTTCCAATGCAGGTCTTACAGTCATAGAGATGCCTAATGCACTAAGAGGCTATGGAACTTAGCCTAGGTAAAATAGACAGTATGTGTCAAGTTGATTTTGGATCCAAGTCTTTGTGGTTTTGAGGCCAACTCTTACTGGTCACTTTTACTTACTTCCTCCAAACTTGTTTTGCTATGCTGGTCTACTGCACTTAATGAATCACGTAAAAGAAATACATGATACCTGCATAAATGAACAGCTGCCCTGTGATAAACCAAAAAACAACAAATACTGACAGTCCTTGGTTTATATGCAACCCACAAATATAAAATAACAATTGTCCCCATCCCTCCTCCTTAATCTCTTTGAATTGCAAAATAGATGCCAGTGGTGTGATTATTAAAAAAAAGAAGGAAAAAACCATAACCATTTAAAATTTCTCTGTGGTTAGAAGAAAAATCAAAAGTTTCCACTGCAGATTCCATTACAGATCAAGAAAAATATGGAAGTTTTTAGACCATAAGCCATACTTAGCTTATATAATTCTAGATCCTGAGAAAACTATCCTTTCTCCATTTTCCAAATGGATTATCCTGGAGCTTGAAGCTCAGGATGGTGATGATGGGTTAAGATGGGACAGGAAGGGCACAAAATGGTGAGGAACTAAATAGTGTTAGAGGTCTGGAACTATTACTTTTACTCAGATGGATACCAAATATGGACGGATAACCCAAATGAATAACCCAGGTGACTGGGGTGGAGGGTTAATGTTACTTTCAGTTACAGTTGAGATGAAGATAGGATTATGAGACCTGTCTTTGTTTGCAGGTGCTATTCAATTTATCAATAAGCACTTACTAAGCACCTACTATGTGTCAGGTACTGTGCAGAAGATATAAGACCAAAAAAACCCCCAAAACCCAGTCCTGCCCCTCAAGCAGTTTCTATGCTAGCAGAGGAGACAAAAGGTACATGTATCAGTAGCAACAAAGTAAATACAAAGTAATTTGAGGTGGAGGGAATGTAGTTCAGGAGATCAAGAAAGATTTTATGTAGGTGGTACTTGGGCAGAACTTTAAAGAGATCTAGGATTCTTGAGGGTTGATATAAGTGGGGAGTGTACTCTAGGTATGAGGCACAGCCATCTCAAAGGCATGGCATCAGGAGACCTGAGTACTGCACAAAAAAAAGCACAAAGGCAAGCTGGGCTGGACCATTGAGCAGGCGCATCTCATGCCTTTGCTGGCCTCAGGTCTGGAGGGCTACTTTCACTAGTCATACACTGTGTGATACAACCTTTTGGAAAAGTAAAATCTACAATGCCACAGAGTGTTTTGCCAAGATTTAATATATTTCCAGTTACAACTTACCAAGGATAGGGATCTTTCTAGAAGTCTGACGATTATATATAAGCAAATTTCCCTTAACAGTTCCAGCAGCTAATAATGCTCCATATTTTGACCAGAGAAGAAAAGACATTTGATCCCTGCAATATTTAAACAAAACTATAAAGGATATTCTTAGTAATAATTTGTAAATAAGTTAAATTACTTCATAAGGAATTGTAATCATCTGATTCAGAAGGATGATTACCAAACTGTATCTTATTCCTTCAGGATAAGAGAATCATAAATTCGAAAAATATAGTAGAAAAACAGATAATTGACCTGAGGTTCAGTTAGCAATGAAAAAGACTATTCTGATTATATTACAAATAATTAGAAGTAGGAAGAGAAAGTACATGATTGATAAAATATATTCATAATTTTAAGCTTTAATTGGAAGCATATACATTATATCCATTTGTATACATGTATTTTTCTAAATGGTAGCAAGAGTTTTGATTGAATCTGTGTCACTTAATTTACAAAAATGTCAAACAAATTATTATATTAGTTTAGATGCAGGTTTTATTGTCTTCAAATCTGGTTATAAAATGTGAATAAAATGTGTAATTAATTCATAAAAGCTGTATTTTTGGTGCCTCTCTTTAAATCTTGTCTTTTCAAAGTGATGTCATTGTAAGGGTGTGGTCGGTTTGAAGGGGCAGCTGCTGTTGAGACCGATATAGTGATAGTGTTATTTTCACGTACAAGAGATATCTGTTCTTGTTGGTTTGAAAGTAATACCAAGTTATGACCTACGCTTTGACATGAACTATGTTGTATAAGTGGAATGACTGAAAAGCAGATGTGTGTCTGGCACAGTTTTTTTATATAGCATTAATAATCCAGGTGGGAGATTATCTGTGTTCTTAGCCTCTCTTCTTCCTTTTTTCTCTTAATGATCATCCATTTAATTTTTAAAAAACACTTTCATCCAAGAAGAAGAAAGTCAATTTTCCTTCTCATTTATAGTTCTTTTAACAGTGTAACTTGTAAAGACAGGATAGAAATAGATAAAATAAGTTAAAAATACATGGACAACATTATGTTTTTGCTGTGTGTGTGTGTGTGTGTGTGTTTGCCCCCTTTGAGTCTCAGGGTCCTGAACTGTAAAATGACAAAGCTAGATCAGATGGCCACTGAGGTCCCTTCCAGTTCTTAGTCCCATGATATAACCCCAGAAATGTCCAAGAAGAGACATGAAGGTATGGGAATACACAGACTAGAGAAAAGAAGACTAAGGTGAGACATGAGAGCTATCCTCAGATATCTGAAAGGCTATTATGAAGAACAGTAAATCGACTTGAGGTGGAATAGAAAACAACCCAGACAGAAGTTACAAAGAGGCAGATTTTGGTTCCACATAAGAAACAACTTGTTTTTTGATGTAAAGAGATGTACATCAGTGAAGGAGGCTCTAATAGGATTTAGTGAGCTTTCCTTTTCTCAAAGTCATGAGATTTAGAGATGGAAGATAGCTTGCACATCCAATTCTCACATCTATGGAAGGGAAAACTGTGACTCAAGAGATGTTAGCTGACTTGTGTAGGTCATACAGACAGCAGACAGCTATCCTGAAATTCAAACACAAATCCTTTGACTCTAAATCCATGGCTTTTTAGATTTTGCTACAATGCTTCCCAGGCACTCAAAGTATGTATATAGCTATCAGAGATGATATACATTGTCCTGTTATGTATTTCCTATACACTAGGAAGATATTTTTGAACTTATTAGGAAGTTGGATTATATTTCATCTAAGGTAACTTTCAACTCAGAATTCAGGTTTCAGTACAATTTCACTTACTAAGTAACTCAGATGTAATACAGTGATTAATATAGAATACTCACATTCTCAAATTCCAAAAAGAATAGAATTGGGAGAACAATTCACTTAATTTTTAAAATGTTATTCAACATTTATTTGTTTCTACAAAATATTAGCCTGTGAATACTTTATCTTAATTCTTGTAGAGCTAGTTCTATCAGGGTTTCAGTTTTTTTATTAGTTTTGCATTGTTTTTATCAACAATGACAAAAGAACAGCATCTGCCAGAAAAATGTTCTGATTATAAGAATATATCATACTTTTTTAAAAAGCATATTAAAAATAAAAAGTACATTAAAAATAAAAATTGGAGAAAACATGGTCAATTTCCATATATCGGGTATTTATAATATGTGATATTGTCAAAATCAAAATCAGAATAATTATAAACTTTTAAGTAAAGCTTTTAAGAACAAAAAGTTATCCTTACCTCAAGCCACTGTCCAACTGGCTGATTTTATTTGTATTGGCATCCCACAAATAAATGGAACTAGATTTCTCAGAAATCACTGCTAGGGTATCTCCTTCTTTATCCCAATCCATAGCAACACAGTTGCTTTTTTAAAAAAGAAAACAAAAGATTAACCATAAACACAAGAAGAGAATGATAATAAATTGTCTGTAAAGTTTTGATCCCAAAGCCCATTTGTTTGTGGGTATTCAACCTGGAGAATGAGTCATTTCACAAGGATAAAACTTTTTTTTAGAAGAAAAAAAGCTACAATGTAATTATTTCATATGAGAGAGTTCAATTTTATTTCTAACAAGTTAAATAAAGATTTTCTTTTAATACAAAAGCAAAACAAGACAGTTATTGTCCTCAAGGAATTTCCACTCATTGCTTGTATAATCAGGATCAAGCTGTAGAGTTTGCTTCACTTCTATGATTTGTAATTACTCTATCAATGTTAAACTAATTACAATATCTTTCTATTTCTTATATGACTCTTCAGCTGTCATTTTAGGATTTTCTTTTTTAAAGAATACATTAACATATGTGTGTATGTGCATATAACATATGCTTTGTGTGTATACATATATTTGTATGTAAGTATTGGTTAACATCTTAAAGGAACCTTGCATATTTAAATTTTAAAAATGCAACTTTCTTTACACTGTTAAAATTTGTGTTATGATTATATCCTTAAAATAACTCTCAGGAATTTGGGGAAACTATATACCTAGTCATTGATCTACACTGGATTAATTAACAGGTTTTTAAACACTCTACTATAAGGCAGTGTCCTAAGGGCTGGTAATAAAAAAAACCACTGAAATAGTCCTTGTCCTCAAGGAGCTTACATTTTAATTAGGGAGACAATATGTACATAAATAAATACATACAAAATAAAGTTACATATACAAACATACCACATATATTTTGTAAGGAGGGTATCAGAATTTGGGAGGGGATCAGGAAAGATTAAAAAAAAGTAAAATTCAGCAGTTTTAAAGGATACAAAGGATTCTAAAAGTCCTCAATTTTCTCATCTGTAAAATGAAGGGGCTGAACTAGATAACCTCTCAGATATCTTCTACCACTAAAACTAGGATACTATGACCAACCATTCCTGTTCTGGTTACATTCTCTTCCTTTCTCAAACTCAACCTTTTGGGTCACCAGTTTGACTGCATATGATTCTCTGCTCTCTAATATCTTACACCCTTGCTCATTCATTGTCAGTTCCAACTCTGGATAACTCCTGTCATCAGTTTCCTCCAATCATCCCCATAGAATGCTGAATAAAATTGGAAGTTGTGTGGGGTCCACTTCTACATTCATGTTAACTAGCCTCATTCAAGTCAATCTATCTTTTCATATTTCCCCAACTGATTGTCTCTTCTACTCTCTTCCCCATTAGCTGTCCCACGCCTCTTCTCTCCTTGGGCTACCCCACAGCACCCCTTGGGTAAAGATCACATTTCATAATTCTATTGAAAAATTAGAGGGCATTCCCTTCTTCCCTTCCCAATCCCTTAATATCATCTCTCACTATCTCCTTCTTTGGTCCCTACTCTGATGATGAGGGAGTCTTTCTCCCTGCCAAGATCAACCCTTTTACTTGTACCCTTGATCCTGTCCCCTCTTATTTTCTCTAGCAGATGGTCTCCATGATCATCATCATTCCTTCTGTAATCTTCAGTCTCTTGCTATCTACTGATTCCTTCCATGTTGTCAACAAACATGGTTAAAGCTCCCTCACGCTTAAAACCCCTCTCTAGACCCTGCTTTGCCCAAGCTTCTGTCTTTTGTCTTTCTTTCTCCACCAGACTTCTTAAAAAAGCTATCTAAACTTATCACCTATACTTTCTCTTCTCTTACTCAAGTGTAAAACCCTTTTCAATATGGCTTCTAACCTTGTTCAACTGAAAATGTTGTTCCAAGGTTGCCAAGGATCTGTTCATTATAAAACTGAATGGAATTCTTTCACTCCTGAGCATTGGACATTGTTGAAATATTCTCTCCTAGTGGATGTTTTTTCTTCTCTGAGTTTTTGTGGCTGCTCTCTTAGCTCTGATAGCTTGCCATTCTCCTTTGATGGATCATCATTCCTGTCATGCTTCCTAAATGTAAGTAAATCCCCAAAGATGTCCTGAGGTCTCTTCTTTTTTCTCTTGATAAAAAGGAGACATTTTACTGCCTTACTTGGCAACTTCATCAGCTCCCATGGATTTATTTATCACCTCTCTGTATGATTCCCAGATCTATATATGTTGACACTATATCTTGAATGTGTGACTTACTCATCCTCTCAAAATCCCCAGCTTCCTTCCAAACTCAGCTCCTGTGTCATCCCCTACAGAGTGTCATCTCCTTCTTGACATGCCCAATGCCTTTTTCCTCAAGTTGCATATATTTTGCTTTTACTTATGCATGTACTTTGTTTCCCTCCAATAGTACCTTCTTGAATACAGGGACTGCTTCATTTTTGTCTTTATCTTCAATGCCTAACACACAGGACACCTTGAATTTTTTTTTATAGTTTTATTCATTTTTAGATTACGACATTCATTTCCACAAAATTTTGAGTTCCAATTTTCCCCCCATCTCTCCCCTCCCCCCACAATACCTTGCTGATTACTCTTTCCCTCAATGTACCCTCCCTTCTATCACACCACACCTTTCCCTTATCCCCATCTCCTCTCTTTTCTTGTAGGGCAAGACAGATTTCTATACCCCTTTATCTATATTCCTTATTTCCCAGTTATATGTAATAATAATTCTCAACATTCATTTCTACTACTTTGAATTCTAACTTCTCTCCTTTTCTCCCTCCCTACCCATCCCTACTGAGAAGGCAAGCAATTCAATACAGGACACAATACATGGGTCCTTTTGCAAAAGACTTCCATAATAGTTATGTATGTAGGATTAACTATATTTCCCTCCTTCCTATCCTGTGCCCCCTTTATTCTATTCTCTCATTTGATCTTGTCCCTTCCCCAAAGTGTTTACTTCTAATTACTCCCTTTTCCCATTTGCCCTCCCTTCTATCATCCCCTTTACCCCATTTTCACCTTCTCCCCTACTTTCCTGTAGTGTAAGATAGATTTTCATACCAAATTGAGTGAGCATGTTATTCCCTCCTTAAGCCACATGTGAAGAGAGTAAGCTTCATTCTTCCCCTCTCATCTCCTCCCTTCTCCTCCATTGAATAAGATTTTTCTTATCTCTTTCATGAGTGATATTTTGCTCCATTCCATTTCTCCCTTTCTCCTCCCAATCCCTTAATCAGAAGGGATATCATCCCTTCTGATTCAAATCAGCCTGTGTTGTCTGTATATGTGTGTGTGTGTGTGTGTGTGTGTGTGTGTGTGTGATCCCTCTACGTACCCAAACACTGAGAAAAGTCTCAAGAGTTACAAATATTTTCTTTGCATGTAGGAATATAAACAGTTCAACTTTAAAAAGTCCTGTATGGTTTCTCTTTCCTGTTTACCTTTTCAGGCTTCTCTTGATTCTTGTGTTGGAAGTCAAATTTTCTATCCAGCTCTGTTCTTTTCATCAAGAATGCTTGAAAGTCCTCTGTATCATTGAATGACCATTTTTTCCCCTGAAGTATTATACTCAGTTTTGCTGGGTAGGTGATTCTTGGTTTTAATCCCAGTTCCTTTACTTCTGGAACATCCTATTCCAAGTCCTTCAGTTCCTTAATGTTAGAAGCTGTCAGATCCTGTGTCATCCTGGTTGTATTTCCACAATACTTGAATTGTTTCTTTCTAGCTGCATGCAATATTTTCTCCTTGACCTGGGAACTCTGAAATTTGGAGTTTCT
>CM053772.1:196011532-196074463 GCA_028658325.1 Potorous gilbertii
AAGGTGTTATTTTCTTCAGCATTTTTTTGGGGGGGTCTCCTTCAGCAAGCTGTTGACTCACTTTTCAAGCTCTTCCATGGCCTTAGTGCATGCTGTTGACTCACTTTTCAAGCTCTTCCATGGCCTTAGTGCATGGCATATTTATTTTGGAGATACTGGATGCAGAAGCCTTGACTTCCTCTGACAGTATGCATTGTTCTTCCTCATCCAAAAGGGTGGAAGGAAATACCTGTTCACCAAGAAAGTAGCCTTCTATGGTCTTATTTTTTTCCCTTTTTTTGGGCATTTTCCCAGCCAGTTACTTGACTTCTGAATCCTTTGTCAAGAGGAGGGTCCTAGAACTCCTCCTGCCCCCAGGACCATGCTCAGGGCTGAAATTCAGATCAGCTGCTCAATTCCCACAGGAACTTTAGGTGGGGGCAGGGCCACCACTCAGGGCTGAGGTTCAGATCAGTTGCTCAATTCCCCCAGGGACTTTAGGCTGAGTGCTCACAAATGGATGTACCCTGAGGCTGCCACTGCCACCTGGGGTCAGTGCTAGTGGGGACTGTGATCCCCTCTTGCCCAGTTGGGAAAGCCTTCTTACTGACCTTTGAAGCTTTCTTCAACACTTGTGAGTTGACAGATCTGGGACCTTCCCTGCTGGGAATTCTGCCCCAGAGGCCTGTTTGAGTCCTGTTCCTCCTGGTGCCCCTAGGCCAGGGCCGGGCTCTGCTCCATTCAGTGTTCTGTGAGATACACCTTTCCGATTGGCCTTCCAGGTTACCTTTGGCTGGAAATCTCTTATACTCTGTTGTTCTGTGGCTTCTGCTGCTCTAGAATTTGTTGAGTCATTTTTTACACATATTTTATGGGCAGTGTGGGAAGAGCTAGCATATGTGTATCTTTCTACTCTGCCATCTTCGACACCTTGAATTCTTGTTGAATGGATGAATTAATGAAAAAACACATATGGAAGTATGACAATAAAGAAGAGTGGTTGGTGTGTGACTTTTGGAACTGGGCTTATTACTTTATACTCTCATTTATTATTTCTCCGTCTTTATGGATACCCACTGAAATGGATCTTTGATCTTATTGATTTCAAAGTTCTCTCTACTAATGCAGATTTCAGCCCATCTCCACCTGCCCATTTTGAATGAGTTGTCTTTGTCCTCCCATAGGGCTGCTACAGTGGGGCCACAATGTGTTAGAGGCCTTCCTTGAGTCTCCTGACCTTTCAAGCACATTAGGGGAGCACCTTGACTGTCCATTTATCGTTTTTCACCTTTTGTTCCAATCATACAATTTGCTGGTGTCATTATTTTACTCCAGTTTTTCTTCTGAGTACCTCATTGATGGCCTGCTTACACCCACTATCTGCTTCTTTATTGTCCTCTGTGAGACACTGATTTTTAGTTCTTTGGAGACTGAAGTATTTTATGACTTTTTGCCTAACACTTTTCAGTATTATCGGCAACACTGATAGAATCTTGTTATTAAAAAGACAGGCTTTCATGGGAAGTTTGGGTTCATTAAAGAAACTTTATAATTTCTCTATGGCAATCCAGCTTGCTCTCTTCCTCAAGTTAGTTGTCTGTATCTACTTACACACACATATATGCATACATATATATATATATATATATATGCACATATGGATGAGCTCTTTCACAGGGTAGGGGGGCCAACTGAAGCAATAGGGCACCTTAAGGGACAGACAGGAGTCAACAAGTACCAGGCAAATCAAACTACCATTACCACTTTGATCATCATTTCCTCTTGCACCCTGATGGAGACAACTCAGGACCCAAGAGCCTTTGAAATAACAGTGCTTTCAGTTCAGTGCCCATAGTCATGACCTTGGAAGTTATTCCTGTGGGGATGCAGCTTGGTAAGTGCTACAGCCTCATCCACTGAAGATCCAGAAGAGAAAGTTCTTGCACCAAAGTGTTTGGCAATGTCAGACATCTCAATTTAAAAAAAATGATAGGATTTTGTCAGTGGAAATGACATTAAAGAAAAGGAATTAAGATCTCCTATGTTGCTTTACCCTAAGTGCTATGAGACCTTTCCATGTGACTTGAAGCTGAAACTTCCATATGCATGGTCTCCCTCATTAGAATTTGAACTTCCTGAGACCAGACAGTTTAACTTTTCTATTTATATCCTCAGCACTTCTCATAGCGTTTTTGCATGTGGTAAACATTTAATAAACGCTTCATTCATTCATTCTATAAGTAATATATAGGTAATGCATTCTGTAGGTTGACTATTCAAATGTATGTTTTGATTTGGGCAATAGATGCCCTTCATCCATTCAGTCTTTGTGGATGTTTATGTCAAATTCCTTTAGGCAACCATAGATTTATTCCTGGAGGACTCTCATGTTGCAATAAGCAAAATGGTGTTCCCAAACTTCATTATCTGGTGGACCTCACTATTCACAAGGAAGCCCTCTTCAACCTTGACTCTGTGCCAACACATTTGGCAAGCACATATCTCCCTGCCTTACGTCTTGCCTGATGTTTATAATTAGAAGGCTGCTGAACACTTAGTCCTGTTCTATCTTTCAAGGAATTTTAAATAATTTTTATGTATGGATGGGAGACACTTTGTTGAAAATTGTTTTTCTCTACTACTTTAAATGCTTTTTCATAATCACCCACTCACATACACAACAGCTTTACTTTGTCATATTTATAAATTTAATTTTTTATTTACAGTTAATAAATACTTTAATCACTTCTGAAATAATCACAAAATAGCAGGTAAAAGACATAAAAATCTATTTAACTGCAGTTGTAAGAAAACATTTTAGTTAGCATTCAATAGTAAGCATATTAAAAAAAAAGCTAAAAAAAACTTTTGGATCTCTTTTTTTACTTACCCAGGCAAATTAATTTCGCTTCTTTTTTGACCATGACGATCAAAGATTTTTACAGTATGATCAGCTCTAAAATAACATTAAAACACAAAATATGAGATGTTTAAAAATCAGACAGTTCCTTCCCTCAAGGAGCTCACATTCTATTGTAGGATACAATACATGTGCATTTAAATAAATAAAAAGTATATACAAAATAATACTAAAGAATTTCAAGAGGGAAGAGTACTAGAATAGCCGGAAAGGTCTTGTGTAGTAGGTGGCACCACACTTGTGCTTTGAAAGAAAGCAAGGATTCTAGGAGACAAAAATGATAGAGTGCCTTCCAGACACAAGAGATAATTTAGGAAAGGGATGGGAACAGGAGATGAGATATTGTGTACTTAGAAGAGCTGCTAGTCCAGTTTGAATGGAAAAGTGTGCCAGAAGGAAAGCAATAGAAAAAACTGGAAAAACAGAAGGAAGTCAGATCACTGAGGGTTTTATATTGCAGACTGAAGAGTTTAATGCATGACATCGTAGAACTGTTTAAATCTTATGGATACAATCAACAATGCTATGTTTTCTTACCCTGTCACAGCTAGGTAGTTTCCTAATGTCTTCTGCCAGGTGAACTGTAGTGGAGTACCCAGCCAAGACCTTTCTAATAGAGTAAAAACTTTCTGGAAAAAAAAATAAAACAACAAAAGTTTAGTTTCAGATGTTCAAAATGTATATTTCAGAGTTCATTTAAAAAACAATATTAAATCAATATGATGACAATAGTGGAAAACACACACTGTAACCTCATTAATAAAACCACTCATATCAACTAGAATTTAGTATAAGACAGGCATACTTTAAACTTCATACAAAGAGGCTTAGGTACTGAAGGATGAAAGAACTTTTGTTATAAGGCACTCACTTTAAGTTGGATGTGTGGTATTTACCTCCCAAATATCAATATAGGTGAGACTTTGTAACATATTGAAATGTATTACAAAGTTTTGAAATTCTAAAGATTTTGAGGATTTAAATAAATTTAATCTCTTGCTTGACACCCTTAATTTTAGCATTATAATGTTTATGTTTTGAATTAGTTGTGTTTAAAATTTCAACTATGAAGTTAACTAAACTTGTGTGATAATTCTTCTAAAAATCCACTTTTTCCCCTTTTCTTCGGTTATATTATTTTCATTATATACCAGTCTGCAAATTCTTCATTTGTCCCTTCTGCACTTAACTATTTGTCAAAGGCTCATTTTTTCCACTTTCATGCATTTTGAAACAAAGCAGGCATACATACAGGAGGTTTGGAGGCACTGTCTTACTAGATGTATAGGTTTACTTCAGTACCAGTGAGTTATCTCAAAGTCTAAGCATAATGGACAAATGTTAACCTTATCATGTGCAAAAGCAGGTATAAAAGCCTCAGCCTAGTAAATATCATTTCACATAGATCTGGCAACATATTGTATTCTTTCAAAGATCACAACTGAACATTATAACCAATGGAGAAAGATGAGGAGGAAATTTGTTGTTACTGTTACAACTTGGGGATGTATCACTGTGCAGCCTGATGACATTCTTTCACAGCTGTGCATTAGTGGTAGAGATGAGGGTGATGGGATTAGCATTACCTAAATTTACAGGCCAGATACTGAATCCAACTCTTTTGATACCCCATCAGCTTACCCTCACTTCAAGATGCTTATTAACGACTTCTCTTTTTACTCAAGGATACTCTGTGATACTCTGACTGGTCTTAAACATTTCTGGCGTTGGGAGGATTGAGTTAATGCACAACTCACTAGGCAGCGTGGCTTTCAGGGCAATAATTCACTTGCGTTTGCTCATTAATCAAATGAATGGGACTGGATTGCACGACTTCCAAGGTTCCTTCGCCTAGTGCTGACGTTTCAGCATTTAGGAGCACAGGAAGATAGTAGGAAGCTGGAAGGAGGTTGGAGTGGGAAGGAACTTTAATAAAGCCCTGCCCTCTCGCTTGACATATAGAAGAAACTGAGGCCCATTGGAGTAAAGGGACTGGTTCAAAGTCACCTAGGCAGTCAGTGGAAGAAACCAAGTCCTGCGTGTTCCGGGCTCTTGTTTCCCTTTCACTCTTCAGGCCCTGCTTTCAATTGTGTAAAGTACTGGGGACAGAGGCCTGCAGTCAGGAAAGGGAGAATACTCCTCTTCCCTTTAAGGTAACTTAAGCCCTGCTTGTCACCTCTGCTCCCCCCTTTCCCGTCCCCCCTGGAGAGGTGGGCTGGAGGACACAGCTGGGAGGGGGAAAGGGGGAGCAAAGACGGGACGCCTCGGCCTGCCTCCCCCGGGGATACTCGAGGTATTTACCTTCATCTCTGGGCTCCAGCCGCCTCCCAAGCGAGCCACTGCGCAGAAGCAGACCTTCTCCTGCGAGCGGGGGCCGCGTTCCCCGTCACCCGGGAGATTCTTCCGGCTCAGCCAACCCGCGCTGACCGGCGGGGAGGAGGCGGGGCTTCTCGGACGCGAGAGCGGCAGTTTCCGCGAGATTTTGGGCACTCAGACGAGGGACGTCTGCGGGAGAGGAAAGACTGACGCAGACGCCTTCGTACCTTGGGGGCGGGGAAATGGGACTTCGCGGCCCGTGACTGGAGCGAAGCCTCGCTATAGGGCGGGCGCGGGCCTGCCGAGCCTGGCTGGATCTATCGCGCTCGGGAGCGGCGGGTGGCGCGAGCCCCGGGGCTGCGCCTGCGCAGTGTTTGGAGCTCACTGGGCAGGTGGAGGCCGCTGCTGCTTTCGGACGCTTCTCTAACGACATGAAGGTGCTGAGTGACCGTTAAACGCAGGCGGGAGCGGGCACGCCATTCCCGCGGCCCCTGTCCCTGGGCTCCGCGCCTGGCCCGCCCGCCCCGCTTCCCTTCAGCCCGGGTCGGGGAGGGTCGTCGTTTTTCCCACCCCACGGCCCTCTAAGGACCCTCCGGAACTTGTGAATTCTTTCACGTTGGTCCAACTTCGCCCATTTCACGTTCTCTCCCAGTCACAGTGTTTGATGTTGTCAGCTATAAGTTGGTTAAATACAGCCAGTCCTTACCCCTCCCTCAATATCTCCTCCTTTAGGAACCCTTGGCTAACTGCAGATGGACTACATAGTGTTGTTCAGTCATTTCCGACTCTCCAGGACCTTGTTTGGGAATTTTTTTGGCAAAGATACAGGAGTGGTTTGCCATTTCCTTCCCTAGCTCATTTTACAGACGAGGACACTGAGGCAAACAGGGTTAAGTGACTTGACCAGGGTCACCCACCTTCCTGAGGGCGTGTTTTCACTTAGGAAAATGATGCTTCTGATTCCAAGGCACTCTGTATTCACTGCACCACCTACCTGCCTCATAATAGTTTATTAACTAACACAAATAATAGCAGAGAGCCCCGGTACAGCTTTTTGAGGTTTGTAGACGTTACCTCATCTTATCCTCACAGCAGCCTTGGGTGTTAGCCCTCTTTTATAGAAGAGGAGGCTCACGGTCATGCAGCTGATTTTCTTCATTGCATTTCTACAAGTTTCTGAAGAATAGTTTTCTTTATATTTCTCTTAGAGTCATCCTGCAAAGAAGAATTTGAATTTGGTTTTCCTGGCAACACATACATCTTTCTATCTTCTGTGCCAGTTGGCTGCCTTGCTAAGACGCTATTAGGAGGACTACACCACATAATTTATTCCTAAGGACGATGTTTCTGTCCAGTAAATAATTTCACTTCATTTAACAGTCATTTCTTCTGTAAATAGATTAGGTTTTTTGGGAAAGGATGGGAAATGTGTTTTAGATGTTCATGGAGGCAATATGGAATTTGAGAGGGGAGAGTTAGGGGATATTAGGTGTTCATAGAAGAGGTGACTTGAAACTATGGATGAGCCAAAAGTGTAGAGAGAGAACAGTATTTTCTGTGTTGAAAACTAGTCTGAGTATTCCTTCTTTGTTGCTGAAGATCATGCCATCTCAGAAATAATGACGTGACTTGCACTTGACTTTGTTTTGAGTAGTCTAGATAAGTTTAGAGAGGCTTATCTCCCAAATAGTCCCAAAGTAGTAAATCTTTTGGACAAAGTAAACCCCAAATACCATTTGCCAAATTATAGAGGGGTGGTGAACTTTTCTCATTGTAATGAGTGCCCACTCCTAAATGGTCCACTCAATCCTGAATCCACTCTTTCATTTCTCTGTTGTCATTAATTGTGTCTTTTTTGCTATTTCTTTTCTTTTACTTTCTATCCTTAACTAGCTACAATATACCTATGTACATATCCATATCCTGTTACAATTATTAGAGACTATTGTGTTATATTGTCCAGCATAATACAGATTTTGAAATATTGAGATTTCTATGCATTTATTGAGGGGTGATATTTTGGTGTTGAGTTGATTCCACTTTTGGAGTTGTTGAATTTGAGGTAACTATATTTTGTAAATAATAAGCTCAAGTATGGATCTTTGGGATATATTGCCAGAATTAAAGTTTTAGCTTGTGTTTTGGGAAGGTCAATGTCAGGGGAGAGTACAGTCGAAATTCCTTTTGGCTCTTTTGAAGAACCTGACCCCACCTTCAGAGGAGACTATTGTAGGGTAAGATATTAAAAGGAAACCTAGGACAAGACTCACGAAAATAACTCCATTCTAAGAGTCTATGGGTTAAGGAATTCAGTTTAAGTCCAAATACCAGATTCTGAGGAATATTCTCTCGTCTCCCAGTATTACTTTATATTTGCTACATGTCATACCCTTAGTACTTACTCCTTGAAGCCAAAGACTTTAATTTTTAAATCTGTATATCTTTAAGGTTTAGCATAATATCTTTTATGTAGTCGACATTTTATCATTGGATTATAGTTTTAGAGCTGAAATGGCCCTTTGAGTTCTTCTGGTTCAACTTCCCTATTTCATAAATGAGGAAACAAATTCAGAAAGTGATATACCCAGGGGTGTATTTTTTTTTTATAGTGTAGTACCAGTATATCACATAAAATAATTAGTAGTGGTAGGAAGCCTTTTTTTTTCCCGCAGAGAAATAGCTACTAGATGGCACATAGGAAAAAAAAAAGGCACACAAAATAAAAAGCAAATTTTCTTTGTTTTGTAGAGAAATACTACAAAATGTTCATTAACTTTAAAAATACATATTATAACTAAAAACTCTTTAATGATTGTAACAAAGCACACATGTATATTTTGACTAGTTTTGGACAGAAAGAAATAAAAGAAATAAGGGAAGATAAACAGATATGCACACAATTTATGACAACAGAGAAAGGGGAATGTGAGAGAGTAAATGGATTCAGAATTCAGTAGATAGCTTAAAATAAATAAAACCCTTTTCAAAACTGTGGTGAAAGTAGTAAACTTTGCTTTTCCCAAATTACCACCTGAAAAGTATACTACAGATAATAAATCTAGTTCTGTATGATGGTTTTAGAATGCCTATGGTACTGTCTAAGATACTGGGACATTTTTTCTACAGTCTTTTTGTTTTATTGGGACCTTTTGTTTTTATAGCATTTACTTCCTATCTCGTTAAATCTTCCTTTGTAACACAGAAAAAGTTAAATAAAACCATATGAAGCAGTAACAGTACCAAATAGTGCATACCATATTCCTTATCCTCATTCCTCAATGTTTTACCAGTAGGAGAAAGGTATGTTTCATCATATTTTCTTTGGGCTGGAAATTGGTCATTGAAATAAATCAGACCTTAGTTCTTGAGTTAATCTTGGGACCTTGTTTTTTTTTAGCCTTGACCTCTGTTATTGATGTAGTAAGCTGATATATAGTACTGTGTTTTAGTGAAGCAAATTCATACACAGCCGTGGCTGTTTTTAGAAACATAAAATATTAGAGATTAAAGGGACCTTAGAAGTCATATAATCTAACTTTTTGTAGATGAATAGACAGGCCAAGTGAGTTGCTCAAAGTCACATACATAGGGAATGATACAGGCAGGGCTAGAAATCATGTTTCCAATACTGTTCCACTATACCATGCATCAGTACTTCCTTGTACTTCATTAATTATGCTGACTAGCAAGGTTATTGCAAAATGTTCCTTTGAAAACACAGCTTCTTTTATAATTATTAGTCTTTCTGTAATCCATTTTGCCCATTTACATTTTATGGAAAACTGTCTTTAACCTTCATTTTAGCAATATATATATATATATAATATATACATACGTATGTGTAAATATATGTATTTCTATACTATCTCTTTTCCATTACCTTATTTTCTGGAGGAGTAATATTCTATATCTTGTTGCTGTGCTTCTCCAAGGTATTTATAGCATCTATATTTGCATTTTATCTTTTTTCAATCTCATAAGCCACCTCCAAACCAAATATTCACAAAACAACTGATAAACATTGCAGTGTTACGTGTGTGTATCTGTATATAGAACATATATGTATTTTCCCTTCTGTAAAGGAAAATATAGTATACCTAGCAGTATATTTTAAACTGAGGAAGCTTTAGAATTTAGAATTTTAGAATTTGAACTTGACTCCAATAATAAACTAGCCAGATTTTAGAAGTCTTCTGAATAATAAACTGCCAAAATTATTATAGTATAAACTTAAGCTTTCAATTAGTGTGACTTTTAAGCATATTTGTAAGAAACAATTTGGAAACTTACAATAAAAATTAATAATAAAATCACCTTACTAATATATATTGATATTTTTTCTTAGGAAGAATAGGATAAACTAACATGAGCTTCCATTCTTCTTATCATTTCTCTGTAAAAAACAACTATAAGGGGAATGAAATTGTAATATAAAGTGTAATAAAAACTCTATGTGTTTATATATGTGTAAACTGGATTTTATCATGCAAAATCTTCTGGACATAGTTGACTAATTATTTTCTTCTAACTTGTAAGAAATAATCCTGTTTTATATTTCTTAGCTACTTGGCAGGCCCCATATCCTAATTTAGAGATTTAGGCGTGTTTATCCTTGATTGCTGAAGAAGACTGTGCCATCAGAGAAATGATGATATGACTTGCATTTGACTTTGTTTTTGAGTGAGGGAGGGCTGTGCACTTCTCCTCCAGAGCCATCTGAATCTAGTGACCAGATGTTCATCAGGATGACTGGAAATGACCCAGCATGAGGCAGTTGGGGTGAAGCAACTTGCCCAAGGTCACATAGCTAGTGAGTGTCAAGTGTCTGAGGTGATATTTGAACTCAGGTCCTCCTGACTCCTGCACTGGTGCTCTATCCTCTGCACCAAATAGCTGCCCAGATAGGTAGTGGCATGATCAAGGTATGATCCAGAAATGGAAAAAAAGACCTAGCATAATTAATGACTTTCAGTTGTGAATTTCCAATATTGCTTCAATACTTGGATTTCCATGGCTGAAAATAGATTACCCACTGAATTATGGATTAGTAAAATTTCCTCAAGACCTTTTTAGTAAATGTCAAATATTTGAAAGGCTCTCACACTGAAGAGAATTTAGACTTGTTTTACTTGACACAGAGGGCAGAAGTAGGAGCAGCAGTCAGAAGTTGCAAATCTTTAATGATTTAAAGAAATCTGGCTTCCTTTAGAGCCACTGTTCCAAATAGGACACACAGACCCCAAAGGAGTCCACTGATAGATTTCAGGGAATCCATGAACTTGTACAGGGAAAAAATGCATATATATTTTCACTTAACTTCTAACTAAAATTTAGCATTTCTTTCAGTTATAAATATACGCAACAAACTACAGTAGTTTTGGTGGTATCTGTGATTTTTGTCACCAATAGAAGTCATATTTTCTCTTTAAAAATATCACTTTTTGCGTTCTTTTTTAAAAATTGGGTTTTAAATTCTCTCCCTTTCACCCTCTCCCACCCACTGAGAAGGCAAGTAATATCTATACATGTGAAATCATATAAAACATTTCCATATTAGCCATATGGCAAAAATGTAAGAAAAATAAAGAAAGTGAGAAAACTATACTTGAATTTGTACTCAAAATTCAATTTTTTATCTGGAGGCAAACAGCGTTTTTCATTATGAGTCCTTTGGAATTTTCTTGTTTCATTGTATTGATCAGAGTATTGTCTTTCGCAGTTGGTCGTCATTATAGTACTGCTGTTACTGTGTACAATGATCTGGTTCTACTCACTTCTCTTTGTATCAGTTTATATGGTGGTTTTTCTGAACTCATTCCCCTCATTATTTCTTATAGCACAATAATACTCCATTATAACCATATTTTCATATTACAATTGCTGAAGATATCTCATATTTGTATTTATATAATATTTATGTTCATCCCTACTTAGAAATTATTGCAGTTATTGTTACCTACCTTCTTACCTATATACACTTGTTCGACTTTATTGGATTGTCAGAGGGTACATGACTCTATAGCTAGCTAAGAAAACTGTCTTGGATGGGCTTCCCTTCATAAAAAATCTTTGAGTGAAGTTGAGATGATCATGTTTAGCTTGTGTGTGTGGCTAAGGTAGATGGCCTCGGAGGCCTTTCCCAATGCTCAGAGTCTGTAATGTGTGTAATCATAACTATCTTAATATTGTTAGCGGACGTGCTGCCAAACAGTTGTTGTCTTTCTGTGCTAAAGTAATAGTATAGTCACAAATAATTTGTCAGATTATAGGTAGATAATAATTTCAATGTAATATCTAATTATAGTATTTCTCTTTTCTGGATTGATGTAATACCTATCCTAGATGTTCCCTGATAGATCCCTCAGATTTATTTTTAAAGTAGAAGGAACAGAGACACTTTTACATACCTAGGTTTGAGTTTGATCAGTCAGCATTTTGAGACGTTATCAAGTTCTTCTTTTCATACATGAGTCATTAGCAGTAGCAGTACTGCTGTATATAAATTTGTAACTAGATTTCACTCTTTGTTTCAGTGTAAGAGTAATACAATTTATGAAATGTTGCAATCCATAATACACTTGTAATATTGTCGGCATTGTAAAGGATCCATAGCTTTCCTTTTGCTCTGTTATTAAGTGGGTCATTATCATAGCTGGTATTAATACCTAGAGTGTGTTGTACACTATTTAGAATATATACACAACACTTTAAATTGAAGGTATTGTGACTTGTCACATATCACAATCTATTCATTATGTGTAAAATGCCACAGCAGCATTTTCATTTAACATTTTTATGACTTTAAAAAATTTTGTCCTATTCTTCTTTTCCTTTTTCTTGGTAGGCTTATGGAACATTTGAGGAAAATTTGTATTTTAATTAATTTACTTTGGAATAATTTGCATAAGGAGAGTTTCGAATAAGGAGAGGTTATTAGCTTATGGGAGATAGGTAGCTGTTTTAAGCATCTGGCATAGCTTGGAAGAACAAAATAAATTTCGAGGGAAGAAAGAGTCTATGAATAAGTTAGCTTGACAAAAATGGATAGTGTGGATAGACGAATATGAAGGATTGTGAAATTATTAGAATTATAATTGAACATTCAACAAGATAAGTAATTTTTATGACAAGGTATTCTTTTCAGAGTTATGAACTGACCAGAGAGGTGTAAAGGCAAGCATTTCATAATCTTCACATGGAAGAGAGTAAAATGGTGAATTGACTGAGCATATACACTTCCTATCTTACGGAGTGTCTAATGCATAACTGCCATCCATTAAATGTATGCTGATTGAGATTTTCTTTCCATTTATTTTGATATTTTGTTTCTATTTATCAACTAAGAGTTCATAAAAACAAAAAAGGAGATGTAAAAAGGGGAAATGGAGAATTGAATTAATTTTAAATGTTGATATATTGCTTATTCAAAGCTTATTTTCTGGCACATTCAAAGGTTTTAGATGTTTTATTATTGTTGCAGTACAGTTTTTAGTACAGTTCAGTTCCATACTTCTTTAGCAATTTGGGACATGTAAGAGTCAATTCTGCTGCTTGGCCAGCTGTCTGGCTTTGACAAGCCCTTTTACTTTTTCAAAATATCAGTTTCCTCATATACAATATGCAAAATAATATCTATCCTAATTATCTTGTAAGGTTGTATAAAATATACATAATAATACCTGTCCTGTTTATCTTGTAAGGCTCTTGTAGAAATGCCACTGTAAATTTAGTCATACATAATTTTGGTTTCAAATTTTCTAGGTAATGGAAGGCCAAGGAACATAATTGGGCTGTTTGATAAAAACAAAACAAAAAATGCCAACCAACAAACTTAGTGTTAGTTTTAATTCTTCTGTATTCTGAATTCCTTTTTATTATCAATATTTATTCTAGGCAGGTATATGCAGTATTATTTACAACCAATGAAAAATCTGACAAAACCAAATAAGGTGTCAGGAAATCAGTCTTTTGGTTGGAAGGCATATAGTGCCACATGACCTGCATCTAGTCTAGTGCACTTGTGATCTTTTAATGTCACTGAGTTTTTGTACTATTAAGAGGTAATTTGTATTTTATTTTTTTCTCCCCCAGCAAGTGTTTATTCTCTTAGAAAAGTCTTTGCTTGGTGCTCCTATACAGTTCAAATGGCAGAAATCCCAAGGAAATTACGTTGCAGTTACAGGGTAAGGTAGCCAGCATATTAAAAATTAAAGTCTGTATCATCTGTTTTATTTGACATTTATGTATATAACATCAAGTAATGAATGTAAAAGTAGTTCAAAAGATATTTTACTTTAGCAGTAATTATAACTGAAGCATAGGTTGACTGGAAACTTTGGAAAGTTCAGTCAGCATCTTACTAACAAAAAAATTTAAATCATATACCATTTTATATTTTAAAAATCTAATATTGCATTTCTAGAGCTGATCATACAGTAAAAATCTTTGATCGCCATGGTCTAAAGAAAAATGAAATTAGTCTTCAAGGGTAAGTATAAGATAGAATCAGAATTAATTTTCATAAAATGTGTAAATATGGAATGCATGAAAAGAAGGCACATTATCATTTGGTTTAGCAAGAAGAATTCTGAATTTGCAAATCATAGCCCTGACATTCACTAATTTTGTGACCCATGGTTCTTATTTTATCTCTCTGGGCTTCATTCTGAGAGACTGTATGATGTAACAAGGCTGTTATTTTATATTTCCCTAATTGATTGCCTGTATCAGCCCTCATAGATGCTATTTCAAACCTTCCTTTTCCTCTTGAAATTTCTCTCTTCCTTTCGTGAACTCTCCTACCTTGCTTGCCCAGCTGAGGACCTTAACTTTATGACTGAGAAATCATTTTTTAAATCTCAAAACCTTAATAAATCTTACACTGTCTCCTTTCCCCCCACCCCATTTTCTGAAAGAGGTGACCCTTTTTTATGAAGGCTAGCCCTTCTAAATGTGTGCTTGATTCCACAACAGATTGGGTACTCTAACCTCATTCTCTTGAAGTGCTTTGTAAATGTTAGCTGTTATGAGTATGAGAAAATACATTTCAGGTTACAATTCACAAAAATGAGATGTTTATTTTTCCAGTGAAAACAAATTTTGATTTTTTTTTGTCTGAAAATATGAGAATATACCATTTGAGGCTTCTTATCATGACCTGATCTCTCAATTGAAATTTTCCATTGGTTTCTACTGAATAAAGTAGAACAGGGGTCATTGTCCAAGTTGTAAAATTGAAGCCAACTTTAAACAAAACCTTGAACCTTTTGGGATAGAAGTACAGGAAACTTGGCTTAACTTAAGCTAAAGTAACAGGTTGCAAGTAGAAGGCAGTGGGAGAGAGAAGAAAAAGGTAATGTAAACTAGATCAGGTTAAAGGTTGACTTTCTGTGAACTCTTAGTCTCTAGCATACTGGAGTATACTATGATAAATTATAGCAAAACAATAGTGGCATTTTGTTTTTTAAATTTCTTGAACGTTTTAAAAAATTCTAAATATATTCACATCTCTAATTTTTAAAGCCCCTGTGTTGCTATGGATTGGGATGTAGATGGAGACACATTAGCAATAATTGCTGAAAAATCTACTTGCATCTATTTGTGGGATGCCAATACAAATAAAACTAGTCAATTGGATAGTGGCATGAGGTAAGAAAAATATTCTTTAATTTAAAAAGGGAATGTTTTAAAATTGTATTTGTTCACAGGCATCCCTTATCATGTGGTATTGTTTCAGGAAATTATAAGATCGTGGAACTTTGGTGTTGGAAGGGACCTTAGGATCATCTATCTTACACCCTCCACATTTCCAGAATCTCAGAGTTGGAAAAGATCTCAGAAACCATATAATTCAACTGATACTGGAACCCAGAGTAGTTAAGTGAACTGCCAGAGGTTCTAGAGCTAGTTAGTGGCAGAACTGGAACTAGAATCCTGATTTCTAGACTCTTAATCCTGACTCCATTAGAGTTATTAGTTATGTAAAAGTCTTCACAGTGCAAGGTATTTCTTTCCTTTGACTTAATTATGGTGTCTGGTTAACTAATAAAAGTTGTAACAGTGGTATGGTTTCTAAAGTTTTTTTTCATGAATGCAGACCCATAATAGGGTGCCTTGAGCCTAGGGTACCTTTTCTAAGGACCCCACATACAAGAAAGAGATACCTCAGATGCTACGTTGGGGCTCACGAACTGTGGTTTTGAGTGGATGCAGTTGTTGAGTGTGCTATATAAACCTGGCATTGCTTGCTTGAAGGCATCCATGTGTGACTGGATGTCTCCAGAAGCTACCTATTAAAGTCATTAAGTGTGTAGGTACATGTAAATTGACATGAAAGGGGCCAAGATATCTTTTAGATGCTGAGACATTGATTGAATAAATCCAGATGAGAGAGATGGAAAAGAAATAGTAGCTGTATTCTCATTCTGTTCTTGCGTAAAGGAATGGCACGTAAAGAACTGCCTTGGGTTTCAGCTATTACTAGTTACATTTTGACAGAAACTGTTTAAGAATCCAATGGTTATATACTGCTGTCAGTCATAAAATCAACAACACAGAGATAATGGAAAACCTCCAGTTTACTATGCTCAGAGTGTAGGCATCACTGAACAAAAAATCTGAACCTTTGCCATCATTTTTAAGTTACATTATGTAGGTTGTCATTATATAAACAGGATGGGTTCAGTGGAATTTCAAAGAGTATGTTGTGGAATTTAATGATTTATAAATCAAAGAACAAATTTCAAAAGGGGAAGATCTTTATGAGGTAAATAAGAAGCTAGCCAATTAACTCTAGACCTGTAGTAAATACCTCACGCTCTATTTTGCAGACTCTAGCTAACTAGAAGACATTCTCATCTGTAAGTAAGTGTTGGTAAGAAACTTGTCAGAAATTCTCTTCTCAAACTATGAAGAGATACCTAGAATTCCCTAGAGTTGTGGCAAGTTTCCTTAGCTACTCTCTATGAATAATTGATAAATACCTTTTCTTTTGTGTTGCTGGGGTAGTGATTAATTGGCAGCTTAAGTGATTGTTCCTTGGGAGACACATGAAGAGATAGAAATCATTTGGGAATAGATACAATAACGCCTAGTATGTGACTCCTGTTATTTTATTAAATGTCTTTGCTTTGAATTTGTATTCATCTACTTTGATTTGGTAAAGGGAACATTGGTGGTAGCTTGTGAGTTCTGGATTTATTTAGTTGATTAATCCAACAGTACTTTGGACCTAAGTGTAGCTGGGAAAGAGGCCTCTGGGTACTTTAGATAGTAAGAAGTAGAATAAAAAGTTTTGAAAACTCTTTTTAATCCAGTTTGCCTTTTTAAAAAAAATTAATATCTGAAACCATTAAAATTCATTGAATGATTAAGAAGGGCAGCGGGGCTAAGATGATGGGAATAAGCAATAGTAAAGCATGAGCCATGACCAATCTTGGTTCTAGAAAAACAGAAATTTAAAGGAAATTATATCTTATAATTTTTCGTAAAGATGTTTACGAAAGAGGTAAGGACTATAGGAGTAGAATGTGCTATAAGCAATTATATGTCATTGTTTTAACAGTTTTACTTAATTTATGTAAATTTTTTTTGTTCAGTGGTCTGTAAGTCAGGAAATAAACAATTATTAAGTGCCTTCTATGTGCCTGACACTGTGCCAAACACTGGATGGGAAGGAAATAGGTTGGAACATGATTATGCTGAAAAAAAAATACATCAATAAAATTTGTAAAAGAGAAAGGCCTATATTGAGCATTCTGAGGTAGGGAGAATCCACGGGTCATAAAGGGGTATCCTAGGCTGAATGGGTGAATATAGAGTTTTAGCCATAATGTGTTATATGGAAGGTGAATCTGGTTGTATTCAGTGCAATTCAAATCAGTAAACATTAAGTATCTGCTAAGTGCAAAACTTTATGCTAGGCTCTGGGGATACAAAGACACAAACAAAGCAGTTTCTGCCTTTTAGTTTATATTTTGTTGGCAGGTAGAACAGTATAAACAAGAATAGTACAAGAAAAATTGAGGGACAGAGACCATAACTGGGTGGAATCAGGCAAGATTTCACACAAAAAGTTTTACCTCTGAGCCTTGAAGGATGAGAAAGATTCCGAAAGGTGGGTGATAGATGATAAGGAAGTTAATTTAAGAGTAGGTCTATATTGGAGGAAATACAAGTTTGAGGGAAGTAAGGGATAGATTGTCAAAGCATATGAAAGAAAGAAACTAAGGCATGTAAAAAACATCTCATCCTTTAATATTACCCTAAAAGGTGACTGAACAAACATCAGTAGCTACTTAGTTACATGCTTACTTTTTCATATATACAAAAATTTTTATGAGTATAATTTATACATATTTTATTTTTAAATATTAACATTTTATTTTTCTCTCAATTACACTTAAATCAGTTTTTAGCATTTTTCTTTTCATTTAAAAAGAGATTTGTTTTAATTTGTACTTTAATTGATGATGAGTTAGAGCACTTTTTTATATTACCATAGATAACTTTGATTATTTTGTCTGAAACTGCCCACTACTATCCTTTGAATCATTTTTTAATTGGGGATGGCTCTTATTTTTCTAAATTTGACTCAGTTCTCTCAATTTGAGAAATGAGGCCTTTTATTAAGAGGAACTTGCTGTAAAATTTCCCCCAAAATTATGATTGCTAACTTTATTTCCCTCCATCCTATTTTTCTCCTGTTTATCCTATTCTCTTTCTCCTTTCACCCTGTGCATCTTCAAAAGTGTTTTGCTTCTGACTACCATTTCCTCCAAACTCCACTTCTTTTATACCTTTCCCATCCTACTTTCCTATAGAGTAAGATAGATTTCTATACCCAACTTAGTGCTTAAGTCATTCCCTTTGAGCCAGTTGTAATGAGAATAAGGTTCATGCCCTCCTCACCACCTCCCCCATCTTCCCTTCTTTTGTCAAGCTCTTTTGTGCCTCTTTTATGTGAGATAGTTTACCCAGTTCTTCCTTTCTTTTAACCCTTCTCCTAGTGCAGTCTTCTTTCTCATCCATTAATTTTATTTTTTAAGATAATTATTTTTAAAAGTAAAACCATTCTTAGCTGGTAATCAGTACAAAAAACAGGCAGGAGGCAGGATTTGACCTGTGGACAGTAGATTGCCCACCTCTGTCCTAGAGTATCTTGAACAGACACAGAAATTGACATAAACCCAGAATTGAACAGGAGAATAGGGGATTACCATAGGAAAATTAGACATTGTTTTTAATGACCTTAATTTCTTTTTAAAATAAAACCTCATCTTTTTTTTTAAAGGTATAATATACTTCTCTCTTGGCTTCTAGCTATTGAACACTAGAGTGTTCTAGTAATGTAGTCTACAATAAATGGAAACTGAGGAATATTTAAAGGGCAAGAGTAGTATGTGGTGGGCCTGAGGCTGCAATGTATTATAAATAAAATATTTATGTAAGAGGATTAGTATAAAGAAATGTATCATAAAAAAGTCACCTGGTCATAGTGATTAAAGGATTGCTGATGTACAGCCCATATACTCCATTGGTATTCTTGCAATACCAAGAGAACATGAGGAAGGTCTTTAGCATGTTGAATGAACTCCTATGACAAATTTTTGGGACAACATGGATGGACATCACATAGATGGTGGACTATATTCTACATTATTGGAAAAAATACCATTAGAAGTGAGATCACAGATTTTTTAGAGTATTGAGGTAAGGCAACAATTTAACCAAGAAAAATGCAAAGCTATATAAGTGAATTGGCCTGGATGAATGAATTGAGGTGCATGCTGGATACCTTGGAGAAATTATGGAGAATGGAATAGACTCATGGAGATGGGTGAATAGTATAGTTGTGTATATTTGTGTTTTTTAATTAAAATTCTTTTAGACCAATTATATGTTAAACCGGTAAAATTTTAGAATGTAGGTTATTAAACACAGGATTTGCTAGTCTTAAGTAAAAAAAAAAATGTTAATTATTAAGAGCCAGCATAGCTTCACTAAAGAATGTCATGCCAAACTAACGACTTTTGCTTTTTTGACAGTTTTTATTCTTGTTTAGTCATTTTAATCATGTCTAACTCTTGATAACCCCATTTGGGGTTTTCTTGGCAGTTACTGGAGTGGTTTGCTATTTGTTTGTCCAACTTACTTTACAGATGGTGAAACTGAGGCAAACAGAGTTAAGTGACTTGCCCAGGGCTGCATAGCTAGTAAGTGTCTGAGGCTGGATTTAAACTCAGGTCTTCCTCGCTCCAGACATTGCACTTTGTCCACTGTACTACCTAGTTGCTGTATACTTGTAAATTAGGTGATGCTTTGAATTTGGATGTAAGAATGTATCATACATGATACATTGATAAAATGTATCATAACTGTTAGCCATTTCAATAATTCAGTGCTCTTTGATCTTGTTGATGTGTGCACTCTCCATAGCTTTGCAAATCTCAATCCTCCCAATGCCTTCACATTCTGTAAAACTCTTAGATCTCTCTTTTTCTGTCTTGCTTTAAATCCCCAGGAGGGAGATGGCAAATACACTGAGGATTTTGCTCTAGATGTTTTGATTTTATGTAGTACTAATGCAGCATGTAGGTAAATTCATCCCTCAATTTCACTATAAGAGAGATTCAATTCAGTTTTATATCTTGATGTTTTTGACTAAAATTTTTTTCTTTGCATCATATATCTAGAAGTAGAAAGCTCATCTAGTCTAAGCCTCTCATTTTACAGATGAGTTAGATGAACTTCAGAGTGGTGGTGACTTGCTTAAGGTCACACATATAGTAAATGATAGATCTAAAATTTGAACCCAGGTCCTCTGACACCAAATTCAACCCCCTTTTGCTCTGCTTTGCCTCCATTTTATTGATTTTTAACACTGCTATGCCCCAAGATCCTTTCTCTTCCAATAGCCCTTTATTCATAACAAGGACAATTAAACAAGATAAACCGATCAATGAATATTGAAGTCCTCCACAATTATTGCCTTGCTATAGTTTATAAGCGTTTCCTTAGTACTTAGGAGCTATGCCGTTTGGTACACATACAGTTAACGTTATTGTTTCATTATCTGTCGGCTTTTTAAAGCATAATGTAGTTTCCATGTTTGTCTTTCAAAGATTCTGCCCAGCTCACTTCCTCAACAGAAATGATTGGAAGTCATCAATTCTGTTAAGAAATATTTTTCACCTGCTTAGCTTATAGGATGTTAATTTTGAGTACAAGCTATTTTCCTTTGCCTTTTGTTATATTATATTCAGATTTTTTTCCTTTTCTTATAATGAGACTGCCAGGGATGTTTTTTTCAAGATTGAACCATTTTTTGAGAGAGGTTGAGACACATGAAAGAATTTACCGGGAACTAGTCTTTTATGATGCATATAGGGAGAGTCAGCTGGCTGAATCTTTCTAAGTAAGTTTTACTCAAACTTTTTATTCACTTACAAAAAGAAAGGAAATGCAAAGAAAGGAGACACTAATATCTGAATGTAGTATCCTGGGATTATGAACTTCCTGCAACTATTTTTTCCCCTCTTCCTTTGTTGGCAAGGTCATGCATAAGAGTACAGCTAGGAAAATGGAGTTTACATTTGCTAAGGGGATTATTTATTTCCTCATGTCTGAGTTTGCTCATGTTAAAGATACTCAGTCCCTTAGACTTCTTTATAGCTTACTTCACAATTATGGTTGGAATTCTTCATATATGATTTGAGCTCTCTCTTCCTGGTGATTGATCCATATTTGGTGCAATGGGGAAATAGACTATGCATGTTAAGATATGTAATTTTTAAAACAAAAACTAATAACCCCCAGGTAAAGCAGCCCATAGTAGAAAACAATCTACAAAAGATAAAAGCATTATCTAAGGAAATTTCCTGGGGTCTCAGGAACTCTCTGAGAGCATCCTAAAGCTGTCTTATAGAATCTTTGTCCAGAAGGCCCACAGTTGGGTCATATGTCATTCCACCTGGGACCAAAATTAAATCAAATTACTTCAGGTCTGGTCCATGACATTTTGCTTCAGTATAGCTCCACTAGGTAGTATGGGTGAGGGGATGTGTGTGTGTGTGTGTGTGTGTGTGTGTGTGTGTGTGTGTGTGTGTATGTGGGAGGTGTTAACTCATGCTGCAAGTGGGCAAATCCATCTGTCTATTTCCACTAGCAAATGATTCAGTTGTATGACTGTAATTAGTCAATTGTTTATTAAGTACCTGCTATGCATCAGGCACTGTGCTAAGCACTGGGGATACAAAAAGAAACAAAAGACAGTTCTGCCCTTTAGGAGCTCACAGTCTAACAGGAGATCATAAGCTGTATACAGGATAAATAAAAAAAATTAACTGAAGGAAAGTATTGGAATTAAGAAGGATTAAGGGAGCCTTGTGGAAAGTAGTTTAACTGAGATGTGAAGGATATCAGAGAAGCCAGTAGGTAAAGGCAGGAGAACATACCAGGCTTGGGAGATTGATTGCCTGAGGAAAAAATGTCTAGAGGCAGAGGTGGAGTGTCTATGAAGTGTAAGAAGTTGGAAAAGTAGGAGGGACTAGGTTATAAAGGGCTTTAAATGCCAAACAGAACATTTTATATTTGATCATGGAGGCAATATGTTAAGATTTGTTCTAGTATATGCTATCATTAGATAAAATATGTTTATTGCTGTCTCAGACCAATAGTAAGATTGCGCTTGAATCTTGTGTAGAGCGGCTTCTATTTGGATAGGGCTTTGGTGCTTACCTGCTAATTGTGGTTCAAAGGCTGCTGAGAAAACTAGCGTTCTGTTGTATGACAGACCTAGTATAAATAAAGCTATGCCCCAGAACAAATAAAGCCAAACCTATGTCTAGTGGCAGTAGAAGACACTAAAGTAGGGAAAGGTCGTCAGTGGGGAAAAAGAAAGAAATGACAAATGGTTGCAAGTTAGTGATCCAGTGGATAAAATGTTGGAGCTGGAGTCAGGAGGGCTGGAATTTAAGTCCAGTTTCAGAAGTTAACTGTGTGACCCTAGGCAAACTTTCTGCTTCCGTTTCCTCATCTGTAAAATGGGGATAATAATGTCCTAGGGTTGTTGTGAGGAGAAAATGAAATAAAATGCTTTGGAAACCGTAAAGCCAGATTATTAATATAGCTGATATTAGTATTGTTGTTATTGTTACTTAAGACCTTTGAGTTGAGAACTTTGGGTAATTCCTTGCTTGAGGGACTTTGGTACCAATCTACTAATTGCTCATCTAAGGCAGTGGAACAAGACCTACTGAATATAAATCCTTTCCCAGGCTGGAACTGAGCATGTGGTGAGTAGTTGAGGCAAATGGACAATTTGCCAGAGTAGAAAGTTTTCATAAATTTTTTAAATTCCAGGGATCAGATGTCCTTACTGCTCTGGTCCAAAGTTGGAGCCTTACTTGCTATTGGAACAGTTAAAGGAAACTTATTCATATATAACCATCAGACTTCTCGCAAAATTCCTGTACTGGGTATGTAATGTCAGAATATTGATTTTCTTAAATGTAGATTTAACAACAATTTAAAAATTAACCAAAAGCAAAAAAAAAAACCAAAACTCACCCATCCATGTCTACTCTTCTGTAGTAGCAATATTGTCTGTAGTGTTATGAAGTTTTTTATCTAGTCTTTAATACTTTAATAGATAAATCATCAAATTATAACAATAATTAGATAAATATTTTAATAAATTACTAGTTCTGCTTACTGAACATTTGGACCTTACTCTAGTACTCCTCATAAGAAAGAGAAATTTTGAATCCTGTTTAAGGAATAAAAGTGCTAAAATGCAAAAAGACATAAGATAATCAATCATAGATCCTAAGGGAAGTACTGTAACATAGTTAATATTAATTTATTTTTCAGGTAAGCACACTAAACGAATAACATGTGGGTGTTGGAGTTCTGAAAACTTACTGGCACTAGGTAGTGAAGATAAAATTGTAACATTTAGCAATCAGGAAGGTGATACGTTAAAACAGGTAAAAAGTAGCACCTGCATCAAGTTTTTAATTTGTTTTAATATTCTTAAAGTCATTAACAACCTCATGGGTATTAGTATTTTTTTATAAAATACCATCCTGTTATGCACTTGATATTAAACACAGTGGACCTACTCTTCTATTTTTTTTTTACTTTTCTCTGCTAGGCTTCTAACAGTCTATACCTACTTTTTTTCATTTTCTTGCCATCCTCTCTCCCTTTAACTTAAAGTGATCTGGCTTCCACTTTAGCCTCTCTCTCCCTTTCACTCTGTTGGAAGTACATTCTTTAAACTCACTGAATTGCCAAACCCCACAGACTTTTATTATTTGTCAGTAATCTCCTTGATCTTATCTGATACATTCAAATTCAAGTATGAAAGAATAGGACTTGGTTCAGTGTTATTTGTATACTAAATCAACTTCTTTTCTTCTTCAACTCCTATGTTCCTTTACCCAGACAACCAGCATGGGCCATGGAAGTATCCCCCTACATGGTTATCAGTCAAAAGTGTCACCCAGAGACTCAATAGCCACAACCATTCACATCCTTTTTACATGAAACTCTGGGACCAAAGGCATTCAGATAATTTTTACAAACTATTCCAGGGCCATAGCTACTCAATTCACTCTTAAATAGTGTATGGAAAATAGCTGACCAAAATCAGGGTCAAGGAGTGATTTTATTGCTAGTAACTATTAGAGGGCATATTCAGACATCCAGGTTTATAGTTTATTAGAAGCCCTCTTGAAACAAAGTCTTCCTGACTTCTAAAGCCCAAGTTTTTCTCTATGTTTTTCTTCAGAATATTGTTCTTGAGACCTAATCTATCTTTTCCTTGTGGAACTTCAGGAATCTACCTGTCATTTCCCACCTTTTGAAATATGCTGACCTTATATCTTGGATGCTATTCAGACTGTAACCATTTTTCCTCTTCTTCATCTCAAATTTTGAAGTGGAATGACCACGTCTCCCAAGCTTCCTGGAATTTGAACATCAGAAACCAGTCACTTCTTGTTGAAGATAAGATCTGGAAATAGGTGTTTCATTCTTTAATCCTCTGTCTTTTTAAGATTAAAATTATTGTAAATTATAAGCTGCTCTTACAGCAGAAAGTTCTAACAGATGTTTAGAAAAATTGAAGTCTTCCATCACATTGACATCAGATCTCTGTACCAGGTTTGTAAACTATTTCCAAAATCTGTATCTACTATCTCTTTCTATCCAGGTAGCCTATTATAGACTCCAATTACAATATCATTTTTGGTACTGACTACTAATTTTTTTTTTTGCTCAAATTCTTTCAACTATGTTTTCTCCCCTTTTCCATGAATATACAGTGCTACTGGGGGTGAGCAAAGATGGCAGAGTAGCAGGAAGAAATACTGTGAACTTCTCTCCCCCAAACAACTTATCCAAAAAGATTTATAAAATGTACTAAACTGATTCTTTATTGGGAAATTAAAAAAAAATCATAGTAATTTTTCTAGTCCAGCCTGTGCTCCTGGGCAAGACAAGGTCTCAGGTCAAGCATAGGGGGGTTGAAACTTGTGTTGAGTTCAAGAACAGTCATTTTTGATCCTTCCAGGTCACAGATCCAGAGGTTGACTAAGAAGAGGACCTGCATCTGGGAGTGGAGTTCAGAATTATATGCAGCCAAGAGTCCTGGCCAATATACTAAATGAGTAATGGATTACCACAAGGTCAAAAACAAAAACAAATAATAGCTGTGTGACTCCGACCTCAGGAGCAGAATAGGATCTCAGTTTGAGACTAAAGACTAAAGAAGATTGAAGAGGAATAATTAGGGCAGGAATGCTGGCTGATAGAGGCCGAGTCGAGCTAAGTCTAATGAAACTCCAAATGGGGCAGCCCTACAGGCCTGTTGCTCAGACTCAGATGCAGAGGAGAAACTTGTAAAGCTCTGACCGTGGGGTCAGTGACTAGACTTTGTTCTGAATCAGACTACTTGGGGAGTATAAAAACCTATAGGTCCCCAGTGTGAGCTCTTCCTGAGATCCTGAAATAATATAACATTCAGTATCCTAAGAAAATGTAAGTAGGACCAGCACTTCCAGCAGAACCATTTACTCCAGGAGTGCATAGAACTCAGCCCTAACATCAAGTCCTAAGTCAGGAAATAGGCTGGAAGAATGAGCAAACAGAAAAGAATAATTGTACCATAAAAAATCTATTATGGTGACAGAGGCTTTAAAAGACAAGCTCAGAAGAGAATGACTCTATGAGGAAAATCTCAGCAAGGAAAGTCTCAAAGGAAAACACAGCTTGGGAACAAATTCAACTAGAATTCCTAGAAGAGATAAAATAAGTTTTTAAATGTATTAAACTGTTGGTTTTTTTTTTATCAGTGGAATGAATGGGCTAGAGGAAAAACTGGAAAAGAAATGAGAACCATGGAAGAAAAGAACTGGAAAGAGAATGAACAATTAGTACAGGAGATACAAATCTTTGCTAAAGCAACAAACTTAAAAATTAGAATGGGCCAAGCAATGTCTTCATGAAAACTAATGACTTCATGAGACAACTGGAACTATTAAAAAAAAGTCAAAAGACTAAAAAGGATGTAAGGTATTTCATAGGAGAAATGACCTGGAAAGCATATTAACAAGAGACAATTTAAGAATCATTGAGCTACCTGGAAATTATTACCAAATACAGAATCTAGACATTGTATTTCAAGAGATTATAATGTAATCCCAATCCCAAAGCCCGATGGTATGGGACTCTCTTCTCATTGGTGGAGATGAATGCCCCACTTTTCATGTGGGGTGGGGTTGGTGAGTGAGAGTACTTTGTCTTTGTCTTCTTCAAGTTCTCTTCGGGCCCTGCAGTCACTTAGATGCTCTGGCTTCCATATTTGAGAGGGAAAATGGGTGAAGCCAACGTCACTTTGGGTTGCTAAAGGGAAATACTCTGGGAAGACATCAGAGGAGCTGGCAGTCTTCATCAAGTCTGTGTCCTCAGCTTGCTCACTAAAGACTTCAGGGAACTTTCTCTTGAGTGAAATATGGGACTTGTTTGGTTGAACTAAATTACCTTGTTCTTGATAGGTGAAATTTCTCTACTCTGTATTGTTTAGTGTATATTTTCCTATGAATACTTTCTCTGATTTGTTTTTCTATTTGGATAAATAGATTTATTTGGTATTTGATATGTGTCTTAATTGTGGAAATGGTATTTAATGAAAGAGGGTCAAACCTTGGATATAAAACTTAAGATCCTGTTTCACTCCAGGAATCAGTGATTAGAAGTTAGACTGAACCTGATTACATCCTCTGGACTAATACCATTTAAAGGAGCAGATAGATATACATTATAGACTGATACCCCCTTTCTCTGAGGAATAGCAGCTTTTGGTAGAGTAGCAGAGTAGAAAGTAGCAGCTTTTGGCTCCAACTTAGTGCTATTTCTCCTGACAAGAATTGAATTGAACAAGAACTGAACACGAATTGAAGCCTTCATTGGAGAAGGATTAGAGAAGAGGCTAGAGATACCTATTCTACCTTCCTTTGAACCACACAATACCTCCATTCTACACGAGGGGGACAGCCTCACAACTTGTGGACCTCTCTACACATCAAATTGCCAAGATCTCTTAGAACCAGAAGACAAAGTGACAATAGAAAGAAATGACTGATCACCTGGAAAAAAGAAAACTCCCGGGAGCATTATGGTCAGAATTTGGAGTTTCCAGATCAGAGGAAAAATACTGCAACTAGCCAGAAAGAAAGAATTCATGTAACGGGGAGCCACAATCAGATCATATACGATTTAGAAGCCACCCCTATAAAAGAGAAGAGATATAGTGTTTCATACAGTATTTCAGAAGGCAAAGGATATAGGCTTATAATTAAGACTAACTCATCCAACAAAACTGAAAACCATCTTCCAGGTGGAGAAGTGGGATGGGTGTGGAAATGGATCTCTAATGAAATAGAGGACTTCCAAAAATTTCTGATGAAAACACTAGAATTGTATAGGAACTAGGAACTTTGAAGTATAAACAGAAATCAGGAAAAATATAAAAAGGTAAACATGAATGAGTGTTGATCAAGGTCTAAACAAGAATAAACTGCTTATATTCAAATACCAGATGATACATGTGTCTCCTGTGAACTCAATTATCAGGGGCCATAGAGGCACTACTTAGATAGAAGGTCTGGGAGTAGTTCTATCTCAGTGATCTTGAAGAATAGAAAATTAGGGGAAGAGGAATGCATTGTTGTGGGGGGAGAAGAAAAGGGAAGGTTAGGGAAGATCATTTTACATGATCGAGGTGAGCAAGTAGAAGTTGGCAAGGAGGAAGGGATGTGGGGGAAGCAGCTGATGCTTGAACCTCACTCATTTGAACTAGTCAAAGGAACAAAGAATACACAGATACAATTTAGTGCAGAAATCTGTTTTACTCAACAGGGCAACAGTAGGGGAAGGAGACAAGAGGAAATAAGGGAGAGTAGACTATGGGATGGACTAATTTTAAGCAAAAAAAAAATCTACTAAGGAGGAGCCTCTAAATTGGGGAATGGCTGATCAAATGACAGTATATAATTGTGTTGTAATACTAATGATGAAAGCAGTGGTTTCAGAGAAACCTGGGAAGACTTATATGAAATGATGAGTAAAGTGAAGTGATAAACAGGAGAGCAATTTATATAATGACAATAAGGTAAAGTGAAAAAACTCTGAAAGACTCAGGAACTCTGATCAGCATAATGACTAACCATGATTCTAGAGCAATGATGAAACTGCTCATTTCCTGACAGAAAGGTGAAGGACTAAGTGTAGAATGAGACTTTTTTTAAAAAAAAAATATGACCAGGGTGGAAATAGATTTTGCTTGACTTTACATGTTTGTAACAGGGGTTTTGTTTTTCTTTCTCACTGGAGAGGGGGTGGTGGTGAGTGGGAGGGAAGAGAGGTAGGTTTCTGGTGTTTGAAAAAAATAAAATTTAAAAATAAGTATTGCAACCATTCACCACTACCTTGTCTTTTAGCTGTCTTGTTTATCTTGCTTATTCCATTCATGCATATATGGAACATAGACATCCCGCTAAGTCTCAGTGATATCTATGAGGTCAAATAAGTCTCCTTACCTTAGGAGCTCTAGTTGTCCTGGCTTTGCATATATGTACGTATATATGTACAGACATTTGAGGTCATGAATTTTTGTGGCTAGATCATTTCTGGGATTTTGTTTCCTATGAATTTTTGAGTATCTCCACTGTTAATATACTTAAATTGTAGCTATTCTGTTATCTAATTTGGTATATCAACCTAAGCAATTTTCTCCTTCACTCTTTTCAGTTGAAAACCTCTTTTCTCCTCAACATAATTAGCATGCAATTGAAATTTATTTGTAAGATTTCTGGCATAGTCAGCAAGTGTTTATTAAGCTCTTCATTGTATAAAGGGATGCAACATTGTAGACATACACTAAAAATATAATACAAAGTAAATATAAGGTAATTTTGGAGGAGAAACATAACAGCTGTACTAAAGGGTATATGAAGAGGAGCATTGTGTTTGTCCGTTCTCAAAGAGGACCATAATATCTGTGTAATAAGCCTGGAAAGAAAGGATAGAGTCAGCTTATTTAAAGGTATTGCATTTGTGTTTTACTTCAGAGACAGTAGGGAGCCACTGAAGCTTTGTGTACAGGAGAATGTTTTGTCAGAGAATTTCCCAAGACTTTTCAAAACAAATGACTATTAACCATTTCTGATGATTCAAATAACAAATGATACTGGTAAAATTAAATCTAGGAAGTATTAGGTAATGCAATAGTAATTGAACTCATTATCTTTCTCCCAAAACCCTTCCTTCTTCCTAACTTCCCTATTATTACTAAGGATATCACCATCCTAGTCAACCAGACTGGAAGCCTAGGTATCATCTTTGACTTCTCTGATTCTCTCATTTCTCTCCCTATTGCCTTCCCACGCCACAATATCGGGTCAGTTGATCCAGTCTTTTTGTTTCTTCATTCATAATGCTTTTCCTATATGCCCTGCTTCTGTCTGACACTGCCACCACTTTGGTGAGGCCCTGGTCATCTCATGCCTGGATTGCTACTGAGTCTCCCTGCTATAAGTCTCACCCTACTTCAGGCCATACTTCACTCAGCTGCTGAAGTGATCTTGCTTTTTAAAGCCCAAGTCTGACTATGTCAGTTCTCCCAGTGGAACTTCACTGGCTCCATATAACCTTCTGATCAAATATAAAATTCTATTTGGCATTCAAACCCCTTCCCACATTTTCAATTTTCTTACTCCTTTCTTCATACTGGCCTCCTTGCTACTGCTCAGACACAACAATCCATCTCCTGAATAGCATTTTCATTGACTATCCCCCCATTCCTGGAATACTTTCCTTCATTATCTCTGCTTCTTTGTTTTTCTGCCTTCAAATTTTAGCTAAAATCTCACCTTCTTCAAGGGACTCTTTGTAGTTTTTAATTTTGGTGCCTTCTCTTTGAGATTACTCCCAGTCTATCCTTATATATCCTGTTTATAACATTGATTTAGAAAAAAATTTAAGTTCCAGGCTCTTCCCCATGCAGGGAGAAGGCAACCAATATGATAAAAGTTATACATATGGCACCATGGAAAACATTTCCATTTTAGCTATGTTGAAAAAAGCAAAACAAAACAAAAAAAGCACAACCTCCAGTCCTCCAAAAAACAAAACCCAGCCCAAGAAAAATAACATGAAAAAGTATGCTCTAATCTGTATTGAGAGAACAGTTCTCTCTCTCTGGAGATGGAGAGCATTTTTCTTCATGAGTCCTTTGGAACTGGATTATTATATTGGTCAGAGTACCTAAGTCTTTTATAGTTGTTCGTCTTTACAATATTCTTGTTACTATGTACAATGTTCTGGTTCTACTCACTTCACTTTGCATTAGTTCATATGAATCTTAGGTTTTTCTGAAACCAACCACTTTAATCATTTCTTACAGCAAATAGTATTCTATCACAATCATATACTACAGCTTGTTTAGCCTTTCCCCAATTGATGGTTATCCCCTCAATTTCCATTCTTTATCTCCACAAATAATTTCCATATGTATTTTTGCAAACATACATACATATATGTATATATATGTGTATATATATGTATATATATATACACATATATGTATGTATGTATCTGCTCTTGTTTTCCTTGTTCTGTTATCTTTTTGGAATACAGACCTAGTAGTGGTATTGTTAGATCAAAGGGTATGCATGGTTTTATATCTCTTTGGGCATAGTTCCAGATTGTTCTCTAGAATGGTTGAATCAGTTCACAATTCTACCAGTAGTACATTAGTGTCACATTTTCCCCCCATGTTACTTCCAGCATTTGTCCCTTTCCTTTTCTGTCAAGTTAACCAATCTGATAAGTGTGAGATGGTATCAGAGTTGTTTTAATTTACATTTCTATAATCCATAGTAATTGAGAGCATTTTTTCACATGACTATAGTTTTAATTTCTTCTTCTGAAAACTGCCTGTTCATATGCTTTAACCATTTATCAATAGAGAAATGGCTTCTGTTTTTTTTTTTTAATTTCATTGGATTTTCTTTATGTTTTTGAAATGAGGACTTTATCAGAGAAACTTGTATAAAGTTCTTCTCCCCCATTTCCTGTCTTCTTTTTCTTTTTTAGCTACATTACTTTTGTTCAAAGAAAACCTTTTTATTTTAATGTAATCAGAATTACCCATTTTATTTCCTGTGATCCTTTTTCTCTCTTATTTGGTCATAAATTTTTTCCCTTATCCATAGATCTAACACATAAAATTTTCCATGCTCCCCTAATTTGCTTATATAATCCATTGTGTCTAAATCATGTATTCATTTTGACCCTTAACTTGGTATATGGTGTGAGATATTGATCTATGCCTATTTTCTGCTTACATGCTTTCCAGTTTTCCCAGAAGTTTTTGTCAGATAGTGAGTTCTTGCCCCTAAAGCTTGGATCTTTGAATTTACCAAATATTATTATGTATTGTGTACCTTCTCTATTCTACTGGTCTATCACTCTGTTTCTTAGCTAATACTAGATTGTTTTGTTGATTATTGCTATGTAATATAGTTTGTAATCTGATACTGCTAAGATACTTTTCTTCACATTTATTTTTCATTGATTTTCTTGATATTCTTGACCTATTATTCTTCCAGATGAATTTTGTATTATTATTTCTAGCTTGTAACAGTAAGCTCCCTCCCCCCCAACATACAAAGGAGGGGTCTGATATCACAGGTTCTTAGATCTGCATTTATAAAAGGAAAGGCAACTTTTGAGGGGTCAACAATCACTTTAATCAAGCACATATATCATTCACTTGGTGCAGGAGAAAAAGTTAGCACCCCGAACTTCAGAGAAAATACAGAGAAATCAAAAGTCAACAGATATGCTTCCAAATGTCTGACAGATCAAAAGACAGAACTGAATGTCTGACCATAGTTACCAGAGAGAGAAGCACCAACATCTGGGTTTTCAAAGCCAGGGGGCTTCTTAGTGACTTCCCAGAGTCTCATCTGGCACACAAAGCTTCTTCCAAAAACTAAGCCCCAAAGTAAAACCTTATCTCAGAGTCTTTATATACTTTTTTAGAGCCAGAGGGCATCACAACCCTGGAGACTCAGTGCCTCATTAGAAAATTAACCAAAGGTGTGGGCCTTCTACGAGTCTTCCCAGGCCCTTTAATGAATGGGGAAGATCTTCCCATTAAGAAGCAAAATTACATTAATAATAAGCAAAAAATGCATTATCAATACATAACTCTATGAAATAATTCTTCACTTACTTCCCCTCCCCACTTACTTTTTAATTGTTGGATGTGTTTACTATGCCTGCTGGTTTGGCTTAAATGCTTTTCTTTGTTACAAGAAAGGATTCAGTGAAGGGAAGGAAGACAAGGGCAAGTGACTGTGGTATAAAATAAAGGTTATCATTAAAAAGAATGAACTTGGCAAGTTAGACTATTCTGCTGAATCTAACACGAAATTTAATTGGGATAAATTTAAGTCTTTTACTCTAAAACATACTCTCTATCAGAATTTTTATCATGTCATTTGCCAAATGCCAGGGAACATGAAATGATCAGTTGATCAGTAAATTGTTAAGCCTTTATTCACCCTGGACTTGACCTGGGTATAGAGGGACAAAAGATGAAACAGTCTCTGATTTCAAGGAGATTCTAGTAGGGAAGACAACATGTAAAATAGGAAAATAAAAGTGCATGAAAAAATACAAGGTTAACTAAATTCAGGACAATTAGAGAGGAAAGGCACTAGCAGTTAGAAAAATCAGAAAAGCCTTTATGTAAAAGTGGCACTTGAGGTACATCTTGAAAATGGTGAGGAATTTTGCATGGCAGAGGAAAGGAAGAAATGTATCCACTATATGGAATCTACACCCAGACCCTGGTCATTTTCAACTGCCTTTCTTGTGCACTTGAGCCTCTATTTCAAACCCATCCGAGTATTCTACCTTCTGCTTTAGCATACTGGGCTTCTGATTGGTGAACACTAATAATAGGCAGTAAGGATGTCGAACCACCAGGGTATTCCTTCCTTTTCCATCGTCATGCCATAACATCCCATAAGTAATCAATCAAAACAGTCCCTTTTGATTACCACTTTCCTATATATGTTGTCTTTCTTTATTAGAATATAAGCTCCTTGAGGAAAGGGACTTACTTGTATGCGTATCCCTAGTGCTTAGAACAATACCTGGTGTGGAGGATGGCCAGTGCAAAGATACAGGGATTACTTCATGGAGATGAGAGAGTGTTGTCTGTTAGGAACAGGGAGAAGTCCAGTTTGGCTGGACTATAGAGTGTGGAAAGGGGAGTGATGATAAGGTTGAAATGCTTAATGACACTTGGGGCTAGGACTTTGAAAGTCAAACAGTTTTTATTTTATCTTAAGAGCTATAGGGAGCTACTGGAGTTTCTTGAGAAGGGGTGTGATATGGTCAGATCCATTAAAGAAAAACACTTTGGAAGCTTTGTGGTGGAGGTATTGAAGTGAGGACAGGTAGCAGGAAGAAAGGGACAGATTTGTCAGATTCTCCTGGAGAGAGAAACATGATTTGACAATTGATGAGACATGTGGAAAATGAAGAACTGAGGATAATTCAGAGGTTGTGACCCTTTGTGACTAAAAGGATTCTAGTACCTTTGACAAAAATGGGAACTTTCCTTAGAACTTCCATGTAGCTTTCCCTGCCTTTTCTCCTACATGTTTCTAACCAAATTGGTTTACAAACTGTCTCTCCAAGTACAGCCTGTACTTTCCTACTTGCATATTTTTCACTGCTCAGAATTCTCTTCTTTTCTACCTACTAAATCCTACCTACCTTTGAATATTCAGCTCACATATTTTTCATTCCATGCAATCTTCCTAGTCCACTCCAAATAATTTTTTATTGCTTTTTCAAGTTCTTTTGAACTTAGTATCTAGGTCTGATAATTAATCTTTTATTTCCTTTTGTGTATATCTCTTCAATTTTGTTGTATTATTATCTAAATAATAATTTATAATGAATGAATTATCTAAATATTAAATTCTATTGTTGACTTTTAATATGTTTAGGACTGACTCCTCAACTAGATTTAATCTCTTTGATAGGCAAAAAGTCTTGTCTCTTCTTATTTCTTGTTATCTTCCATAGGATCTTCAGTATAGTAGTAACTCAATAAATAATTGGTTTAACTTTAAAGTTTGAAATGTATTATTCAAGACATTTGAAAAGATGATTGTGCGTTTTTCCCTCTAGGTTCTTTTGAAAACAGATCTTAGTGATATGCAGTTTTCAGTGATAAGGAGTGAAAACAGAGCAATAACTACTGAAAATACTGTAAGAACTCAGTTTGAAACTAAGATTCTCTTATATTATTGCCTTTGTGTGTGTGAATATTATCAGAACCCTGCCTGAACATGTCTTACCTTCCCTATTGGGTTGTAAGCTCCATGAGATCAAGGGCTGTGTGTTAGACATTTTTCTGTCCCTGAGAGCACCTAGCATAGTAATTTTCATATAGGGTTACTGAGGAGTCAAGGAGAATTTTAAATCTAGAAGGCAACTTAAAAGTAATTCTGTTGAACCCTTCATTTGAAAAGTGAGGAAACTGAGTATTGTGGAAATTGATAATTTATCCAAGTTCATACATCAAGTTAATGGCAAAACTTAGAATAGGGTCCAGGTCCCCTGACTCTCAGGCTCTTTTCCTTATATGATTAAGCCTTCTATATGAGCATTAAATGTAATTTATTTCATGAAAGAGTTATAAGAAAGGGATGAGGAGATACTTTTGCCTATTTCCGCTGTTACATACCATATTCATCTTGGTGAAGCCTTTTGCAAGGACAGGATAGCTACACATTCTTAGCTTTTATGAACATTGAAGTACTACTTACATTCAAATTATGTGTATATAAACATAGTATTTTCAATAATAATTGATAATAATCTTTGAAAATTATGAAGGTAAAAATGTCGTAATAAGCGTTTACACTAATGCATCGTCATAGCATAGAAGAGAGATCCTAGGTTTTCAAAAGTTATTCCATTGAAGGACAAGCTGGAAAGACCTTGAGTAAGGGATTGATGAAGAACTTTTTATCTGAGAACCAGAGTATCTGAGTTCATAAAAATTCATTATCACACAGTTAGCCATTTGTTTTTTGGTTTGCACAGCTGCTCCATTTGCTAGATGTTGAGGATCTGTGGAGGAATTATGATCTGTGAAGTATTTATACTTAAAAACTCAAAGCTTTTATAAATTATTGAAATATTGACATATTTTGGCATTAAAAATATCTTGGGCATTGTAGCAGTTCATTATAGCACCTTCTAGGTGCTTTTCTTCTAATGATTCTGTGAAGCTGTGCAAACATTATTGCCTCAGTTTTACAGGTGAAGAAATTGAGGTTAAGAGAGATGAGGTCATCTGCCCATGAGCCAGGCCTAGGACACAGAGACTGTGATATTAAGTCTGACATGCTTCCTCCCGTATCACACTGGCTTTCCCTAATGTCTCAGTTGGCCAAGTGAATCCTTGATTTCACTATAGTGATTATTACCTCCAACAATGGAGATTACAACCTAACCATCCCCTGTAAGGCTCTTGTTTACATCCTCCCAAAAATGTAATGCCAGGAGTCCCATCAGCATGCTGGCGGTGTGGTGGGGAGATAGAGCCTTCATGTCTCTTGAGGAGATAAGTGAAGCATATTGCTGTCTGTGGGTTGTCCTTCACTCTTGCCTTCTTCCTGATCAGGACCCTCTCGTTTGCTTGTACTTTTCTTTGAGGATATCCTTTACTGCAGTTCCAGTCTATAATCCTGGTTTACAATGTGTTGAAGCCTACTTAAACCTAGCAAGTGCCTCTCCATTATTCTTGAATATATGGTTAGCAGGCATACAGCAGCACTGGTAGAATATAGGTATTAAAAAAAATGAATTGTTTTAGGGAAGAGTTTAGTGAAAGAACTTTGCTTGCTATTAACAATTAGTAAGATACAATGAAAGGCCGTGTAATGCAGTGAATAGAGAACCAGTCTCAGAGTCAAGACTCCTTGACTTCTTATGCCCTCTCTCACTTTACTGCATGTGTGTCACCTAATTTCTTAGCACAACATGCAATTAACTAAGACTCTTAGTCTTTGCTTCAGTTCCCATAGCGCATTATTTTTAGAGTGGTTTATTGTCTTATGGTTATTGAGGCCCACATTAATTTTGTATACTGCAATTATTATTTAATTTTATTAGGTTTTGTAATTTAGGTTGCTAATTCTTTGTTCATTGACAGTTAAGTGTGGTGGTTGGCAAGAAAAAATTGTATCTCTTTAATGTGAATTGTCCAGAAAATCCAATTGATCTGGGATTCCAACAGCACTATGGCATCATTGTTTGCTATCGTTGGTAAGTCATTGCCATCCTCATGATAATGAACTATTTTTACTGACTTTTTAAGCACTTTGATTATTTCTTCAGCTGGAATCATAGGCTCTAGTTTTGCCTCTATTTTTTTTTTTTTGCTAAGTTACGATGTCTTTTTTTGATGATGAACTTATTATTCTCTACTAAATTCTCTACTTACATTTTGATCTATCAGTGGCTCTGTGATCTCAGTAGTTCTGCAGCTGTATAGATTGCAATCTTCTCCTCATGTGTGACTATATGCCCATGCAAATCCTTCACGCAGAGTCTTTCTAAAACTCTGATATTTCACAGCTGATTCCTCACTCTCTCTACATAACCAGCTTGCCTATTCCAGTCGTACATCCATCTGATGACATCCTTTATGTCACTTTTCTTGTGCATATCCTCATTCATAATAATAAAAGTAGTATCTGGCAAAGATATATGTCCTGGTGAATCAGTTTTATGGACTGTCCATTCAACTACATTTGTAGTCTGGACAGCAGACATTTTTTTTTCCTGTGTGGATAGTTAGAACTAATTCTTTTCAGTGATTATGCAATCAGCATAATCCACAAACAGAAACATCTGCCTGACCTTATCTTCTATACGAAAATCTGTTCAATTTAAGATTGTCTTGAACAACCTTATTTACGATGGGAAACACCTTTGCCAAGTATTTGCCTCAGTGTTTTCTGTCTCACTTAATAGTAATAATTATAGAGTCACCAAACAAAGCTCTCTCAAGGAACCCTTTATTATTTTGGTGTTGACAGCAGTCACTTTGTGGGAGGAGGGTCTTGAAAGTAATGTTTTGCATTATGAAATCAGATGTTATTGTCAACAAGCACAGTGCAATCTTTTATACTCTACCCTATTCAGTCAATTGTGTGACTAAAGATATATTCTTCTGGAGAATTTTCCTTACGAAAGCCTGCCTATTCAATTTTCATACCTTTATATCATCGGCAAGAGTTAAAAAACATCAATATTTCAGTTTGCTCTTACCACCAAGGGGTAAAAAGATGCTATTGTTTATTTGGAAATTTTAAGAAAATGAGCAAGTCTCCATCTTCTATAACCATTCAGCAACCTTTTATATCTATCCCGAGACCAGAGTCTCAGTTATAGGGAAGAGTAATAAAACAATAGGACTCCCCCTTTATTCCAGTTGAGATGGCTTCAGAAAGGAGCTGCCACCGCTTATTGGGAAATCTGAGAAAATCAACCATTCTGTGCTGGCAAACTCTTTTTCTTCCTCCACCTCTTCCATGGTTCAGAGCTCTGAGTCATTTAGGTGAAAACTCCTTCTCTTGCCACCACATCCAATTCATCCCCATCTGCCTTAGCCCCTGCCCCTTGAGAGAGACTTTATCTTGCTCTGCTCTTCCCTCTCCCAGCCTTTTTTGGAACTTATGTTCTTTCATTAATAAACTTCATTTCATATTAGTTCTCCTCCTTTCACAATTTTATAAGTGAATAAAAAATTATTAAACATAAACTGTGTTCCAAATACTGTATCATGTGTCAGGAATATAGATACAGAAGTGATATAGTCCCTGACCTCAATGAGTTTACATTCTGATATGAAGAGGTAGCATTAAAAGGGAGTGGTGCCCAGGGAAGACAGTTTTCATCTGGGGAACTAAAGAAATAGTGACCAGGAGTATTGAATTGGTTAGTATTTCATAGCAAGGAATGGAAAGTGGGGGAGGATTGGGTTATGTACATTGGGACAGGGCAACTCAAATCAAGTCAACTAGCATTTATTAAGGGCTTACTGCACTGGGTACTACTGTGCTAAGCCCTGGAAATACAATGAAAGGCAAAAAACAAAACCAAGAACTACGAGACAAAACCAAAACCAGTTCCCATTTTCAAGGCGCTCAGAGTCTAATATATACAGGATAAATTGGGGCTAGTCTCATGTGGAAAGCACTAAGATTAAGAAGGGCTGAAAAAAGGTTGATGGTAAGAAACCTAGAATGAATGACTGGATGGAATATGAAGCATAGTCTAGAATTTGACTGTATATAGAGAGATTGACTTTGCATTTACTCACTTCCGATTCAGGACTGCTTAGCTTATCCTTACACTCATAGAAACCTGGCTATCCTCCATGTGTCCCTGCCTTTTTTCTTCCATACTGGTTGTACATTTACTTATGTCCTCCAACAAATGACCATAAGGAAGACTAAACCTACACATTTGGTTCCTCATGCCAACTTTCAGATTCACCCTTTGAATTTATTGCTCCACAGCTTCTCTGTTGAGATTCATTGCTTTCATCTCTATTATCTTACCCAGTTCTCTACTGCCATTGCCTCCTGACTGCTATTCCCTACTAGGTGTCAGTCCTTTCTCCCCCAAGGAATTAAATGCCTCTGCGTACCAACCCCTGCTCAAGTTCTTGGGGACTTGAATGTGTATGTTGATATGCTTTCACACATTCTGGCTTCCCAGTGCATCAGATTCCTCAGTTCCTGTGCCCTCCAACTTCACTCCATCTCAACCACATGTCATGCTTTGATTATGAAAGGACATAGAGGTAGGCTATATAATACTGAGTTTAGGAACTAAAATATAGATCATTCTATCTAGAATCCATCTTATTTTCATAAGCTGTTCCCTATGATTTAGAGTACTCCCATTTTTTTTACTGTCTCACACTTAAGTTTCTTAGCTTCCTTCAAGATTCAACTCAGGTGTCTCTCTCCTTTAGGAATTTTTTCTTGATTGTCCCAGTTTTGATTTGCCCCTGAAATTATTTTATATTTTCTTATCTGTGTCCATCAGTAGAGTGTGAGCTTTTGAGAACAAGAACTGTTTTGTTCTTGTCTTTGTATCCCTACAACTCAGTGCAGAGTCTTGTACATAGTAGACTCTTAATAATTAAAGACTTGTTTATTTGTATGAATTTAATTAATTGAAAATATCCTTGATGCTTGCATATTCTCATTTTATGGAAATGCAAAATTACCCATATATGGTGGTAGTTGCAAATATTACAAAATATCAACCTTTAAGGGTTTTAATAAGATGTCTGAGGTTCTGTTGCCCCCAAACCATTAGTGTCCTGCTGTCAGATGTACAGTAAGGAGTCAGCTCACCCCTTTGTAGTCTTAAAATCATGTAATCTTCTTGCCCCTAATTCCCATGTATCCACTGCGTAGTTCAGCTGTTCTTTCCATGTTTGTTTCCTTATGTAGCCTTTGTGGGCTCTGTGATGTCACATCTAAATGTGGTGACTCCTCTGTCATTTATAGAAAAAAAGAGTGTATTATTTAAAACCCTCCACAATCTGTACCCAACCCACCTTTCCAGGCTTATTGTACATTATTCTTCTTCTTGCATCTTACAGTCCAACCAAACTAACCTTCTTACTGTCACATGACTTTTCATCTAGTTTACATGTCTTTGCATAAGGTGTCTCCCATGCCTAGAATGTTCTTGCTTACTTATATTATTTATAAATAAGTCCTAGTTTCCTTCAAAACTCATGTCACCTTCTACATGAGGCCTTTCCTAGTTGCTAATGCCTCGTCCTCCCATAAAATCATCTTGTTGCTGTTTTGCATACATGTTCTATATACTTATGCATATATTGTCATCCTCAATGTGTGTTAATTCCTTGAGGACAGGGACGATTTAATTTTTGCCTTTGCATCTACAGCAGCCTTCTTAACACAATTCTTGAAACACAGTATGTGCTTAATACATTTTTTGATTGATTATAGAAATCTTTACAATATAAAAAATATTTGTTGGCCAGTTTTGTCCATAACTGCCCTTACAATGTTTTGACTTAGTTGGAGATTTTATCAAGCTTTTTATAACCATGTTTGTCTGCTATTTCTGTTGATTACATCAGGCAATATTGCTCAGTCTTCCACTGTCCTTCAATCTTTAAAATGAATTTTTATTAAACCATTATTGTTCCTGACTGCCATATCTCTTCACTTGGCAAGGAGATCATGTTTGTTGGCTGAGGCAGTTTCTAGCTTTGTGGTAGTGATATTATTTATGTGTATATATATATATATATATATATATATATATATATATATATTTTTTTTTTTTTTTTTTTCTTATGAACATCTTAGTGATTGATTTATATCCTTAGTTAAACATCCTTAGGAAAGGTGATAATTTGTATCAATGTCAGTTCTTTTAACACTTTCAGTATCAATTTATTTAGATAGGTCAGGTTGGAGTTGACTCGGTTGTATGCCATATCTTCTCATTTATAATTTTCTTCTAGTTTATTAATGATTTTTCTCTTTTTCTAAAAATTTAGTGGTTTGGCAGCATACAGATGGTTGACTCAGAAATGACTTGTTGCCCTTGGAGAAATTCTACGTCCCGAGGCCCTACTCTGTTGATTGGTGGACAGAATGACACTATTTCAGAAAGGGCCTCAGTCACGACTGACTTTGCTAATGTCTTCTCTTCCTCCTCTCTAATCATTTTGCCCCCAAACTCCTCCATCTCCTGAGTCCAACTCCCCTTTATATTCTGTCTTCCCTTTTAGAATGTAAGTTCCCTAAAGGTAAGGACTGTCTTTCTTGTTTATGTATCCCCAGTGCTTAGAATAGTTCCTAGCACACAGGAGACATGTTTAGGACACAGTAGGCATATTAAAGACTAATCATTTCCTGTCAAAATAGAATACATTTCATTTAGGGGGATGATTTTATTTGGGCTTTATCATGTTCTGCATCTCTCAACTCTCTTCTTGAAGAAAATATTTTTGAAATATAAAAGTGAAACTTCTGTATTGGCTATAAACCTCTTTACTTCTGTTGCTTTAGTTATGAAAAATATTTTGTAATATCTTTACATATATATGTATGTGTAAACATACATACATATTCCATCTTATGCCCAGTTTTGCTTTGAAGTTACAGAATTTTAAAATATATTATTTTGATGGTCTTATTAAGTTTTTAAAAGAATTTCTCTATAGCCCCATCCTCTGTGTCAGCTGTTGATGCGTAAGTGGCAATTATTATTTTTTTAAAAATAAGATTAAAAGATTTTAAAGAATCAGTGGGTAGAAGTTCAGTCTAGGAATCAGGAAGACCTTGGTTCAGATCCTGCCTCTGCCATGTACTATGATGATGGGCAAGTCATTCAGCCTCTCAATGCCCCAAGCATTCTCTGTGATTCTTAAGGAGGTAAGATGGTATAAAAGAACTTACACTATCTCTGGAGCTTAATCTTCGCTCTGACATTGCTACCTGTGTAACTTTAGGTAAAACATTAACTATGCCATCAAATCATCTGCAAATAGAGACATTTTAATCCCTTTTTTAGGAAGGTATATTCCTTTAATTTACTTTTTCCCTTTGTATCATAATTTTCTAACTTTATATCAGATAATTTCTTTACCCTAGTCTTGAATGCTTTTATTTATAGTCAGAATCTCTAACTTCAGAATCATCCCTTATTCCTTGTTCATGACATGTTGATTAAATTCCTAATTCCTGTCAGTTCTTCAGCCATACTTCATCTTTTTCATGCCTTCCTTTTCATTCTTGTAGCCACTCACCAGGAACCTAACTATTTCATTTAGTATGTTCAGCAAAGTACTACTGAGCCACTTGAGACAACATGGAAATATTGTAACCTTGTCAGGTAGTATGAATTATTTTATACTGTTAAGCATCATTTAGGGTTTTGCTTATAATAGAATTAAAAAGAAAATTTAATCTTAACTCTATCCATAGTCTTTATAGCTAGGGACCTAATTTTATAAGAAATTTAATGATAACCACTAGAAAAATAATAGAATTTCTGATGTATTGCTCTTGTATTTTGAAACTAAGCAAAAATACCCCCAGCAAAACCAATCCTGCACATTTGCCTTTGTGTTGCATGCTTAATATTCATTTTTACTTCAGGTATGGTGATGGCTATATCATGATTGGTTTTTCATATGGATATATTGTGGTTCTCTCAACACATTTTCAAGAAATTTGTCAAGAGGTCTTTCAAACCCGTGACCATAAAAATAACCTAACCAACATTGCAATATCCCAGGTACTAAATAAAGCTGCAACATGTGGAGACAGCTGGTAGGTAGCAGTCAGATTACTTTAATTATACTAAAATTGTATATGTTTTTATATTAAATAGTTCACTGTTAAGTCATTTAAATAGTTTTCCTCGTCAAACCAGACTTGTCATAATTATTGCTACACATTCATTTAAGATTAAAAAAAAATCTCAGAATGAGGGATTTACTGTCTCTCCTAACTTTCCCAAGGACCTTGACTGTGAAGTTTGAAAAACAGTAAAGTAAATAACCATTTTGGATAATTAAAATAAAAAGAAAAATACTTTCTCTTTTGTTTAATTGCTATTTTGGGAACTTATCTGGATAATTTTACACTAAATCTACCTCATTTTGCCTTTGTTTATGTTATATTTAGAAATTTTGGCATTTTCTGTGATACTTTAATTCACAGTGAAATATAGCTTTTGCTTTTATATATCTTTTAGAAATCTCATTCCAATAATTTATCAGTTTTTTATACTGACAGCATCACTTGTGATGTTAATATTTAAATCTAAATAATTGATAAGGGACCCTTTTCTTGATTTTTTTATTTTCCTGTCAGTCTATTTATTTGTCTTCTTCTTCTATTTAGTTGATCACTTGAAATGGTAATAAAGTTCCTAGACTGTTATTAGTATGAAAGATCTGTGATTTGGTGAGTTTTAGTGCAGATCAAAATTTTTGCAAGGTGAACAACCTTCTGGTAAATGGGATTGAGTAAAGTTAATATCCATTTATTTTTTTCAGTATTAAAATCCATGATTTATCAGAACTGAAGGAAATGTATGCCATAATAAATCTGGATGATGAAAATAAAGGTATAGTAACAGCTCAAACTTACTAGTTTTTATAAGTTGAAAAATTGTAGCTCAAAGCACATTGGAAGGAAAATACCTAGGGAAAGAACATTTACTCACCTAAATCAACTTATCTCCATTTTCTTTTGTTTTCCCTATTAATTTACATTGGTCCACATTAGGAAGTTATTAGACTAAAGAAAAATACTAGGCTCTCTTCTTTGATTTGAAAATATTCATAGTGTGGCTCCTATTTTTCACCTCCTTTTCCATTTCACATAGTACCTTGCTTCAGTTTTGGGAAGGAATGGTTTTGGGCCTTTTGGGGCAATTTCCTTTTGAACAAAATTGATTCATAATCACATTATTTAACCATTGATTTTTAACATTATTGCATTTCCAGGTTACATTGCATATGCTTCCTTAAATAATTTTTATAATAAATGCAAAGAACTTTGCAGTAGAGTTATTTTTATTGCATCTTGCAAGGGCTTGAATTTACTTTAAAAATAGTCTTTAGATTTGACAATTTTTTTCCTGACCCATATTTATTTTAGGATATGAAGTTAATTCTATGAAATGTTAGCTTTATCATCCTTTTTGTATCAGAATAACTCAGTTTTGGATTGTCTTTAGTGTTCCAACTAAGTTATGCCTGAGTAAAGAGAATAAATGATGAGAATACCAGGGAATTTACCTATGCTTTGATTTCGGATGTTGCTATGGTAGGGAAAAGCCTGTCTCTTTATATTAGAATATTTACCAGATAACAAAAATCATTACTTATGTTCTGGACTCTGACAAACTCCACTGGAAGGAGAAAATAATTTTGGGGGGGGGGCAGAATTGATCATTGTGTTCAAATAGTTGTCATGCAATAGAGATTAAATTTATTTTGTTTAGTCCTAAGAGGCAGATTGGGATTGGTGCTTCATAATTTACTGAGGGACAAAGAAAAAAAATCCCAACGAAAAGAGTGGCTACAAGTGGATTAAACTGGCATGCAAATGAGGATGACGTTTTCAGGTAGAGCTGGGGATTTTATAGAGGAGAGGTGTGAAGTGCAAATGGAAACAAGGACGCTAAAGTGTACATAAAGGGTCACTGCAGATAGTATATTGACTTAGAAAACCACATGATCTGTCTTATATTTTTGTTTATTTTGTTAAATATTTCGTAATTATATTTTAATCTGGTTCTTGTGCACTTAGTGCACAGAGTGTTTGCAAACTCTATATTAGAGAGCATTCATGTTTTAGATAGGGGATAACTGCTGTATTAAAAATCACCGTATAATCATTAAATTCAGACACATTTTAAGTACCTCTTTTTTAAGCTTATCTTTTTATATTTTTCTAATGATTTGAAAAATATTAAGATGAACTGAATCTTGTATTCTATTTTTTTTTTGCCATATTAATTTGAATGAGTGTTGTTTACTGACATTAGGAAATGACTTTTTCATTTTTTATTGCAGGACAAGTAAAAATATACTTTATGAAATGTTCAACCATTGTCTCAATGAAAGACTGTCTTATTTATTAGATATGTATTATTACAGTGAATATATTATGAATGATGAATGAATGTCTTTTAGATGTTTTATGCCTGGTTGCCATTTCTTATGTTTTATCATCTAATTCACTTATGGGTACTGTTAATGAGAATATTAGGACAGAAGTTTTTAAAAGGGAGTCATAGAAATGTTAGAAATCATCTACTCTAGTTTAACCTTATGATTGTAAAATCAGATGAACAATCTGAGGCTAAATTCAAAATTAATATACATAGTTGCACAATGATTACTTTTTAGTTATTTTGAATATTGTCTTCTGAAGAAAAATTTATTTTTGTGTATGTTTTTGTTTTTCAAATTTTTTTTTTAATATCTTAGGTTTAGGTTGTATGGCTTGGACAGATGATGGACAATTGCTAGCAGTGGCTACACAAAGAGGCTCACTCCATGTTTTCCTGACAAAACTTCCAGTGCTTGGAGACACTTTTAGTACCCGGATTGCTTATCTTACCTCCCTCCTTGAAGTAACTGTAGCCAACCCTGTTGAAGGGGTACGAAAACTGTATGCTATTTCAATTTTATTTAAAGTGATTCAACAAAAGTTCTAATAAGATTAATCATTTTTATAGGAGTTACCAGTCACTGTTTCTGTTGAAGTGGAACCTACCTTTATTGCGGTAGGTCTTTTTCATTTGGCTGTTGGGATGAACAATAGGGCCTGGTTTTATGCACTAGGAGACACAGGTAAATATAAAATTGATTCTGCCTCTTTAATTTGATAAATTTATGGTCATTTAATAAGAATAATCTTATGACATGTGTGACTGTCATCTTTAAGGAGCTAAAATTAATTTTTTTATTTATTGTGTTTTTTATTTGGCAACCTTGCTGTAAAAAGTAAAATTTTTCTAGCCTTTGATTCATCTAAAATTAGTTAATATTTATGCAGATTTAATTCTGCCAACCTTAGTAACAAAATTAAGTGTTAAATAGGCAACTGAATATCAAACTCTAGAATATCCTGTGAAGTCAAGAAGTGTGGACATATACTGCCTTTTGAGGCCATGGGAAAGAGAGGAGTGTGCCCAAGGTGCTGCATATTATGGGCGTAGAAGACGGAAGGATCTCTAGAATCACAGACCCTCAATGTTGGAAGAGAACTTGAGGACATCTAGTCCAGCCTATATGAGAACAACAGTCCCTTTGAAAATGTAACCTAGCTGATAAATGGTTATTTAACTTTCCCTTGGAAACTCTTAAGTGAAGAGGAAGTTCCCAGGTCCTGAGGAAGACTCTTATACTTTTGGATAAATCTTATCATTAGGCAGTTTTTCTTCCATTGGTTTGTAATGACTCTCTTGAAATTCCATTCCCTGCTCCTAGTTCTGTTCTCTGGAGGTAAGCAGAACTTAAGGCCTTCATTTACATGATAATCTTCATAATACATGAAGATGGCTAGCATGTACCTGATAAGTCTTCTCAAAAATGAAAATTTATATTTCCTGTGTGCAGTATTCATATGGTATAGCATCCAGTCCCCTCACCGTCCTAGTGATCTTCCTCTGTATATGCTTCAATTCTTCATAAAAGGTGGTGGCTAGAACTGAACACAGTATTCTAGATATAGCCAGACTAGGGAAGAGTATCCCAGGACTGTTACCTCCTTTATTCTGGACCTATGCTTCCCTTGATAAAGTCTATGATTGTACTAGCTTTTTGGATTGCCATATTTCACTTATTGACTTATTTTGAATTTGCAGTCTACCCCAAGCTCCCAGATATTTTCCACTACCAGTATAATAACTGTACTCCAAAATGAAATGATTTGTCTGGCATAACTTATTATTTTAATTTTTTTAAATTAATTTATTTTTAGTTCTCAACATTCACTTTTATAAGCTATTGAGTTCTGAATTTTTCCCCTTTCCTTCTCTCTCCCCAAGATAGCCTGCAGTCTGATATACATGTACAATCATATTGAACATATTTCCACATTAGTCATGTTGTGAAGAAGAATCAGAACCAAAGGGGAAATCCACAAGAAAGAAAGAAAAACAAAAAGAGAAAATAGTATGCTGAGATCTGCATTCAGACTTCATAGTTCTTTCTCTGGATGTGGATAGCATTTTCTGTCATGAGTCTTTTGGAATTGTCTTAGATCATTGCATTGCTAACAAGAGCTAAATCTATCAAAATTGGTCATCAGAGATGTTGCTGTTGTTATGTACAATTTTTTTCTGCTCACTTTACACAGCATAACTTATTCTTAATGAAGCCATGCTGGTTATTAATGATTCCTACTTCCTCTTTTTGTTGTTGCTTAGTTGTTTCAGTCATGTCTGACTCTGTGGCTCCGTTTGAGATTTTCTTGGCAAAGTTACTGGGTGCTTTGCCATTTCCTTCTCCAGTTCATTTTATAGAAGAGGAAACTGAGCACACAAGGTTAAATGACTTGCCTAGGGTCACACAGATAGTAAGTATCTGAGACTGAATTTTAACTCAAGTCTTCCTGACTTCAGGCCTGGCACTTTATCCATTATGTTACCTAGCTACTTACTTTTAAGTGCTTGTGAAACATCACTTCATGGTCATCTATACACCATGCTGCCTTCACCTGGACCATCATTCTAATCTCCATCAACCAGAATCTTAGACTGTGCCTTTTAGATGTTGAACTCTTATTGGGGGGGGAGGCATTTGCCTATGACCAGACCTCTGTGCCACTTCCTGGCCATTTTGATATCATCTTGCACATTCCTTTCCCTTTACAGCTCTCCTTTATGTGTGTTGCTTTCCTCCATTAGAATGTTTCTGAAGAGGACCAATGACATCATGGGTGATGTCTTCACTTGCTCATGAATTGGATTTAATTGGGGCAGAGTTGTCTCCAGTTGTCAGCCTCACTCTCTCTTCCAGAGTCTTCAGAGTCCAGAGACAAGACAAAAGTCAGGATGACTGGCCATGGTCTGAGATGCAGTGGATAACCTTGGCATCATTGATGTCTAAACAAGCTTTAAGTGCTCTAAGTGCTCCACAGTGCCTGCTTTAGCATGGCCTTTGGAACAATTGTTCTAATCTGCCTGTACCTTTAGGGGAGGTCTTCACATTTTTGGGATAGACAACTCCTCCTCAGCTCACTAATGAGTTGAGGCCTGTTGGTTACACTTAATCTGATTTAGCCCATCTGCTGAGATGATTTTACTGGAGTATGGCCACTATGCATGCTACAGCGTCTTGGTGCTGTGGGTGACAGATGGATACCAAAGGTAGATCAGCAGCCCACAAAAGGGCCTTTGGAAAGCCCTCACAGCAGTGGTACTCCCTGATCTCTTTAATCACAGGGACTGTCTTACACAACTATATACATTGTTAAGTGTATGTCCCTTTCCAATTTTTTTTTTATATGTTGCCTTTCCTTGTAAAGCTCCTTGAGAGTTGGGACCATCTTATTTTCCTATTTTCAGTCCCCAGTGCTTGGCACAGTGCTGTGGCCTTGACTCTGAGAAATTTAAAAGAAACTTCTTTTCTGTCTTGTTTCTTATCTCTATAGGAGCATTAACTCTTTCACACACTTTGGGGAACTTTTGTTCCCCCTTCTCAAAGGACTCTGCCTCTGAGGCAGTCTCCAACAATTCTGGGAGATTTAAGAGGAACTTTTCCCATGCACCTTTTCCCTTCCCTATAACACATCCAAAGTCTTGCTCCAGTTCATCAGATAACTTTGCCTCTTGAGCCGAGACCATCCGAACCTCCCATAGCGGGCTCCCACTGACGGTAACTTGTCAATATTTTTTCTCACAATAGTTAACTTTAACCAAACTACAACACAAGAAACTGAATCACCCATTTAGGTCCCCCACCTACCAAGGTCGTGTTTTCCTCCCACAGCCACTTCTCCAGCCTTTCTCTTCAGGAGTGCTAGTGAGATAGGGAGAGGGAAAGGGGGGTTATCTCCTCAGGGCATCTGAGAAATTACTCTTGATGCTTCTTCTGCTTCTTGGGCTTCTGCTGCTCCTTGTGTGACTCCTCTGCTTCTGTTCCTGGGTCCAGGTCTCTCTGGGCTGGTCTGGGATACTGCAGCATCTGCCAAAACACTGACTCTCCCACTCCTTTGGGGATAAGTCATTGTGGGTCTCCACAGAATTTCTACAACTCCCCCAGCCTTTCTAGCTCCCTTCTTATCAAGGGTACCCATAATTTTCAGCAAAACTTTTTCAAAGCCTCTAGCAGTAAGGGACACATTCTCCAACTCCTGGAGTGGGGTCCATACTCCATCCTCCCGTCCCTTGGGAGGGCTCCATAGACCCATAGCTACAAAAAATAACACAATAACTGGGAAACATTGGACAACTATCCCAGGCTCACTAAACCCCATACTTTCCTGTAGTCTGTGCAAATCCTGTTCATGACACCAAGTGTAAGACAGATAAAACAGAGCACACTTGAGGGCTGCTAGCATAGGTTCACTCTTGATTTGTTCAGTCAGGAAAGACACTAAAAAGGGGTTAGTAATCTTTATTCTAGTCTAGCTTTATCAGAAGAGGTTGCTGATAGTAAGAGCACAAACTCCTACAGAATTCCCTAGTCACCCTTCTCACAAGAACTGGTGAGCAGGGCGGGCAACTACCTCTATGTCTCGATGGGGTTAGTCAAGACAGGCATAACTTGTGCTTCTCCTAAGTCCCCAAGTCTCAATAGGGGTCAACTGAGGCAAACACTCATTCTCCTCAAGCCTTGATGGGAGCTTACCAAGGCATACACAGCATTCCAGCTTGTGCATTCAACCCCCAGGATTCCCCCCAATGGGGGCCAGTTGAGGTACACACAGCATTTGTGCATTCAACCTTAAGCATTTCCTATCTGGTGACCACCTGTTTTATGGGCCAGCAGACAAAGAAGGCATATTGCCAGCAATAACCTTACAAGTTAACATCACCTCATCCCTATATCTCACTACCCAGCTGCAGTGGATATTTATGTTATTTACCATTATATAACTATGAGCAAGCATGGTGGAGATGTTTTGAACCATGACTGTGGGAACTCATATCTAGTACCTGGGAGCCAAAGATTGTTATGGATATAGATCCTGGAAAAAATAACAAAAATTCAATTTACACAAACTAAAATCCACCTTACTTACACTAAAATTCACCTTACATACACAGAGAAACTTGCAAAGATTTTTCCTATTATTTATTTCCCTTCTAATTTTAACTGAAAACTTTTAAATTTTAGGTGGTCAGAATTATTCATTGTATCTTCTATGATTCTCCTGTTGCTCCAGTATTCTTGAGCTCTTTCCCTATCCACACATCTTGCCACCCACTTAAACAATAAAATCACCAAGTGGGCAACCAAAAAATGACCTTGCTTGTTATGTTACTGTACCTGGAAAAATCAATTTCATTATTTTAGAATCTTGAATTATATAATCCTTAGTATATAGAGGAGGTGAAACTTAAAATATTAAATTGTTTTTCCTGTAGGTGTAAAAAAACTGAAAGATATGGAATACCTGGGGACTGTTGTCAGTATGAGTCTTAATTCTGACTATGCTGCTGTGCTCTTTGAGGGAAAAGTTCAATTACATATGGTAAGGATATACTATATTTGTGCTCGGATTATAGATCCTTTGAAATGGCTTGTGCAAATCTTCTGTTGGGTAATTTTGCCAATGGAGCCTGCTAAACAAGCTGGCATCCTATTGCGCTGATCCCTAATCCCAGTCATTTGGTTTTACTTTCTTAGGTGCAAGCAGTTTACCTAAATACTTCCTCCCAAACATTCACTGTCATTCTATTTGAGGTTGCTTCTCTTGTCTCAAGTGTGATACAGTGCAGCAATTATAGAGCTCATTCTACTGTTCTCTTTAGACATCTGAATCTATTGTTCCCCAACTTGCTTCCATTCTCAGAATTTTTAATGCACTATTTATTTCCTTTTCTATTTTCTGAGGCAATCACATTACATGCAATCATTGAGGAACTGGCCCAGTGCTATGTGTTTTCTGGTTTAGCCAAAGCAATTTTATCACTTATGACCACAAAAAAAAGAACAAGACTACAGATACTTACCAATAACTTGTCATGGGACTTAGCTTGTACAAACAGGCATGGAGACAGGAAATAGAAGATAATGTATGGGAAACAGTGAGAGAATCAATTTGACTGGAACTTAGAGAAGCGAAGGAAAATAGTATGCAATAAGCCTGGAGATGTAGGCTGGAGCTGGATTATGAAGGACTTTGAAGTCTTAATTAAGCGGGTTGTATTTTATCCTGGAGGCAAAAAGGGAGTCTGCTGGAGCTTCTTGAATGGGAGAGTGAGAGTGCTTTAGGAATGTCAATTCAGCAGCAGTGTGGAAGATGGATTGGAGAGGGGTGAACTTGGAGGCCCAATTAGTTGACTCCTTCAGTAGTTCAAAGGATGAAGTGATGAGGACTGGAAAATAGGGTAGGGACCTTATGAGTGGAGAGAAGAGATGGAGTTAAGAGATGTTGTGGAAGTAGAATTGAAAAGACTTGGTAATAAACCACTGATCTGAAGGGTGTGAATGAGAAGGAATGGTTGATGATAATTCTGAAGTTGTGAAGCTAGAGGACTGGAAGGATGGTGATATTCTCACAGAAATAGTGAGATTAAAAAAGGGGGTCATTTGGGGGGAAGATAATGACATCTGTTTTGAACATGTTGAATTAGAGGTGGATATGGAAGTAGAGCTCAGAATAGAGAGGTAAGGTTGCAAGTATAGTTGTGGGGAGTTACAGAGATGCTTGATGAACCCATGGGAACTGATGAGATCACTGAGAAAAAGTTTGTGAGGAAAAGAAAAGGCCTAGGACAGAGCCCTTGTGTATTTGCGTGTATAACATGAGATGTGGATGATGATTCCACAGAAGAGACTGAGAAGGAGCAGCCAGACAGGGAACAGGGAGGAGAAAGGGAAAAATACCTTTCTCTACTACCTAATTTCTTTTCCCTTAGCTTCATAAACATAAGATTATGATCTTATGACTGTCCTCCTGACTGTATTTGTGATCTTTTTATGTCTTCTTCACTCTCTTAACATAGTCAATCCTCAAGAGTCTTTCCACATGTAGAGCAAGTCCTACCTTTTGCACTGATGATCAAGATAATTTTGAGGAAGAATGTGCAATAACTTACCTATTGAAACTCTTCTTTTGTCTTTGTGGTGTTAAGGGTATTGAATAATGATCTATTTGTTTATTGCTTATATAACCTTAAACAGTATTACTGATGTGCGGTACAGTATGCAGTATCTTAATGTGCACTGTCTTTTGGATATTATGATCCATGTCACAAGAAAAAGTCTTAATATTTCACTATCTATAATATTTCAAATTTCATGACTTTTGAGATTGTTTGAGCTCCTGGCATCACAAGTGTGGGTCCACATATTAGTTTGAGATCAATTAGTAGAGTAATTGAGAGCAGTCAATAAGAAGGAAAGAATCCTCTTGAGGGGAAAATGAAGGCATGATTAAAGAAAAAAACCACACAAACTTAAATTTCAAAACTAGATTGAGTCCAAAGGATGGCAGAACACTGGATCCAAAGGGTGAGATGGGAGCCTGAGGTTACAGTGAATGATTAGAAAAATCTGTGGAATGAATTTGTAATATGCCAGAGTGAAAGAATTAAACAGAATAGTGATAAACCTGAACGAGTTAAGTTTTCATTTAGCAACTTGCTAAATCTAGCATTCTTCCATGTTGGCAACATGCCAGCCATATCCTTTCATAGCTCTACAACACTGGTATTATTGTGGGACCCTGAGAATTGATTTACTATATCATTGTATTGGTATTTCATTTCATATTTTAGATAGAAAGTGAAATTTTGGATGCTCAAGAAGAAAGAGAAACTCGTCTTTTCCCAGCAACAGTGGATGAATACAGAATTTTGTGTCACACATTAACTGGTGATTTTCTGATCTATGGTACTGATGTATGTATGTCATTTTCATTTGTTATCCAATTCATTATGTAGGAGTTGCTAATTTTTATTCTTTTTACTTCTTGAAACCTACAAAAATCCAAGAGAAAAATTTATCATAAGAAATCATCTAATTTTTTACCCTGGAGATGGTTAAGAATGTTAACAAAAAAACCTAACAAACCTCAAAACCAGCCATCTTACTTGGATTATTTATTTATTTAGTGGTTTATTTTTCCCCAGTTACATGTAAAAACAGTTTTAATATTCATTTTTAAAACTTTGAGTTACAAATTTTCTCCCTTCTTCCCTCCCCAAGTCCCTCATTGAGAAGGCAAGGAATTCAATGTAGGTTATACATGTATAGTCATGCAAAACACTTCCATAATAGTCATGTTGTGAAAGACTAACTGTATTACCCTCCATCCTATTTCCCTCACCCCCATTTTTTCTCATCTTTCTCTCTTTTCACCCTGACCCTTCTCAAAAGTATTTTGCTTCTGACTGCCCCTCCCCCAATCTGTCCTACCGTCTATCATTCCCCTCATTCCCTTCCCCCTATTTTCAGGTAGGGTAAGATAGATTTCTCTACCCAGTTGTGTATGTTATTCCTTCTTTGAGTAAATTCTGATAAAAGTAAGGTTCACTCATCTCCCCATTTTTCCCCTCCACTGTAAAAGTTTTTTCTTGCCTCTTTTATGTGAAATAATTTGCCCCTTTCTACCTCTCCCTTTCTCTTTCTCCTGGTACATTCCTCTCTTACCCCTAAATTTTATTTTTTAGATATCATCCATTCATATTCAACTCACACCTATTGCCCTTTGTCTCTATATACCTCTAACTGTCCTAATAATGAGAAAGGTCTTGTGAGTTATAAATATCATCTTTCCATGTAGGAATGTAAACAGTTTAACTGTAATATGCCCCTTATGATTTCTCTTCCCTGTTTACCTTTTTGTACTTCTCTTGAGTCTTGTATTTGAAAATAAAAATTTCTATTTATCTCTGGTCTTTTCTCAAGAATGCTTGAAATTCCTCTATCTTATCGGATGTTCATTTTTGCCCTTATGGATTATATTCAGTTTTGCTGGGTAAGTGATTCTTGGTTGTAATTCTAGTTCCTTTGCCCTCTGTAATATCATATTCCAAGCTCTCTGATTCTTTAACGTAAGAACTGCTAAATCTTGTGTTATCTTGATTGTGTTTCCCATGATACTTGAATTGTTTCTTTCTGGCCGCTTGCAGTATTTTCTCCTTGACCTGTGAACTCTGAAATGTTCCTGATAGTTTTCATTTTGGATTCTTGTTCAAGAGGTGATCACTGGATTCTTTCAATTCCTATTTTATCCTCTGGTTCTAGAATATCAGGGCAGTTTTCCTGGATAATTTCTTACAAGATGGTGTCTAGGCTCTACTTTGATCATGGCTTTCAGGTCATCCAAAAAATTTTAAGTTATCTCTTCTGGATCTGTTTTCCAGGTCAGTTGTTTTTCCAATGAGATATTTCACATGGTCTTCTATACTTTTCATTATTTTGGTTTTGTTTTATGGTTTCTTCATTTCTCATAAAGTCTTTAGCTTCCATTTGCTCCATTCTAATTTTTAAGGAATTATTTTCTTCTGTAAGCTTTTTCATTTGGCCAATTCTTCTTTTTAAAACATTCTTTTCTTCACTGGCTTTTGGACCTCTTTTACCATTTGACCTGGTCTGTTTTTTAAGATATTATTTTCTTCAGTATTTTTTATGTGTCTTTTACTAAGCTGTTGACTCATTTTTCATAATTTTCTTGCATCACTCTCATTTCTCTAAACAATTTTTCCTCTCTTATTTGATTTTCATAGTCTTTTTTTGAGCTTTCCTATGACCTGAGACCAATTCATATTTTTTATTAGAGGTTTTGAAGCTTCAAGAGTTTTATGCAGCTATTTTCAGAGATGCTTCTAGGGACTTGTAAATTTTCAGTTCTTTCAAGGTGGTATGATTTAAGGAGAGGTATTTATTCCTCTCCTGGCCTGTGCTCTGGTTTATGAGCAACCATAAGCATGCTATTCTGCCCTGGAACTGTGACGAGGGTCCCCCCTTCACTGGGCTCTACTAGTGCGCCTCCTCATCCTGAGACTGCTATCCAGGACTGGGACCTGGATCCTAGTCTGGACAAAGCAACAGAATCCTGCCTCTGTGCTGGCATGAAGACCCCTGTAATCTCCTTCTGATCAGTTGCTTGACCCCTTACTTTCTGTGGGCTAAGAGATCCAGAAGCAACTGCTACCTCTGCTGATTCAGTCACTCTTATGGCCTGCTTCTGGTTTCCTGGGGCCTGGGTTGTGCTGGCATGGTCTGTGTTTGACAATGCTCCACTCTTACCCAAGTGCAACCTTATGATTTGTCCTTAACATTTGTGGGTCTAGAAACCACCACTGCTGTCAGTAGTTCAGATGCCCTGAGGTCTGCTCCTGGTTTGACGGGGCTCTGTCTACCCCAGCATGGACTACACTAGACTGCACTCCTCTCTCACCCTGGTGCAATAGACTTTTCCTATCAACCTTCCAGGTTGTCTTATGCTAAAAATTTGTTTAACTCTGTCTTTTTTGTGGTTTTTGCTGCTCTAGAATTTGTTTAGAGTCAGTTTTCAAGGTATTTGGAGAGGCCAAGGGAGAGCTCAGGGGAGTTCCTGCCTTTACTCTGCCATCTTGGCTCCAGCCATCTTACTTGGATTATTTATGTGTTCTATGTAAAGAATTAGATCACTTGGTCTCTTGAAATCTCTTTACTTTTAAGGGACTTTAAAACTTATTTTTCTTACTCAACACTTTCATGTAATCATTTTTTAATTCAAAAGGTACAATTTGTTGGAAATTGGACTGATGGGGTGCTTCAGATCACTGTTGTACTGTTTGGTATGTTGAAACAGTAACAATGAACCATCGCCATTAATTCTAAGAATATTATTCATCAATTAAATTGTATCAGACCTTTTAAATGGAAGTGGGACATTGTTTACAATGCATATGTCTTCATACTGAAAATAAAGAGCGGAAAACTCTTTTGAATAAGAATTGAACTAAATCAAATCAAAATTCATTTGAACAAATCTTGATTTGTTCATTGTTTTGTTCAGTTTGTTCATTCATTCATCAGTCAGCAAGCATTGATTCCTACAATAGGAAAGTCTCAGTTCTAGCTTTTGAGTTGTACAAAGATAAATAACTCACATTTCCTAACACCAGTGAATTTACTGTTGAGTTGATTAATTTCTTTGGCTGTGCATAGATGCACAAAGTGTAGATAACTAGAAAAATTAGTTATCCTAAGTCAAGGAGGAAGATTTTCTTGTTCAGTCATTTTTCAGTTGGGTCTGATACTTCATGTCCCCATTTGGGGTTTTCTTGACAGAGATACTGAAGTGGCTTGTATTACCTTGTCCAGCTCATTTTATGGATGAAGAAACTGAGGCACATTTAAGTGACTTGCCCAGCATCACAAATAAGTGTCTGAGGCTAGACTTGAACTCAGGAAGATGAGTCTTCCTTACTCTAGGTCCAGTACTCTATTCATTGCACCACCTAACTGATAGGCAAATTTTAGCTCAGACATATTTGTCATTAAGAATTGATGGAATGGGACCCATAAATAAAAGGAGTTCAAAAGGTACAAGATAGATAAAGGAAGTAATGGTAGAAAATCATTGCATATTAAGAAGATGAAACCACACACCAGAGTGGGAATATGTGAAGGCTAAAGGAACAGTATGAGTATTGTCATTGGAGTATACTGCAGATCACATGGATGTAAAGAAGAAACAGATGAACTGGGAAACACTGCAAACCTAGTACAGCAACATGATATTTAAATGATGGGACTTCAATTATCCATCATTTGTTGGAGCGCTCTCTCTCTCTCTCTGTCTCCTTCCCTCCTTCCCTCCCTTCCTCCCTCCCCTCCCTCTCTCTGTTTCTCTGTCCCTGTCTCTCTCAAAAGCAGAACCATCATTTTCTTAACTTGCCTTAATGATAATTTAATCAGTTAAAAGGTAGAGGAATGAGAAAAATTTTCTCCTTAGATAATCTGATTAGAATTCAAATATAGTAGCTCCATTCTCATTCATGAAGAAAAGATCTTATTATAGAAATTTTTAAATATGTTGTCCTTTTTTTTTTATTGTTAGTAGTCCTAACAGATTCTCATTAAATGCTCTTGGGATGACTTTGCTTTTGTTGCTTCACTCACTATCCTCTCAATAAACCTTCCCACCAACCCTTGCGTTACTTTTCTTTAAAATGATGTGACAATATTTATATTATTTTACCATCCCCTATGAGGTTTTAAAAAAAGTTTTATGATGCCTTTTTTGTATCACAACTATTCTCTGATATACTCTTCTATACTGAATTCTCCCTTGTTGACTTGGAAAAAAGTTACATTAACCAGCCAGCATTGTAGTTTGGTCTGACAGTTTATATAAAATTCTACATTTATAGCCCCTCACCTCTGTTGAGAAGAAATATCTTTCATTAGCTATTCTCTGGGGCCAATATTGATTATTACAATTAATTGGAATTTACCTACCTTTCAGTAGTGTTTGTACTTACAATTACTATGTTTATTGTCTTCCTGGCACTGCTTACCCCATTGCATCAGTTCATACAGCCCATACTTTTTTTGAGTTCCTCTTATGCATCATTTCCATGGCACTATGTGATAGGTTATTATGATTCATAATATAATTCAGTCAGATGTTCCTTAATAGTGGGGCAAACTTCGCTTGCAATTTTTGATGCTATAAAAATGCTACCTTGGGTATTTTTGTATACCTGAGGCATTTCTTTCTGAATTTGACTTCTTTGAAATAAATACCTAGTAGTGATATTACTAGGTCAAGAGTATAAACAGGTTAGTGACTTACCTTTCATCATTGTACTTTTTAAAAACTATTAACTTGCTTACTTTCTTCCAGCTTCTCCAGTACTGAATATTTTTATCAGTTTGATCCTTGTGAGATAAAGCCTCAGTTTTAACTTCTTTTATTATTAATTTGAAGGATGCTTACATATTTCTATACATATTCTGAACATACTCATATAACATATTTTGATAGTTTGCAGTTCTTTTGGTCAAGAGATCTTGATTTTACAATATGTGTTTATGTCTCTGTAAGATTTTACAAATGTATTTATATTCTACAAGTGTTATTCTTGGTTGCTATATATCCTTGGCAAGGAGACAAGTGCTCATTGATTGAGACTACAGACTAGACTCTTTTTTCTCTTCATTGTATCATTTAATTCACATGAATTAGTAAATGGTGATAATTCAAGATAATCATGAGAGTTTTGAGTAAGATGAGCCTGCAGTTTTCTGTAATGCAATCTATTTCTTTGACTCTTAAGAAGAAATTGAATCATTTCACCTTTTAAAAATTCTTTTATGCCATTTGCCATTTTTTTGTGGGTATGTCAACAGATTCCTTTGTTTCTGGGTATAAGTGCAAGGATTAGAAAGGTGATCAGGTTCTCCTGCCCATTCCTCAAGATTTAGCAGAAAATGATTTCTTAAATGTATAGTTATGAAACAAAACTCAACACACAAATCACTTGTGTTCCAATAAAATTTATAGAAAGATATGAATTATTGAAGAAAATGAATTTTATAGCTGTCTAGATCTTGTATTATTAATGGTGATTAAAGGGAGCATGAAAACTTCTAGGCCCATTTAGATATTGTTTGCATTATGGGACTATTACTCTGTCAACATTCTTTGTTCTAATACTAGCACCAGTATCTGCGTGAGGGTTGTTTGATGAGTCTTTGATAGCAATGTAATTTGAGACTGAATTATTCTTATAAAGAAAAACTCTGCTTCTGATTTGCTTGTCAGTGAGACCCTGATTCTCCAGTGTTCTTGAAAATTTAAGAACTCTAATAGACCAGAATACATATGCCTGGCTTTTCCATGCTCATGCTTTGAGATAACTCAGTTACAGTTCATATTTAAGATTCTCAGAAACCTCAGATGTGGGAGCTTGTTGCCAGAGGAAAACCTGTTATAGGCTAGTTCTTCAAATTAAACTAAGTATTATATACGGTGAATGTCCTTGGGAGGTAGCAGCCACCTCAGGAGAGACAGCTGGTTCATCTTGGATACCAGTAAATATCCTGAGAATGATCGTGACAGAAACTATTTGGGGGGAGAGAGAGAAAGGAGAAAGCCTTTTGAAAAAGTTATACAGGGAAAAAAGGCTTGTGGAATTTTTGGCACACAAATTTATGAGGCTTCAAACAGATATACTTCAAATGAAATGATTAACTCTTAAATATAAGCAAAAAAATTAAATTAAACTGTGCTTAATACAAATGTTTATCTGCTTAGGAAAGGATCTACCAGAATGGGGGTTGCATTTATAGTTTCAGCAAATGATAACAATTGCCCCTTCAAAGCCCAACCTTTCATCTGTCTGTGCCAGGAGCCTACAGAGAGTGTAATGGCAGTGCCATCCAAGGAAATTTGCTAGTCTCTTCTCCCCACAAGAGAGACTTTCATTCTTGCCAGGAGAAGCAGCAGAAGGTTGGGGTTGGAGGCCTCTCTGGTCCCCTCAGAGAGAAGGGGTACTCGACTAGAGTGTTATGTATCTGTTCTCTTAAATATCATTAGTCTAGGGTGTGTGATTTAATCTGCTTTCTGATGTTTTGTCATTTTTAGGGAGGGAAGGAGGATCCTACACTGTATATCTACATACCAATTTCACAATGAACACACATAAAGATTAGTAAAGAAAGCCTATTTATCTGAATTGGTAGCAAAACAGAAATCAAAGAAGATAAACATAGGAGGATGTATACGCCAGACAACAGAGTGAAAGAACTTTCCCTTTGGAAGGGGAGATAACTCATTTCAACCAAAAGAGAGAATACTTAATCTCACCCAAAGGGAAATTCCCCAAAGACTCTAGTATAGCAAGCTGAAGATAGTGACATGATAAAGATTGCCAGCTCCCTTCATATTTTTCTGTAGTTTTTTCCTTCACCGATCTGAAGTGGGGTTGATTTGATCCATCTTCCTCCTCAAAGGTAGAAGCCAGAAACATCCAAAGCAATTTGAAGCTTGAAGAAGACCTGAAGCTGGGAGTGGAGGGTGGAGCCAAGATGACAGAGTAGAAGCAGAGATTTGCTAGAGTTCTTTTGGCAAGTCCAGCCAAATACCTGTAAAAAATGACTCTAAACAAATTCTGGAGCTGCAGAACCCACAGAATGATAGAGTGAAGCAAATCTCCAGCCCAAGACAGCCTGAAAGGTCAACAGAAAGTGTCTATCTCACTGTGCTGAAAGCAGAGCACAGCCCAATGTGGGCTGTGTCAGCACAGAGAGAACCTGAGCAGTCCATGGTGGGACTGAATCTCTGGCCTCTGTGGCAGTTTCCAGATTACACTACCCCAAAACTCTGAGGACAAATTGGAAGGTCTGTAAAAAAAACCTGTGGGACCTGTTTGAGAGAGTAGAGTGGTCTGGCCCCAGCCCCAGGGTAGTAGAGGAGGCAGAGGAGCCTGCTGCAGCAGCAGCAGGGGCAGGAGACTGTTTATGAATTGTGGGGGGATTGAGTGGTTGACAGTACAACCCCCTCTAACCCCACTGGAAGCAGAGAACCTTAACAGCTCAGAAGTCAAGTAAATGACTGGAGAAATGAGCAAAAACTGGAAAAAAGAATTTATAGAATCTTATTTTGAGAATAAGGAAGACCAAAATATACAAACGGAAAAAGACAAAAAAAAAAAAAAGGTCAAGTTCCTATATCCAAAGCTTCCAAGTAAAATATGAATTGGTCTCAGGACATAAAAAAGTTCAAAAAGGATTTTGGAAAGCAAGTAAGAGAAGTAGAGCAAAAATTAGGAAGAAAAATGAGAATGATGCAAGAAAATAATGAAAAATGAGTTAACAGCTTGCTAAAGGAGACCTCCCAAAATTGCTGAGGAACACAATACCTTAAAAACAGACTAACCCAAATGCAAAAGAGATCCAAAAAGCCAATGAGTTGAAGAATGTCTTAAAAAGCAAAATTGGCCAGGTAGAAAAGGAGGTCCAAAAGCTCACTGAAGAAAATAATTCCTTAAAGATTAGAATGGAGCAGATGGAAGCTAATGACTTTATGAAAAATCAAGAAATTATAAAACAAAACCAAAGGAAGAAGACCTGAAGCTAGAGGAATCCCAAAGAAGACTGAAGAAACTGTTGATCTTCCCAATCATCAACTTCACTCTGCCCCACATATAAAGTAGAGTATCCATCTCCACTCTTGAGGAAATAGTCCCATACCAATGGATTTTGGCATTATTGCCAGATTACCAAAGGGATCACATCTGTATTGACTGAGGCACAGAAAGTGTATATTGAAGAGGAGTGTAAATAACTTATTATTGATTTGATAATTATTGAATAGACTACCCCAAAGTGCTATCATATTTGTATAGACTTTGTTGACTACTTTTAATGCCAAGCCTTAGCTTCACTTCTACACCTATGGCTTTTAAAAGTTTTAATGGAAAGAAGCCATTTAAAGCAATCATCATTCATTTAATAACAATATTAATTCACATTTTTGGACATATAAAGTGGACCACAATAGATATGGAAGTTACCTGAACAAAAATTCATATAATATTAAGGAAATACAGGGCCCATCAACCTAGGGTACTATAGAAAGATTGACATCAGAAAGGAAGAAGGGGATTGATAAACATTCCCAGAGGATATGAAAAATAGATTAAAAACTCTTGAAACAAGCAGGTATTACTTCAGCCAGAAATAGTAAAGGCTTACAATAGATATTTGCTATTAGACTCATCAAATGTAACCAAATGTGATTTACCTTCAGATAGAGCCTATGGAATGGCTTAGATACACCAGTAGAATCGAAAGGCCCATCATGGGTGACATAAATATGAAGTAAGTCAACAATATATTGTCAAAGAAACATTTCTAAAATGGTTGGGTCATGCAGGAGAGCAACTTTCTATTGTTTATAGAAAGGTGGAGGTAGAGATCTCTGATGACTATTTAGTAACAAAATACCTCTATCAAAAATTATAGAAGGATTATCTATAAGAATATCCTTAAGGTTTAACGTTGCCTCCAACTTCCCATTCTAGCTCCCTTTTTTCATTTAACTCCCCCTACTTGAAAGTATGCTTCTTGAGGACTGGAACTGTCCTGCTTGTTTTTGTATTCTTAGCATTTGGCATAGTGCCCAGACCATAGTGAATATTTAATAAATGCTTTGTAATTTAATTTATTTAAGAAACCCACACTTTGTGATAGATACATATTATGCAAGGAAACAGTAGAAACTGTAACATAGCATTATAGGTTGCAAAAAAAATTTTTCTACTCAACATTTAGCAAGATATAACCTGGTAGCTAAAATTATACATAAAAAACTCAGTATTCTTCAGAAGCTAGGAGATACCAAATCATGTCACAAATACAGATATCAAAATAACTCTAAGAATTCAACAAATAAACTGTTAGAACAAAGCCTCCCTTTCTCAGACTATCACCATCAGCTCAGAAGATCACACACTAAAAAGAATAACCACAGAAATAGAAAAACACTAAAAGATTTGATATTTTCCCCCTTAACATTAAATACAGAAGCGTGCATAGAATTTAAAGAAATCAGCTAAAGGATTTATTTTTTAAAAAATTTATTTATTTAACTTTTAACGTTCATTTTCACAAAATTTTGGGTTCCAAATTTTCTCCCCACCTCTCCCCACTCCCACTCCAAAACGCTGAGCATTCTAATTACCCCTATCACCAATCTGCCCTCTCCTCTAACATCCCTCCTTCCCTTGTCCCCATTTTATCTTTCGTCCTGTAGGGCCAGATAACTTTCTATACCCCATTACCAGTATTTCTTATTTCCTAGTAGTAAGAACAATACTCAACAGTTATTCCTAAAGCTTTGAGTTCCAACTTCTCCTCATCCCTCCCTCCCCACCCATTCCCCTTGGGAAGCAATCAATTCAATATAGGCCATATCTGTGTAGTTTTGCAAATGACATCCATAATAGTTGTGTTATGTAGGACTAACTATATTTCCCTTCATTCTATCCTGCCCCCCCATTGCCTCTGTTCTCTCTTTGGATCCTGTCCCTCCCCAAGAGTGTTGACTTCATATTGCTCCCTCCTCCCACTGCCCTCCCTTCCATCATCTCCCCCACCCTGCTTATCCCCTTCTTCCTGTATTGTAAAATAGGTTTTCATACCAAAATGAGTGTGCATTTTATTCCTTCCTTTAGTCAAATGTGATGAGAGTAAACTTCATGTTTTTCTCTCAGCTCTCCTCTTTTTCCCTTCACTGAAAAGTCTTTTGCTTGCCTCTTTTATGAGAGATAGTTTGCCCCATTCCATTTCTCCCTTTCTCCTCCCAATATATTTCTCTCTCACCACTTAATTTCATTTTTTT
>CM053772.1:196074963-196090590 GCA_028658325.1 Potorous gilbertii
TTGGCTAATTCTGCTTTTGAAAGCATTCTTCTCCTCGTTGGCTTTTTGAACCTCTTTTGTGGGTCTCCTTTAGCAAGGTGTTGATCTGCTTTTCATAGTTTTCTTGTATCTCATTTCTCTTCCCAATTTTTCCTCCACCTCTCTAACTTGATTTTCAAAATTCTTTTTGAGCTCTTCCATGGCTTGAGTCCATTGAATATTTATTTTGGTTGTTTTGGATACAGAAGCCTTGGCTTCTATGTCTTTCCCTGATGGTAAACATTGTTCGTCCTCATCTGAAAGGATGGGAGGAGATATCTGTTAAAGTAATCCTCTATGGTCTTATTTTTTTTCCCTTCTTTGGGCATTTCCCAACCAGTTACTTGACTTTTGAGTCCTTTTTCAAGAGTAGGGTATACTCTGGGAAATCTGTGAGATCTCAGTTCCTCCAAGGTGGCACAATCAAGTGTGTACTGGTCTGGACACAGAGAAGGATTTTGTGCCCAGGATCTTAGCAGATACCTCTCCACAGTCACTAGGCCTCCAGTTCCACAAAGTCGGCACTTGAGGTTGATTTTCAGATAAGCTGGATGGGCAGGGCCACCATTCAGTTTGAGACAAAGACCAGCTCAGGCAGGGCCTCTACCCAGGGCTGAGATAAGACTCAACTCTTCAATGCCCCCAGGAGTTTTTATGCTCCAACAATGGAGCTTCCATAGGGGCTGCTGTGCTGGCTCTGTGGCAGCTGCCTGCTGTAGGAGCTATGGGAAGGCCCTTCTCCCTTCCTGGCCCCCTAATAAAACCCCCTGATAAAACCCTGATAAAAAGGTCACTGACCTTTGGTGCCCGTGGGCCGAGGGATCTGAGGACCCGCTACTGGGACTGGAGATTCTGCCCCCGAGGTGTCATCCTCCCAGTGTCTCGTTACGCCATGGCCAAGGTTGGGCTGGTCTCCGTGCTCGGCTCCCGTGTCTGGCCCAACTGACATTTCAGGGGGCCTTTCAGGTCACTGTGGGCTGGAAATCTCCTCCACTCTGTTGTTCTCCACTTCTGCTGCTCCAAAATTTGTTGAGAGTCCCTCTCTACAGGTATTTTATGGGCTATGGGGGGAACCCTGCATAAGTGTGTCTTTCTAGTCTGCCATCTTGGCTCTGCCCAGCTAAAGGATTTAGGGAAAATGTTTGTAATAAATATAAAACCCCCAAAAATTTAGATGCTAAGGCATTTGAAGCTTATCAATTAAAAAAAATAAATATAAAACCCAGGATCACCTTGAATTTTTCATTTGAAAGTAACTTTATTCCCAGTTGCTGATTGTGTAGAAAAAATATACAGTTTGCAATATCTTCTTTGTCCAGCCAATACAATGTAGAGAACTTTATCCTAAAGAATTACTGTATGTAAAAATGCCTTATGTAGCAATATGCTCTATATTTCCTCAAGCATTGACATTGAAAGGAAGGATATATTAGAGATGATCCAGTTCCCCCCCTTCCCTCCCAGTGTTCTTTCCTATTCTCACACTGAAATGGCCATAAATATACTTCTCTTTCATTTGTAGTGTTTCTTGCTTGTTGTCACTGTTGATCTCTGTTTTACATGATATATGGAAGGTTTCAAGATGAGGTTTTGAGGCTATTAAAAAAGGTTTTCTCCCTTTAATGTTCCTTTGAAAATATGATTTTAATGTGCTAAAGGAAAAGTGAATTTCCTGATCTGTTTAGATTAGGTAATTGATAACAGTAGCAAATTAGAAATAAGTTCTCATTTCAGTTTTAAATTTTTATTATATAAAATATTTAATAAATTATTATTATTAGAATTCTTAGTATTTTAATTTATAAGAATGTCTTTTTAAATTTTATTTTTAAAATTCTGAACTAAAATTAATATTTCCATTTATAAAATGCAAAAGAAAAGGGAAACTATATGTGAAAATATCAATCTTGATTACATATAGCTAGAGTTAAAAAACATGTAGTAAATTCAATATGCTGCCTGCTTTTAAAAAAATTTAGTTGATATCTTTTGTTCATACATTGCCAGAATTTCTCCTCTTATATTTCTTATCTTCCCTAGATAGTTTTCCCTTGTGACAAATATTTTTTAAAAAATGATGTAGAAAAATATTAACAAAACTGATCAATACATTGAAAAACACTGAAAATGTACATAAAGTTCCATATTTATGAACCTCTTCCCATCTCTTTGAAGAAGTAGGGTTGGGGTATCATTTTATATCTCTAACTTGGATCCTTATTTTTAATTTTTGAATTCTTAAATAAAATTCACTTTTAATTGTTTTGTGGTTCTTTCCATTTACATTTTGTAGTTGTGTATTCAACATATTGCTTTCACAACTGTTTTGCTTGTTTGTGTGTTCTTAACTCCAGTTATCTTAGCATTTAACAAAATGACTGACTCTTCTTTTTTTGTGGCTATACTTTTCCTTGCTCCCCAAGTGAAAAAAAAGAAAAATACAATTCTTGTACAAATAAATACAGTAAAGCTAAACAAATCCACATATTTCATATCTCCAAAATATATCTAATTTTGTACTTTGAGTCCTTAACCCTTCTTCCAGAAAGTGAATAGTTTTCCCATCATATGCCCTCTGGAATTGTGATCAGTAATTACTTTGATCAGAGTTCTTAGGTGTTTCAGTTATTTTTATTTACAGTACTGTATAAAGTATTTCTTGTTTCTACTCACTTCACTATGCATTGGTTCATGCAAGTCTCAGGTTTCTCTGAAATCAACCCTTTCATTATTTCTTATGATTCAGTAATATTCCATTACATTCACATATCTTTTTAATTTGGCCACTCCTCAATTGATAGACACTCCCTTTCTTTCTAGTTCTTTGCTATCACCACAACAAAAATCTGTTATAAATATTTTAATACACATAAGTTCTTTTCCTCTTTCTTTGATTCCTGTGAAAGTATAGGTGTAATGGATACAGCTGAATTAAAAGTTACAATTTAGTGGCTTTTGGAGTGTAGTTCCAAATTGCTTTCTAAAATGACTAAACCAGTTTACATCTGTGCCTGCCAAGTGACAGCCCCCTAACATTTGTCATTTTCCTTTCTGGCTGTCTTTGCCAATCTAATAGATAAGAGATAGAACCTGAAAGTTCTTTTAATTTGCATTAAATTTATAGGAATTTCATTTCATTTGTACCCAAAGGATGTTTAAAGTAAATTTATGCTTATTTTACTTCACCTGGGTCATTTTAGTCATTTGTTCACCTCATATTTAAACCTTATTCAAAAGAATAAAGCATCAACAAGATTTTCACCCCTTTGCTCCATCAGTCATCCTTTTTCTTTCTTGCAGCCTCAGTCTCTCTCCTGTTTTCTATAAACAGGTTCAAATCTATTTTCTCCTGAAAAGAAAACCCAACAAAACTACATTGTCATTGCCTCAGGCTGTCACCTCATTTTTGTGTTTGTTTTTGCTGACAGATTTCTTGAGTATACTTTTTCCTTTAAACTTTTCCTTATGCTATTTCCCCATCTACTCTTTTGTTATTTCTATTTCCATCTCTCAATGGAAACCACTGTGTCAGAGGTCAAAGGTAACTTTTTTTGTGTCAGATGAAATTTTCTCAGATTTCATCATCCTCAATCTTTCTGTTTTCTGCTGATCCTGTTAACCATTTCCTTTTTTAAAAAAGTTAAACCATATTGTCTTTACTCATAAAGTTTGTCACAAAAAGGGATTAAACTTCTTCTCCTTGACCCCTGAATGCAGAAGTGGGGGTCATGGGTGGAAGTTGTAGGAAGACAACTTTAGGTTCAATGTAAGGAGAAACTTCCCAACAACTAGAGCTGTTCAAAAATGGAAAGAGCTGCCCTGGAAAATATAAAGTTCCCCTTCTCTTTAGGTTTTCAAAGAGATGCTAAATGACCAAGCAGTTATTCAACAGCCAGAGTTTATTAAACAATTACAAAATGCCAGACACTGTGCACTTGGTAGAGATATTGCAAAGGGGATTCCTGTTCAAGCTAGACTTGTCTTCATCTTAGATTCTGTGATTGTGACTCTTCCGTTGGTTTCTAAGATAATTACATTATTCCAGTCCTTGAAGGAGGAAATGGCAAACCAACTCTGCTATCTTTGCCAAGAACCCCCAAATTGGGTCATGAAGAGTCAGACATAACTAAAAAATAACCGAGCAACAAGTTCATATTATCAATCTGATCATTCTTTTTGGTTGGTTCCTCTTTCTTCCTCAAAGCCCCCTAAATCTAGGTTCTGAAGATTTTGTTCTAAGCCCTCATTTCTTTCTATAGTTTCTCCCTTGGAAATTTCATTTATTCTCACAACCAGGTAACTGTATCTGAAATTTGTGTGCTAGTCCTAAACTCATACTTAGCTCCAATCTCACATTTCCAGCAGACAGCTCTATCTTGGATGTCCCACTGAGATCTAAAATTCAGCATATCTGAAACTGGATTCTATCCTTCTCCCCTCAAACTCCCAGTCTGTCTTTCTGATTTTCCTATACTATTAAGGGTACTGTGATTAATCTGGTCACCCAGGCTTAAATTTTAATAGTCCTCTTTGATTCTTCCTTCTTTCTTATCCTATACATATGATTTATTGTCAAGTACTATAGATTCTATTTCTGAAATGTTTTTCAAATTGATTTCATTTTTCCTTTTAAAATTATTTTTACTTACATTTTCTTTTTTATAATGAACTTAATTATCATCAATGAATACACATTTCAATATGTAAAGGACAAAACCATTTGTATAAGAAATGTGAACTATTATATAAAATGCATTTTAAGAAATGCAGGGCGTCCCTAAAGTCTTAATGCACCTTTTAGCTTTGATGACACATATAATTTAGCAAAGTAATAACAAAACTGCTCTATGTCTTATTTTATAATTTATAAAAATAAATTTGTGTATTTAAAATGTTTATTGATGCTTTTGTGCATACTAATTTGCAACCCAATTCTTGTGATTTTGTGAGAATTTTATATTCTTCTGGTTTCCAAGATATAATATCCTGCTTCTTCTATCTCTGTTCTTTCATTTTTTTTCCTGATTCTGATTAATCTACCACTCCCTCATTTCTACTAAGTAATAGCCTGCACTTATAAAAAAATAAAAAGTCCAACAAAGCTTATCCAAATATTAGCTGTATCTGATGATGCCTATCTTATTTTCCATCTGTAGTCCGTCACCTCTCTGTTAGGAAGTGGGAGATGTATGTTTCATCATTAGTTTTTGAATGTACTTGGATGAGAATTCTGAGGTCTGCCAAAATTGTTTTCTTTTATATTGTTATCTTTGTGTAAGTTGTTCTCCTGGTTCTGCCCATTTCATTTCACATCAATTAGTTACTTTCGTTACCACTGCTACCATCAAAATGTAGGTCCTCAGGGCCTATTGCCTCAGCCACTTTAACACTTTCTAATTAGGCTTTGACTTCAATCTCTCCTTGCATTCTGTCCTTTCCCTGCTGCTTTATTAAATCTTACTGAAGAACAGTTTCTAAACATATCACCTGGATAAGTCAATTAACCTTTTTTGGATGTCAGTTTCCTCCATAAAATGAAGGGGCTGAATTAGGATACAGCAGAATATGATGAGAGGAACCCTCGAATCAAAGGACCTGGGTTTGAATTCCAGCTGGCTACTCCTGTGCCACCTCTCTGAGGGTCAATTTTTTCATGTCCAAAATAGGAAGACTTGGACTTGATGATTTCTAGGATTCCTTCCAGTTATTAATCTATGTTCAACCAAAGTCATAAGCAGTAACTTGCCAAGCTGAAATTTGAACTCAGATATTCTGGTCTCAAATACAGCACTCATTTTATCCTGCTATTGGATTGTAAACTTTTTGAGTGTAATGATTGTTTCCATCACTGTACTCCCATCACATATAGTATAGTACTTTGTGGATAACAGATACTCAGTAACAATTTATCAAATCAAAGGGGAAAATGTAACCAAAATAAATATATTTGCAGAATGTATGTTGATAAGTGGTAGATACTATTTTGTGAATTACTGTTTTATGTTAAAATTAAGAAATGATACATTTTGTTTTTTATTAGGCTGGTGTAATTCATTATTTTTACATCGAAGACTGGCAACATGTGAATGAATATCGACATACTGTCAGCATTAGAAAGATTTTTCCAGATCCAAATGGAACCAGGTTGGCATTCATTGATGATAAAAGCGATGGCTTTCTGTATTGCCCTGTAAGTCCTGATAAAAATAAATATAGATACTATTTGGAAGTTGCAAAAGATAATTATACATGAATCCTTTTGTATATAGAATATTTGAAATACATATGTTTCATTCTAGGTAATTGATGCAGTATATGAAATTCCAAATTTTCCACCAACCATCAAGTGTATTCTTTGGGAAAATTGGCCAATGGATAAAGGTGTATTTGTGGCTTATGATGATGATAAAGTATATACTTATGTCTTTCACAAGGACACTATTCAAGGTATTATAATTTCTTTTTTATTAAAATACTCAACGCCATGTATTCAAACACATTTATTTTTTATTTCTTAAAAATTAAATTTGTTTTTGTTGTATTTTAATTCTAAACTGCCTCCCTTCCTCCCCATCCTATACTAGAGAAGAAGGTTTTTCCTTTTAATTATGAATTTGGAATCATAAGCAAGCACAAATATTTCAGTACACGAAGAACAAATATAACTGTATATGGAACTGTGAACTTCCGTTATGAAGGGTTTGTTTTAAATATATATATAGTTTAACAAAGTAGTAAAAAAAATTAGGCTTTTTGACCCTTTCTGAGCTTCTTTTTGTTTTATTTATTTTAAAAATATTTTATTAATACTCTTTCTTATTTTCTTTTCAATTTTTATCACTTCTCATTAGCTCCCCTTATTCTCTCATAAATAGATGCCTTCCCTTGTAATTAATAAGTGTAGTCAAATAAAGCAAATCTATCCTTTAGCCCTATCTTTATGTCTGGTTTTGTTACCTCTGGTCAATCACCTCTTTGCCAGGAAGCTGAAGGTATGCTTTATCATCAATCTTCTGAAGTCATGATTGGTTACTATATTGATCCATTCAAAAACCTTTCAGAGTTGCTTTCCTTTATGTTATTGTGGTTTTCATATAAGTTGTTTTTCCTTTCTGCATATTTTAATCTGTATTATCAGTTCAAATGATTCTTCCTAAGTCTTTCAGAATTCTTAATATCTGTTATTTCTTACAGTGCAATAATAATCCATTCCATTAATTTACCAGTTTCTTTAGTTATTCACTATTTAATGGGTACCTACTTTCTTTTCACTTCTTTAGTACAACAAAAATGGTGCTGTGAATATATACATTTGGATCTTTCTGAGTGGGAATCTGACTGGTGTTTCTGTTACAGTTTAGTGATTTTATGGGCATATTCCCAAATTATCAAAATGTTTGAAACAATTTAAGTTATAAAAGACTACATTTATGTGCTTGTCCTTCATTCCATAACTCCTCCAATATCTGCCACCCTTTGTCATCTTTGTCAATTCAGTGAATGTGAGGTAGAACCTCAGGGTTGTTTTAATTTGCATTTCTCTTTTTATTAATGATTTGGAGCATCTTTCATGTAGTTATGATTGGATTGCATTTCTTTTTTTGGAAAAAAAAGAGTTTGTTCATTTCTTTTAACCACTTAACCATTGGGGAATGGCTCAGTTTACACATATTTATGATAAAGCTGAATGTTATTGCTATAAGGTTTTGTCATTGCATTTTTATGTTATAGAACATGATGTTTCAGTGTCAGTTTAATCTGCATTTTCCTTCTGAAACATTAAACCTCAGGCCCTTGATCAAGCAGTCACTGAATTTATAGCAAATACTTCCTGTTATATCTAATACTGGGATCAGAATTTCAAATTAAACTTGATAAATTAAAACTTTTATTCATTGTATTGAGCAAGTGTTCACTGAATGACATTCAAATTAAGAAAAAATGACATGTTTATATTAAGGACTGATGAGTAATTTGATTTAAAGTATAATTTTAAGTAAAATTAAAATCTGAATGATTGGAATTGTTCTTTTATTTTTATGTCAGAAGATATCAGTCAAATATTTTAATTCACTGGGGGTTCATTATAATTCTATCTACCTGATCAGTGATGTATGCCATCATCATAGATGAGGTTTCCTTGTAACAAGGTCCTTTTGATATTTCCATAACTAAACTCATTTGATGGCATTTAAGATCAACATATATTTTTACCAAATATTCTTTTGTAGAGAATAGATATTATTTAGATATCAGTCACTTTTTCATTACATTTGTTAAATATGAATTTGAATGATGTAAAAGGGAGAAGGTAAAAAAGCTTATCTAGAGAGAAGTGGCCCAATCAGTGACCTTCCATTTAGTAGGTACCTACTATATTTCTCTTGAATTTTGTTAACTATAGAGTTCATCAGGAAGTGAACTGAAAATATATGTAAAGAGGAGGGATGATGGGAGTTATATTTCTCAGGATTTAAAGATTCAACATTTCCACAGATATTCTCACTGATTATACTGACACATATGCTAGTATATTTTATATTTTATCAGTCACTGGGGAAGGATTAGATATAATAGCTTCTAAAAATAATTTTCTGATTTTATAATGTAGGGTCCAAGGTAATTTTGGCAGGAGGCACAAAGGTTCCCTTTTCCCATAAGCCATTGCTCTTGTATAATGGAGAATTAACCTGTCAGACACAGAGTGGAAAAATAAACAATATCTATCTTAGCACCCATAGCTTTCTCAACAATTTTACAGACTCAAAAAGTAATGAGCTGAGACAAATACTGCTGCAAACTTTAATGCTAAAAAGGTAAGTCTTCTTTTATATGAGAATAATCATCTACGTTTGTTGTCTGATATGATATCATTACCTGGTATTATGTATATTATTGATCTATGAATAGACCAGAAAGTAATTATAACAAATTATCCTAAGTCCTTCAAAGTTTTAGGTACTCCTTAAGTTCTAATATGTAACATATGGATGACTAGTCATTTACTCTTCTTTTTCCCTTGCCTAGCTATCTTGAAGCCACTCCATATGTTCCACAAAATCATAGAATTTAAGAGTTGGAAAGTGCTTTACAGCTTATCTGGCCCAACCTGTACCTGAACAAGAATTCTCTTTATAAAATATTCATGTGCTCATATAGCCTTTACTTGAAGATCTCTAGTGAAGGGAAAACCACTAACTCCCAAGGCTGACCATTTCACTTTTGGATAGTTCCAATGGTTAGTTTTTCTCCTTCAAAACTCTTCACAACTGGCCCCTTCCTTTCTTTCCAGTATTCTTATACTTCACTGTCCCAGTAAGACTGACATTCTGGTTTTTCCATCTCCCAAATCTAGGCATTTTCATTGACTGTCCCCATGCCTGGAAATTTCTCCCTCCTTCTCTCTGCTTCCTGACTTCCTTGGTTTAAAGTCCCTAATTTGACTCTGAGCTCCTTGAGAGCAGGATCTATCTTCTTCCTTTCTTTGTATTCCCAGTTCTTAGCGTGTTACCTGGCACACAGTAGAATATATATGTTTATTGACTGATTAACTCTTTGTTTTTTTTAAGAATGCCATCTCTCTCTTAAGAATGCCATGTCACCCCTCCCTGGGGGGACATTCTTAGATCATTAGTCCAAGAATTATGATTAGCTCAGAATAACTCGGTCTCCATTTCACTGGGAAACCCTGTTTCTTTCCTAAATGAGACACATTTCAATGAGTCATCATACAATAATGGTGTCTATCATCCAAGCAAATAGATATGCAATACTTAACTATATATAATGATTTAAAAATATTTATGTACATATAGGTAGAATAAATATAAGAATAAAATGAATAACATATTTGAATCTTATAATTGCATACCTATAGGTTTTCCCAGGCTCTGGCTGCCCATAACTCAGAAATTTCAGAAAGATACAGTTCAGGAATCTAGAGCTAAATGGGTTAAACGTACAATATATCACTATCCTCAGTCTAAGCAAGAGTTTTCCCTAAAGCTGCTCTACTGATTGCTTTCCAGGGCACCAATGTCTGGATTTTGTATAGGATGGAAAATTGGGAGCTGAGGTTGACTTTCAATGCCTTTTCATTTTCTGATCATGTTTCTATCTTTGATGTCAACCTCTGTCCCTGTTCTCTTATTGTTTCCTGGTTTAATTGCTCATTGACTGGAATTTATAGGACTCTGATCACTTCACTGCCTGTTTCTGGCTAATAGAATAGTGAGGTATAGTCTAGGACAGGAACAGTCATGGAGCAAGACTCTTACCTTCCCAATCACTATATTGCTTCTTTTTCCCTCTGGTCCTTCAGTTGACTAGACTGTCTTTGTGTGTTCACATTTTCCAGTGATCAATAATTATGGCATTTCCCTCTTGATCTTCCTTAATCATAGTTGGATTTGGTAACGTCTTTCTTCTTTCCCATCATGTTGTCAGGACAAGATGAGTGGGGTAGAGTCAGGTTATTATATTTATAAGGTAGATTCCTTACCTATTAGGGAGACTTTTGAAACCTTTAGTTGAACACTTGAATGCATTGTAGAAGTCTTACTACAAAACTTAGTAATGAGTACATCCAAGCATTTAAGTGTTGACAGATACAAGGATGGACAGTTTTTTGAAAAGGGGAGTTGGGAAGAGAGGAAGGATAAAGTAGCCCTTCCTGTCCAGCTCTAGGTGTTTGTTTTTGGTGAGAACTTAGTAACCTGGCTAACTAGTTCTCTTTGGGGAAATCAAATAAACTTTGTTGTTGTGCTTAAGTGATGGAGATGTATAAATGTATGACATGATCCTACTTTAGGGAGAAGAGAGGTGCAGCTGGTGATAGTGAAATTGATAGGATGCCCAAGGAAGGTAAAAAAAAAAAGACTACTTACCTCTCCACTTAAAGAATAGGGCATCCTCTAGGAGAAACACTGAAGTGACTTGTCCTTGTACCTAATGCAGTTCAGTAACTACACAATTTGTGAATGGGTTACTTTTTAATCTAGCTACCTGTACAGCAAGGGATGGGACTGGAAGAAATTTAAAACAGATTTTTCAGTTTCTTGTCTTCTCTGCTACTTGAGGGCTTAGAATGGGAACTAAATGAATGTTATGGTGTTTATTGCACATGGACAGTTTTCCAATGTAAATATATGTATGTATTCTTATTCCATTAAATGCTGTCTAAAGTTATAAACTTAACTGAAGAAATCTGATGAAGCACAAAGAAGAAGCTAGGAAGGAAAGAGAGTAACTATTAGGGAGAGTATTAGCCCAGGGATTTCATTGGTAGACACAAGTAAAATACATACTGATGTCAGAATCCAGAATATGTCTAATATATTAGTGATTGAATCACAATTAGCAGTGCCCCTTTGTGGTAGCTTCAAGTGGAACCAGCTTTAATTTTTCATTCCTGTGTGTTAGTACCATGCTTTTGTATTGAACTGTGAAACTTACAGGAAACTATTTAAATTTGACATTCTTGGTTTGAGAAGTATAAAATTCTCAAGGTATTCTCTTCCTGTTCAGGACTTTTTCAAAAAAGTTAACTTTTATTTTCTTTAGTGATCACATTGGGAAAGACAGGGGCTGCTTAATTTATTGATTTGCAATTAGCCACTTAGTTATAAATTGGAGGAAATCTGGTGTATTGTGTTCAATTCTTCTGTGCACCACATTTTAGGAAGAACTAAAGTTGCAAGGGAGACCAGGTTGGTGAGGGGACTGGAGACCATGTGAGATGAGAATCTGATAAAGTAACCAGATATTTAGATTGAAAACGAAGATTTAGGGAAATATCTGTTTAGGAATCTTTATTATTATAGCAGAGGTGTTCTCCCTTTCTTCCATTTTTGCATCACGGTCAAAGGTAGCTTTGCCCTTTCTTCCTCCCTCAGAGATGGTAGGAAAGGTTTGGAGAAGCCTGGGTTATTATTGGCATGTTCTCTTTACATGGCACTGAAGGAGGGGAAAAATGCAAAGGGAAAGAGAGCTCCAGTGACCTTTCTGGTGTCCCCAAAACTCTCTTCTAGCTCTGTAATTCTGTGAAAGAACAAGTGCCACTGACTGATAAAGTGATGTGTAACTTCACCTTGAAACCTCCTTCAGGCTTTCCAAAAGACTCTGCCTTCTTCATCTTTTTCTTATTAAACCTCCCCCCCCCAAACACTGTAATTGAAGTTAAGTTTTAAGGCTTTCTTATTGCATTCTTAATTACTAATATCACAGATGGTGCCTTAGTACACAAAGCACTGGGCCTGTAGTCAAGATGACAAGGGTTCAAATCCAGATTCAAACACTTGCTGGCTGTGTGACACTGGGCAAGTCACTTGGCTTCTGTCTGCCTCAGCTCCTTCGACTGTTAAATGGAAAAGATAATAATATGTACCTCCCAGGCTGTTATGAGGATTAAATGAGATGATGGTTGAACAGTGGTTAGCATCACCTGTCACCTGGCACATGCTTCTTCAGTGCTTATCCCCTTCTCTTCCTCTTCCCCCTCCCTCCCACTCATTTGCTCATTTGCATTACAAATATACAGTACTTAGCTACATTATGGATTTGAAAGGCTTTTGGTGGGCTAGCCTGAGAGCCTAATCATCCATTTATAATGTTACCCCAGTGGGGTTAGTCTTAGGTACAAGTAAACTTTTGGAATTTTTGTAAGTTGAGGACTTCCTCTTTATTGTAAACAGATTTCGCTATGAATATAGTGAATGAAGTAGTTTTTCTAGGAACTTACATTCTGCCATGAAGACAAGATCATTTTGGTAGGAAAGACCCTAGCAATGGGGAGAAGGGGAAAAGACTTCATGTATAAGTGGCTGTTTGAGCTGAGTTCAAAGGAGACCTCACATTCTTAGAAGTGGAGATGAAATGAAAATGCATTCCAGGATGGGGGACAGTGCAAAGACACACACACACACACACACACACACACACACACACACACATATGCACACATATTGAAGTCAGAGCTTTAGGAAAATCACTTTAGCAGTGTCGTGGAGGATGGATTGGAATTAGGAGAGACTTTAGTAAGGGAGATCAAATAGCAGGGTATTTTAAATAGCCTACCTAGAGGTGATGAGGGTCTGAAATAGGGTGGTATCTGTGTGAGTAGAGAGAGAAACAATGTTTGCAAAAGATATTTTAGAGTTGTAGAAATGACAAGATTTACCACGTGAGTGTATAAGTGAGGTGAATGAGAGTGAAGAGGGGAGAATAATGCCAGAGTTGTGAACCTGGGTGATGGGTGACTGAAAGGATGGTGACTTCTGATTCCCATAACCTAAAGAGAGAAATTTGAAATACGGTAGTAGAACTTAGAAGAGACTAGGACTGGACATATAGTTCTGGGCATCATTAGCATGGAGATGATAATTAAATCCATTGGCGCTGATGAGGTTACCAAATGAGAAAGTGTGCAGATGAAGGGGGGCCAAGGATAGAACTTTGGGAATATACCCATAATTTGTTATGGAGTGGTCAGGTGAAGAGAAGTACTAAGAAGAAGCAGTGTCACACAAAGAAATTACAGAGAAGTGAGAGTGCTAAAGAGGAGAAGGTAACCAGTGGCATCAGATATTTTAGAAAGATTGAGAAGAATGATGATGGAGAAAAGGACACTCATGTAATGTTGGGGAGAACTGTTTCAGTTGAGTAATGAGTTCAGAAAGTGTTATTACATAAAATTGGATAAGAGAAGTGAAAGAAACAAAGGTCAGAAACTTATTACTCTTATTCTAAGAGTTTACTTTTGAAAGGATGGAGAAGCCTAAGACTATAGCTTGAGGGAATGGTAGAGTCCAATGAAGATAATCTCCCCCCACCAACTCAAATATCTATATATTTTTTTATTTTTGGTAAATAGTATTTCATTTTTTCCAATTACAGGTAGTTTTCACCATTCACTTTTTATAAGATTTTGAGCTTCAAATTATTCTCCCTTCCTCCTTTTCATCCCTACCTCCAAGACATTAAGCAATCTGATAGAGGTTATACATATGCAATCATGTAAACTTATTTCCACATTAGTCATACTGGGAAAGAAGAAACAGAACAAAAGGAAAAAGCCACAAAAAAGAGAAAATAGTCTGCTTCAATCAGCATTCAGACTTCCTAGTTCTTTCTATGGATGTGAATAGCATGTTCCATTGTGAATCTTTTGGAATTGTCATGGATCATTGTATTGTTGAGAAGAGTTAAGTCAGTCATAGTTGATTATTACACAGTATTACTATTACTGTGTACAATGTTGTCCTTATTTTGCTCTTTTCATTTAGTATCAGTTCATGTAAGTCTTTCTAGGTTTTTCTGAAATCTGCCTGCTCATCATTTCTTACAGCACAATAGTATTCCATTAAATTTATACACTGTAGCTTGTTCAGCTATCCTCCAATTGATGGGTATTCCTTCAATTTCCAAAACTTTGTCACCACAAAAAGAATTTCTATAAATATTTTTATACATTTAAGTCCTTTTCCCTTTTTTATAATGTCTTTGGGGTATAGAGCTAGTAATAGCATTGCTGGATCAAAGGGTATGCACAGCTTGATAGTCTTTTGGGCATAGTTCCAAATTGCTTTCCAGAATGATTGGATCAGTTCACAACTCTTCTCTAACATTTGTAATTTTCCCTTTCTGCAATATCAGCCAATCTTATAGGTGTTAGGTAGTCCCTCAGAGTTGTTTTAATATGCATTTCTCTAATCAATAGTGATTTAGAGTATTTTTCATTTGACTATAGACAGCTTTAATTTTTAAGATTATTTTTAAAGATAGGGATATGTTTGAAGTGGTAGGGAAAGGACTTTTAGAGAGGGAGAGGTAGAAATTAAGGAGAAAATGATGAGTGTAGGCTATGATCTGACAAAGGAATTTCAGCGTTTTTGATTGTGAAAATGGAAAACTTGTGCATTTTGGTGGAATCAAGGGTATGACCATTCCTTTGTGTCACAGTTGGAATGTAAGAGTAGGGAGCTGAAGAGATTGAAGAATTCAGATATTATTAAGGAATTCAAGGGAATATCAACATGTATACTTCAGTCCCCTAATATAACTGGACAAATAAATTTCTTCTTACTATAGATTCTCTGAAGCATGGGAAGTATGCAAACTTCTGAATGAAGCATCTGCTTGGAATGAATTGGGCAGTGCCTGTCTGCATCACATGGAAGTAGAATTTGCCACACGTGTGTATCGCACAATTAGAAATGTTGGGATGGTGATGTCATTGGAACAAATAAAAGTAAGCTATTGCAATTTATATATGTTGTGTCAGAATATGGGAAAATGTCGTTTAGCATGATCATATTGTTATTAATTAAACATAGAGAGAGCCTTACAAATAGGAAGCATGAGGAACTGCTATGTGATATGATTTGAATGGTCCTGAAAGGATAGCCTGTCCAGTTACATTTTCTTAATTGGCCTGAAATGCCTGAAATTTCTCTTCTGGGGGTCATTTCTTAAGGGAATTCTTGAAAATGTATAATTTAATTGGGTTAAAATATGTTTTAGTGGAGAGAATATTGGATTACCAGTTAGAAAACCTTGGGCCCAGTGTGTGACCTTGCAAAAGTCACAGTCACTCTATATGTGAATACTTGC
>CM053772.1:196091090-196107450 GCA_028658325.1 Potorous gilbertii
ACTTAGGCTTCCAGGTGATTTAAGCAGATCATATGAGCCTATTAATTAATGAGAAAGATGTTTCCATCTAAATTACTATTGCAAGCTCCTATAAATCCAATTATCATCTCCATACAGATGGTTCCTATTGTCCTAATCAATGTATGGGCTCCAGTCTTACATCACTCACTGCCAATAGACATTTTACCAATCGATGAGGATACAAGAAAGTAAAAAACACAGATCAAAGAGCTCACATTATCATAGGGAAGGTGGCATTCAAAAAACTGTATATGCATAATATATACATTGTATATGTAAGGTAATTTCAGAGGGAAAGAGCAAGTAGATGAGGGAGGAGCATGGCAATATGGAAAAGGCCTCAATGCAGAAGGTGGTATTTCAAGTGAATCTTAAAGGGATCCAGTGAAACCAGCAGGCACAGGTAAGAAGGAATGTTTTAGACTTGAGAGACAGCAGGTAAAAAGGAAGTCAGGAGATGGCATGTTACATGTGAGGAGCAACAAGAAAGGTATTATGACTAGATTGTAGAGTACATGGAGGTAAAGACTGGAAAGGTAAGAAGGGGCCAGCTTGTGGAAGGTGTAAAATGCCAAAAGGATTTTCTGTTTGATCCTGGAAGTAATAGGGAAACACTGAAGTTTGTTGAGTAGTGCGGATGACATGGTCAGATCTACACTTTATGAAAATCACTTTGGCAACTGGATGAGGGATGAATTCAAACGAGGGGAGAAAGAGAGAGCTAGATCCACCAGCAAGTTTGTTCATTATGGAACAGTGGAAGCACAATGGAGAACAAAGTGGAAGGAGCAGGAGGTAGACCTAGAGTTGGATACTGGAGGATATCCAAGAAAAACCATAATACTGTACATATTCTTCATTTTAGGCACAAGTCTACCAGAAGCCATTTTTATTAACTTACCATTAGTCTAATATCTAAGATGAATAAATATCCATATTGGCATAGTTCCCCTATCCTTGCCTTCAGATATGCCCTTACTGCAAGACTGTTTGAAGTAACATTGTTAGGAATTTTGAACAAGAAAAACATCAGCAAAAATCTACTTTCTTCCCTCATACTCCACCCCCACCCTCACCTACTCACCCAGCTGAGAACAAAAGAAAAACAAAACTCCTTACAAATATGTAGAGTCAAGCAAAACAGCTTTCACACATTGGCAATGACCAAAAAAAACTAGGTCTCATTTGGCACCTTAAGTCAATCATTTTTGGTCAGGAGGCAGCAGCATATGTCATCATTAGTCTTCAGAGGTCATGACTGCACATGACATTGGTCATGGATTTTTAGTCTTTCAAAATTGTTTTTCCTTGCAATGTGGTGGTTATGTAGAAATTGTTCTTGTTCTACTGACTTCACTCTACATCAGTTCATACAGTCTTCCTAGGTTTCTCTGAACCCATCACTTCTTACGGTGTAATAGTATTCCATCATGTTTATATAACTAGACTTGTTCAACCATTTCTCAGTTTATGAGCATCCCTTTGGATTCCCATTCTTTGTCACTTCAAAAAGAGCTATAAATATTTTTATACATCCTTAGAATTTGTTTTGCTTAGGACTAATCCTCCCCTTAATCCTTCCTCTCCTCTTTTCTTCCCTTTCCCTAATATTTCCCTGTTGAGTGAAATGTATTTCTGTATTCTGGTCTGTGTATTCTTCCCTTCCTTGGCCAGTTCAAATGAAAGTGAGGTTCAGGTATCATCCTCTTTCCCTACTCCCTCCTCCTTTTTTGTATAGATGTCTCCTTGGGCACCCTAATTAGATGAGGTAATTTTCCCTAACCTCCACTCCAGAATTTTCCTCTTCCCCTGTCTTCTCTTGAGATTATCAAGATATCATAGAACTATTCCTAGCCTTCTGTCCCTTCCAATTAGACTCTTTATTTGGTGATAGAGTTCTAAGGAGATACATGTATCATCTCCCCATGTAAGAACGTAAACAATTTATCTTTGTTTAGTCCCTTATAATTGTTTATGTGTACCATATTATGTTTCTCTTGAACTTCAGACTTTCTATTCAACTCTGACCTTTTTATTAGGCATGCTTGGAAGTCCTCTATTTTAGCACAAGATAGATTTGCAGTTTCATGTGCAGTCATTTTTTTCTATTCTTCTGTGTTATAGAAATGCTTACTTTATTTGTTAAGCTCAGAAAAATATTCAATTAAATTATGTTTTAAAAAATTTTTTTTGTCAGCAAACTAATGCCCATGGGTGAAGTCCTTACTTCTTCTTACTGCTGCCTCACTTCATGAGCTAAAAATGGTTTTTATATTTTAGTTTACTCTCTTTCATTAAAGTCCATTTTTCCCCTGTAGCATCCTGCTCAGTTTCGTAGAAAAAGTTGTTCTTGACTATAAGCTTATATCCTCTGCCTTTTGAAATGTTGTATTCCAAGCTGCAGTCTATGCATTTTGTCTATCATGTTCCTGAGAGTTTTCATTTCAATTTTCATTTGATTACCTCTTTCAGGAGGTAATCAGTAGCTTCTTTCTATCTCAACTTTGTCCTCTTGGTTCTAAGAGATCAGCAGTTTTCTTTTAAGATTTCTTAACACATGATGTCCAGATTGTTTTTTGATCATGGCATTGAGTTAGTCCAGTGATGCTTAATTTGTTTTCTCCTTGTTCTGTTTTCTAAGTCAGTTGTTTTAGCTATGAAATACCTTAGGTTTTCTTCTTCCTTTTCTTTCTTTCTTTTTCTTAACTTTAAATATCCCTTATTGTCTCATGGAGTAATTGGCTTCTGTTTGGTCCATTCTAATTTTTAGTCAGTTTGTTGCTTGCATAAGACTTTATATCTCTTGTGCCAACTTGTTAATTCGTTTTCCAGTTGTTCCTTCCATAATTCTTATCAATTTTCCTATTTTTTTCTTATTGTCTTATCTCATTTATAAATTTTTTAAATTTTTGTTTCTTCTCTTCTAGAAATTCTACTTGAATTTGCGCCCCAGCTATGTTTTCCTTTGAGGCATTGTTTGTAGATGTTTTAGAATTTTGGGGTTTTGTCTTGATTGTCTCTGTAATAGTAATAATAAACAATAGCTTTATTTGGTAGGGTTCTTTTTTGCTTGTTTGTTTGCTCAGTCTTCTAACTTACTTCCTAAATTTGGATATTATATTAAGGCTCCTCTGTGCAATAATAGGGAGAAAATCTAATCTAATCCTCTTGCTGGAATATTGGATGCTGTTGTCCTAGAATCTCAGGGACAGCTCAGACTGGAACCTGCAAGCTTTCCAGTGCTCCCAAAGTGGCCTGATCCATAGCAAACACTCTAAACTCTGCAAGTTCTTGTTCTAGGATTGTGGTTAAGCATTGGTAGACTACTGCTAAACACAGTCCTATCAGCCAATTGGGAAGCTCTGCTGGTTCAAAGGGACAGAACTGTAGGCTTTCATTTTGTCCAGGATTCCTGCCCTGGTTGTTCCTCTGCAGGCATCAAATGAAGCAGAACCCTGGAACTGAGATCCTGCTTTGCCCTTATGATCTTAGCTCACCACTGTGCCCATCCCAGAACTTCTCTTCAGGAGGCCGGAACACACCCAGAAATGAGTAGTGGGCCACAAAACTGCCAGATGGCATCTCTTCCCAGCTCAGTGCCCCAGTACAAATGTGGAATCTCCTCTTGACCTGGTGCTCCGCCTCTCCCTGTATTGGAGCACTCTCTGTGACTTCAAATCTCTTCCCACATGTCCACAGACCTCTCTGATTCTTTTTGCTCATTTGGGCTGGAAAAGTGACTCACTGTGATAATTTCATGAATTTCCCCATCAGGATTTCATCTGGTGCATTGTGTAGATCTCTTTGGAGGAGTTTTGGTAGGAACTTGCTGGACTTCTTTTTCTACTCCACAATCTTGACTACACCCCTGATTGATTCTATCTTTACTGAGTTTAAGCGGCTTGAGATCTCACCAAGTATTCTATTTATTTTGTATTCCCAACAGTAATTTGTATCCACTATACAGCAGAAAGGGAACAAACACAAGCTAAAATGTAACTAAACTGAATTGAAGGAAAGTGAATTAGTCTGTCTCAAATAGTCACTTTATTCTCAAGAGGGGGTGTGTTCATTAACTTAACTTCATTCTACAAATAAATATTAGTTAATATTAAATAATATTCAAACAAATATTACTTGTTTGTTTCTTAGAAGTCATCCCTGAACCTGTTTTTGAGCTGTATTATTGGAGGGAATTCCCACACAGACAAAATCAAAGAACCTTGATGTGTTGATATATATTCTGGGAAGATATGGGAATAAAGAATTTAATGTAAGATGTGTGGACATAATATTCTTTACTAAAATATACTATGATTTTTTCTTTTAGGGGTGATTATGTAAATGCTTTGGCTCATTATGAGAAAGGAATAACAGGTGATAATAAGGTAACCTTGAATAAAGGCCAGAGAACTACAAATTCTTCTCTCCACTCCCATGGCCACCATTGTCATGTAGGCCCTCATCCCTTCTTGCCTGACTTATTGAAGCAGCTTGGTCATGCTTTCTTCCCTGTTTTCCCCTCCTGTCTTCAATCCATGTACTCCACACACCTGCCAAGGTGATCTTCCTGAAGCAAAGATCCGAACAGGTCTACCTCCTTCTCCCTAAGCAGTCAAGAAAATTCTGTGACTCAATATTACCTCCAGTATAAAATAACAAATCCCTCAGCTTAGCCTGCAAAGACCTTCACAATCTGGCTCCAGCCAGCTTTACCAGGCTTGCTGCACCATCACTCTCCATTCTGGGGTCACTATTCCAACCATCCTGAACTGCTTCATGTTTACAGAACACAGTCCTCCTTCTCTTATCTCTCTTCCTTCACACAAACTGTCTCCTTTCCTTCTGCCTTAGGATCCTTAACTTCCCTCAAAGCTCATTTCATATTCTATCTCCTGTGGAAAGCTTTTCCTTATTTTCTCCTTTTAACCAAATTATATATGTTTATCATTCTGTCTTTGTATCCTCAGTACCCATCACAGTAGATCATACATAATAAGTGTTTAGTAACTGCTTGTTGGGCTTAGCCATTTATAAGCGTCTACAAAGGAAAAGGAAATCTCATTAATAGACAAATTATTATTCTCTTATTAATATACTTTTTCATGGCCCGTGTGCTTTCTGTCCTGAATTTTTACATAAAATGTAACGCTGTACCATAGGCAAGACACTGACAAATCTAAATTAAAAATTTATAAAAACAATCAGTTTTCTAAAGAAGGAAAATAATTGGTACTCCAATAATTGGCAGATGTGAAACAAAACAATGAATAAATTTGTCTTTTCAGCATCTTCTCAAAACATTGTTCAAAAGATTCAATTAGTAATAGCCATATCATTGCTCCAGCTTGGGACTGGTGAATTTTCATCATTATTCTTTCAATAACCTTTTGTTAAGGGAGTGGTTTAAGTATTTTTCAATTCTAGCACCTAGAACATGATGAGGCCTGTCTAGCTGGAGTGGCCCAAATGTCTATTAGAATGGGAGATATTCGACGAGGGGTTAACCAAGCCATCAAACATCCAAGTCGTCTCCTGAAAAGGGATTGTGGAGCAATTCTGGAAAATATGAAGGTATTCTTTCATTTATATAAATATTTACTTGAAGAAAATGAATCAGTCCTGTTCTTCATAAAGGTCAAAATGTTAATACTCTCCTATTACAGCAATTCTCAGAAGCAGCCCAACTATATGAAAAAGGACAGTACTATGACAAAGCAGCATCTGTTTACATTCGCTGTAAAAACTGGTAAGGATTTATCAATGTAATAGTTAGAAATATATTTTTAATTCACCTCTACTCCATAGTAAGTACTACAGTACTTATTATAGTACTAGTCACTGTATATAGTACTATAGTATATGTGGTAGAAGTATTGTATACTTCTCTGCCATTATCCATATGATTTTCAAGTTGCTCTACCAACCTTGATGTTCTACCAGCATCTCCATAGACATATAGAACCAGGCATCTAGTCTTCCTACTATCCTCATCCAGGAATTCTTTACTTGTGCCCCATTTTTTTTTTACCTTTTTCTCTGCATTTTGTACCTTAGATAAAGTTTGACTGAATCGAAGTATCTTATGTTGCAAATTGGAGTCTCTGAAGGTAGTGGTTGGTATGGGTAAATCCTAAATGAGATAAGTTACTAAATATCCAGAAAAGATTAATAAAGCCTATCTTCTCTTTCTACTCTCAACTACTTACCATGAAGAAAAGAAAAAAAACAGTTATTGACTCCATGATGTGATCAGCAGTTGAGATTTTGAAAAGCCATGGTCACTTTTTAAAAAATATATCAAGAATTGGTGGTAATAAGTTAATTTTTAATTTGAATGAATGAATAATTAATTTTTATTGTGCCATTTTTCTAGGGCAAAGGTTGGTGAGCTTCTACCTAATGTTTCTTCTCCTAAGATCCATCTACAGTATGCCAAAGCTAAAGAAGCAGATGGAAGGTTTGTATACTTTCTAGATTGTGTAAATAATTTAAATTTTAATTAAATAAATATTTTTATTTATTAATAATAAATTATACATATAAATTTATTATAAAATAAAAAATAAAAATAAAGATTAAATAAATAGAAATTTAGTTTTAAAAAATTGAAAATAAGTTTTAAAGTTAACTGTCAATATATGAACCAAAGGGGAGACAGAAAAGAAGAGCCATATCCATATTCATACTCCTCATACTCAAAAGGCTTTAAAAATGTTGAAAACACCAAAAATTGGAAACAAAGTGGGTACCCATCACTGAAGAGTAGCCAAGAAAACTGTGGTATATGAATATAAGTGAATACAGTTGTGTACTAAGAAGTAATTAACATGAAGAATTTAGAGAAATGCAAGATTTGCCTGAACAAAATAATTAGAACCAAAAGAATAAAATATAGTATGAACAAAAGGGAACAGAAGGGTCACTAAAGCTCTTTAAAAGGAAATCATATGGAGAACTTGAAAACCAGCACAAATTGCAGATAACAGATAATGAAACACACCTTCTACCTCATGACGGAGAGGAGTGCTGCTAGCACAGAATATTGTTAGCTATTTTCGTATGTGGTCACTGTATTGGATGTTTTGTTTAATTGTGTTTCTTTATCTTAAGGGAAAGTTCAGTTGCTTTATGAGGTGTTGAAATGACTGATATAAAGATAAAATTTAGCATCAATAGAATTTGATTTTTTTGAAATTAACAAGTTATACAGTGTTATAAAGTTATATAGTTCTTATGCAGTGGTCATTTATTTCTTACAGATATAAAGAAGCTGTTCTTGCTTATGAAAATGCAAAACAGTGGAACAGCGTAATCCGTATCTACTTGGATCACCTTAATAATCCTGAAAAAGCTGTTCGAATTGTCAGAGAAACCCAGTCTCTTGATGGAGCCAAAATGGTAGCCAGGTAAACTATTTCAGCTAACCTCCTAGGTTTTCTCTTGCTGTCAGGTCACTACTTGTTACTCTTGCTTAGAAAAAATAAATTCCACACTCACCTAGCTTTGCTTTCTTTTTTTTAGCTCTAATGTCATTTTCCTAACGTCCTAACTTTGAAGAGCTAATTCTCAGCTAGATAGAGTTTAGTATTTCTTCTATTTTGGAAGTTCTTTCTATTCAAGAGTCACTCTTCCCCTCGCTTATATCCATTTTCCTGGCCAGATACCCCACAGAATATTCTTTTGTATGTCCTCTTATAACCTTTTAGAGCATTAAAACATTGATCCAAGATGGGCCTCAGTCCTTTAACATCTCTTCTCAAGCCACATCATTTAAGAGCACTGAATTTGGAGTCAGAGGCCCTGGGTAACTTGGACAAGTTAGTTTCCTCATCTGTAAAAGGAGAAAATTGGGCTTAGTACATTCTGAGGTTCATTCTAGCTCGAATCCATGATCCCGTGAGCATAATCTTTTCAGAAAGCCTTTTGATAGGGATTCCAAGGAATTCTAAGAATTAGGTTTAACATATTGGATTCTGTTTTCCAAGACTTCTAGAAAACATCTCTATTCCTGTGAATATTGGTTTTCCTCCTGGATTAAAATGTTGAAATGTTTTTGTTAGTTTTGTTTCTGTTTTTTGTTTTTTGAGGAGAGCTAAAGGGAGGGACATTTCTAAGATATTAGTGCTTTTAGAAGAATTGTTTTTCTAATGCAAGGGACAAAAAACTTGATGCTTTCCTAGATCCCCTCAAGGGCTTCCTCCACAAGCAACTCTGAGCTATTAGTCTCTTCCACTCTTTCTTAAAGAATGAAATTTCTCTCGAGCTTAGATACTTTTAAAGCCCCTAGGATCATGGCTAATTGGTTTGCTTGTCCTGTTCTGTTATTCTCTTGTGGATCCATAAAAAAAAAAGAGGAGGGGAGGCATCCTAGGGGCATAAGCCTTATTAACTCATGAAAACTTCACCGTCCTGACTGCATTCTGTGACATCACCCTAGGCCTATACCTACCCCTCCCTTATACTAATACAGTTTCACATAATTTGTCTAAAGACTTGATCACACTGAGGGCTCAAAAGGATTTTTGTTGTTTTTTTTAATTAAATCCAAGATTATATTTTAATATATACTGTAACCTAATTTGTAGCAAACTATTTTATTTTAGATTCTTTCTTCAGTTGGGTGACTATGGCTCTGCTATCCAGTTTCTTGTTATGTCCAAATGTAATCATGAAGCTTTTACCCTAGCCCAGCAGCACAATCAAATGGAGATCTATGCAGATATCATTGGTGAGCATTGTGGTTTTTAAAAAGCTGTACTTCTAATTTTTTTAAAAATAAAACTAGATACTGAAAGTTTCACTGATCAGATAGGTCTTTTTAAATTGTGCATTTGATCTCCTGTATGCTATACTATAATGCTAGTTTCATACTCTTCAATAAGACCTTATAGATGAGGCCACTTTATAATTCAATCTATTATTTCAGTTATTTAGCCCCATTGGATGTAGACCAAGATTTACATGACTGGTATTTAACAATGACATAATAGAGCTCCTGAGTGGTAAAGAAAATGTGTTGTTTTTAGTGTGCCACTTTTTTTAAAAATTTGAATATTAATAAATCAGCAAATAGAATAGTCATATTGTGGTGATCTGTAGCTTATAGTGGTGATGATTGGTATATAAGTAGAAATTAGTCTATTATCAAAGCTATATCACTGTGATTTGGGAAGAATCAAAAAGAGACTTCTTATTCTCAAAATACTTAATTGCAAATTCTTTATCTACTTGGTAGGCATAGAAATTGTTGAAATCCTTAAATTTTCACTTAATATCATGAGCCATCAATTAATGTTCAGGAAGCCTTTTTTTGACAAAATATTTGTGGTAACTATCAATGGGGCTAAATGAGAAAAAATGGAAACAGATTTTTGTTTGGGGTTTTTTGGGGGTAATGAAGTTGATTTTTTGTGTTGTTTTTGTTTTGTATTCATAAACACGCTGTAATTCTCTAATACCTAAACAAATGTCCTTGCACTGTATCTAATAGTGCATTAAATTACCTGTTATGACTTTCATGTCATTTCATTACTAGGTGGCACAGTGTGTGTGTGTGTGTGTGTGTGTGTGTGTGTGTGTGTGTGTGTATATGTATATATACATATATATACATATATATATATATATAGCATGCCAAGTACGGAGTCAAGAAAACTCATCTTTCTGAGTTCAAATGTGGCTTCAGACATGTACTAGCTATGTGACCCTGGGCAAGTCACTTAACCCTGTTGGCCTCAGTTCCCTCATCTGTAAAATGAGCTGGAAAAGGATATGGCAAACCACTCCAGGATCTTTGCCAAGAACACCCCAAATGGGAGTCACAAACAGTTGGACACAACTGAAATGACCAACAAATTGTGAACAAATTTATGACCTTCATATTTGAATAAGACAAGACTCATTTGTTTATCTCATGAGCTGTTATTCCTATTTCCATGCAGTATATTCATATTAATAACCTTCAGTCCTCAATCCTGGAATCAGAATGTTTGATTGGTATCTAGACTGTTGAATTACTAATGCTTTGTCTCTAGTTCTATGAATTATGAAACCTGTTCAGGGAGAAAGTCATAAAACCCTGAATTATCTTCTTAATCCTCTCACTATTCAAGTGGCAATCAAGAAAGAATCAGAAAAAATTCCTTTATTTTGAATTAATCTAATTTAATATCTTTCCCTAAGTGCCCAGATTGCAGAGAGATAGGTGCCCAATAGTTAAAAACAAAAGTACAATCCTGAGGAAGACTGAGGATAAAGTCAGAAAGAAGAAACCAAATATAAGGTAGGAAATGAAAGGGGTATGGTTGGAGACAGATGAGAAAATGGAAAAGGAGCAAGGAATAGCAGGGGTTAGGAAAAAAAGCTGTATATTCTGATTACAAATAGAAGTCATGAAGTAAACTTTGTATCATTGTGATTTAATCTTATTAAGATGGCTATAGAGTATCAAAAACATGTAATTCTTTTAAAAAACTAAAATAAGAATAAAAAAACTTAATTCCAAATTCCCTTGCCTTCTATAAGTTTACTATTTGTAATTTGTTTCTCAGAGAAATAATGAAGTGTAATAAAGATAGGCAAATGCTCAGAATGTATTAACATATTCTTATACTTCTTATACCTTATACTAACCCCCTACGGAGACATATTTTTCCAGCCTCCTTGACTTTCTGCAAACAAAACACTCCATTTCTTGACTCCAGGCATTTGCTCTGACTGTCCCCTATACTTTGAATGCCCTTACTCCCCATCTCTGCCTCCTGTCTTCCCTGGCTTCCTTGACATCCCAAATAAAATCCTATCTTCTGTAGGAGTCTTTCCCAGTTCCTCTAATGCCTTCCCCTATTAATTATTTCCTATTTATCCTATATGTAGTTTATTTGTACATATGTGTTTGCTTGTGGTCTCTTCCATTAAGTTCTGAGTTCCTTGAGAATAAGGAATCTTTTGCCTTTCTTTGTAAACCTAGTAGTGCTTAGCACAGTTTCCTTACATATAGAAGATGCTTAATAAATGCTTATTTAGTGACTGTATGACATCCAGCTCCATTTGACCACTTAGAATCATTTCAATTTTACAAATGAATATTTGCTTCCAATGATAAAGCAAGAATGAACAAGTATAACATTTCCCCAGTACCTTGGGAGCGTGCTTACCCCTATACCTCCTCAGTCTCTGGGATGAGTAGATTGAAACCTAACCCAGTTTCTGCATAGCATTTGTCCTACCAAATTCATTTCCAAAGGTAAGATCGCTGCTGGATGAGTCCTTGTCTCAGCTGCTGCTGGATCGGGTCCTGAAGATCACTCCTTGCTCCTTGGAGTATCAGTGCTGCACTGGATGCAGATCTGTACTCTGGACTGCCAGGATTCCAGAGTACACTTCTGATCCTTCAAAACTCACAAGATTAGAGGTGCTGCCCCCTTCACCTAGAACAAAAAAGAGCAAAACCCATATTTTAAGGGCCATGTGGACTGAAATGGAGATGGCTCCAAGCACTTGCCCTTTATAACACTATCTCTTACCGGATGCGCTGAGTGGAGTCCAATATATGAGCATAATCAGAGAGAAAATAGCCAAAGAGACTAGACTAGGCTGATTCAGTCAACCAGTCAGTGAACATTTACTAAGCACCTTTTATGTGCCAGGCACTTATGGATACAAATAGGGCGGGAAAAGCAATCCTTGTCTTCAAGGACTCAGAGACCTTACAATCTAACAAGGGAAGAAAGCGCACAAAAAGAAGCTGGAAAGCCAGTTGGTAGGAGGTGGACAGGCAAATTATATGACTGGGAATCAGGGAAAAGTAAGTGAAGTCCTAAAGTAGTACCAGGTGAGAAATGAGATGTTCAGAGCTGAGCTCCCTCCTTAATTGGGGTTTTGGAATTCATAGCTCCACCCTCCAATCAGAGAGGGGATGGGCAGTGATAAGGAGGAGTGCTGTGACTGATGAGCTCTCCCAAGAAGATGAGGTTTTCCCAATAGTAGCTTCCTAGTGCATAGTGGAGAACTTAGTGCAATCCCGAAGAGGGCAGCCGGGTAAGGAATGACATGTTCTGAGCTGACTTCACCCTAAGTTCTGGATATACAGCCAGGAGAAAATGGACTCTCCTAACCACATGGTTAGCATATTGATCCAGTTACAGAATGTGGCTGCATAATTCATAATCTGTCTAAAGCCCTTCCATTCCGTGTCATCACAATTCTCCCAAAAGCAGACTCCTTAATGTCTCTGCGTGGGGAATCTGTATCAATTAAGGACACAGATGTACTCTAAACATGCATCAGTATCCATGAGAGAAGATTATGGGATATTCTATTAACTGAATAGAAAGTACCTCAAGTATAAAGTACAAATTATTGTAGTCCTTTGATTTTTAAAAAGATTCTTATACTCCCAACTTGTTCCTTCTTACACATGTATTTTGAGAAGAAATTAATTCCTCCTCCAGGCATATTAGTTTGTGCTTTATTGAAATAGCAGCCACTGCTGCCAGCAGAACATATGCTTTGCTGTTATCCGATCAGACAGAAAATTTTTAAAAAGTAATCCTTCTAGGGAGAGGCAGAGGAAAGAGCTATATAGTATTCACTTAATACTCTCTCACTTATCTACATCTCCCCCATTTATCCTGAGTGCTCAAAACTTGTCACATTCTGTCTAGACTCAGACTGTGAGCTAGAGCTCTAGCATCTACTTGAACCTTTGTCACCTGGGTCAAAGGTACTTAAGACCCAAAATAAGACCCATATTCTGAAATATGAAAAGAAAAGAACTGGACAGCTTAAGTGGGGCTCTGCAAATATTCATTTTAGAAATGAGAAAACTGAAGCCCAAGAGAATTAAGTGATGCTCAAGTTCACATAGTAGCAGAGTTCCTGATCAAGCCAGAGATCTTATTATATACCAAATATATACATATATATGTATGTGTATGTATAATGTATGTATGCAAATATATGTATCTGCACACATATATATATGTGTGTGAGTGTATATAAGTATATATAATATGTATTTATGCATATATATATATGGAATTTTGCCTCTTAAAAGTTGTCTATATTTTCTTCCCATTCTTAACTGCTGAAAGAAAGGGAAGTTAAGTTTCAGTTGTTGAATTTGCCGATGCCTATAAACTCTTAAATTTGTAAATAAAAATAATTTTTTTAGATTCATAAAAATCAATGAGACTGGCAGTTAATTAACCCAGATTCTCTCATAATTTTCATAATTCCTCCCCTCCTTATTTATCACTTTACATAGAATAAAGAAATCACTAGAAAAGCAAAAGAGAGAGAATGTACAGATAGCAAAGTTGATACATGGCCCACTTTACAAAACTAAAAGTTGTAATATATATATATGATGTTTTAATTTTTAAATACTATGTAGATTATTTATCAAAACTTTACTAAATATTAACTTAAGCATGTTTTACTCAATGAACTTGTGTTATAGGTTCTACAGATACTACTAATGAAGACTATCAGAGCATTGCAGTATACTTTGAAGGAGAAAAGAAGCATCTTCAAGCTGGAAAATTCTTCTTCTTATGTGGACAATATGCACGGGTTAGTATTTGCAAAGGAGAACACCACCAGAATTCATAGAAGTGGCTAAAGGGAAAAATTGAGGATTCCAAGGAAAAAATGAATATTACTTTCACTGTCACAGACTCAGAGTCAAGACTTCAGTCCTCTTTGATCAATTCTTTTTCTAGTCACTATTAAGATTTTTTTCTGATGTCTGTCAGATAATCCCTTTTCTGTTCCATAGTTCTGCCATTCTTACCGCCTCTTATCTCAGTGAATACACCCTTATCACAGCTTCCTTATTGTTCTCCCTACTGAATGTATATCATTGCCAACAATCTCATTAAAACATCGTTTTCATGAATGAGCAGAAGAGCATTTGTTAAGCATTTAACTATATACAAGGAGCAGTGCTAAGTGCTGAGGATACAAATAGGAAAGCTCAACAGCCCCTGCTCTCCAGAATCTCATATTCTGATATGGGGAGATTACACTATATATAGGGGAACTGTCCAGGGCAAGTGGCAACTTGGCAATGCCCCATAGGGGACATCAGCAAAGCATATGCTAATACATTTTCTTCAATCCCAGTTTCACTTATAAAGCCATAGCCATTTCCGATGTTCATCTATGTGGCAGTGCCAAAGACACTGATGGCAAGGATTGTCTTCTGTGGGTTCTCAGTAGCTGTGGCTGCTGAAGAAGCAGGGTCTGTAGCACCTAGAGAAGCAGATGCCAGGTTATTTCCTTGCAAGGACTGACTGTCTGGGTGATAGCTTGGCTTGCTGAGCTGCTGCAAGCAAGACCAGCGATATAGGGGCTTCTGCTATTTGCTGGGATTTTCAACATGGGGTTCTGGGCTATCTCTATTTAGGTTTCAGGTGGTGGTTGAAGTTGACTTGCCTGATGCACGTAACTTCCTCTAAAGTCAATAAGCATTTATTAAGCACTGACTGTGTGCTAAGTTCTGTGCTAGGTGCTATGAATAAGCGACAGAAATTAAATAGTCTCTACCTTTATGTGCTTCCATTATCTTAGGGGACAAATCATGTAATCATAGATCCTAGAGTACTTCAGGAAATAGCAGATGGAATTCCCAAAAAAACTGTCAGGAATCTTTGAAAAACTGGAGACGTGGCGAGGTACTGTAGGCATGTGTCCAAATTTAAGAAAAGAAGAGATTGGGATAAAATTGGGAAAAGCTGAAAGTGAACCAAACTTTGGTTTCTGGTAAAGCTGTTAGACATCTGGGTTTCATGAAGAAAGACAAAGACTCCGGGACTAGACAGGAAAGAGTCTTGTGAGATCACATTCAGGCCCAATTAGTACATTTTTTGCTTCTTTGTTTTTAAATAGATTTTTATTTAATCTTTTGTTTTTACATTGCCTATATTTCTCATAATATTGCTTCCCTTTGGAACGGGAACTTCCAGAGAGTCATCTTTTATCCAAATGATGCCACAATTTTAAGAAGGATATTGATAAATTAGAGATTGAACAGCCTTGAGATCATAACATATAAAGATCAGCTGAAGGAACTGGAAATATTTATATTGGAGAAAAAGACCTAGGAAGGATATAATAGTTGTCCCAAGTATTTGAAAGGGCTATCACATGGAAGAAAGATTAGATTTGTTCTGCTTAGCCTCAGAGGGCAAAACTGGAAGCTAAGGATGGACATTTGTTGGGGGTTTTTTTGTTGTTTTTAAATTTTATTTATTTATTTTTAGATTTCGACATTCATTTCCACAAAATTTTGAGTTCCAATTTTTCTCCCCATCTCTCCCCTCCCCCCACCCATAACACCATTCGGATTACCCCTTCCCTCAATGTACCCTTCCTTCTATCACACCTCACCCTTCCCTTATCCCCATCTTTTCTCTTTTCTTGAAGAGCAAGATAGATTTCTTTACCCCATTACCTGTATTTCTTATTTCCCAGTTCTATGTAATAACAATTCCCAACATTCGTTTCTAATACTTTGAATTCCAACTTCTCTCCCTTCCTCCCTCCCTACCCATCCCCACTGAGAAGGCCAGCAATTCAATACAGGCTATATATGTTTCGTTTTGCAAAAGATTTCCATAATAGTCATGTTGTGTAAGAATAACTATATTTCCCTCCATCCTACCTTATCCCCCTTTTATTCTATTCTCTCCTTTGATCTTGTCCCTTCCCAAAAGTTTTTACTTCTAATTACTCCCTTCTCCCATTTGCCCTCCCTTCCATCATCCCCCTCACCCCACTTGTCCCCTTCTCCCCTACTTTCCTATAGTGTAAGATAGATTTTCATACCAAATTGAGTGAGCATGTTATTCCCTCCTTAAGCCATATGTGAAGAGAGTAAGTGTCACTTTTCCCCTCTCCTCCTCTCCCTTTTCTCCTCCATTTAAAAACATTTTTCTTATCTCTTTTATGGATGATAATTTTCCCCATTCCATTTCTCCCTTTCTCCTCCCAATATATTCCTCTCTCATCCCTTAATTTTTTTATAGATATCATCCCTTCTGTTCAACTCAACCTGTGCTCTCTGTCTATGTGTGTGGGTGTGGGGGCGTGTGTGTGGGTGTGTGTGTGTAATCCTTCCACCTATCCAAATACTGAGAAAAGTCTCAAGAGTTATAAATGTTTTCTTTCCATATAGGAATGTAAACAATTCAGCTTTAGAAAGTCCTTTATGATTTCTCTTTGCTGTTTACCTTTGCTTGCTTCTTTTGATTCATCTTTGTAAGTCAAATTTTCTCTTCAGTTCTGGTCTTTTCATCATGAATGCTTGAAAGTCCTCTCTATCATTGAATGA
>CM053772.1:196107950-196136137 GCA_028658325.1 Potorous gilbertii
ATCTGTTCTATTCTAATATTGAGAGAACTATTTTCTTCAGTGAGCTTTTGAACCTTTTTTTCCACTTGGCTAATTCTGCTTTTGAAAGCATTCTTCTCCTCATTGGCTTTTTGAACCTCTTTTGCCAATTGAGTTACCCTATTTTTCAAGGTGTTATTTTCTTCAGCATTTTTTTGGGTCTCCTTTAGCAAGGTGTTGATCTGCTTCTCATGCTTTTCTTGCATCTCATTTCTCTTCCCAATTTTTCCTCCACCTCTCTAACTTGATTTTCAAAATTCTTTTTGAGCTCTTCCATGGCGTGAATCCATTGAATATTTTGGTTGTTTTGGATACAGAAGCCTTGGCTTCTATGTCTTTACCTGATGGTAAGCAGTTTTCTTCCTTATCAGCGAGGATGCTTGGAATTATTTGTTCCCCTAGAAAATAGCCTTCTATGGTCTTATTTTTTTTCCCTTTTCTGGGCATTTTCCCAGCCAGTTACTTGCCTTCTGAGACTCCTCTCCACCCCTGCCTAGGTCCACCCAGCTAGTGCTTGGGGTCTGAGATTCAAATGCTGCTCCCCAGCCTCAGGGCTTTTGGCGTCAGGCCTGGCTGCTATTCAATGGGAGCTTAATTTCTGGTGCTCAGGTGAGGGCAGGGCTGCCTCCCAGGCTCAGTTCCCTCAGGGGGTTTATGCAGAGACCTTTTGTAATGGAGCTGCTGCCGAGCTTCTGCCTGCTCCAGGAGCCTCTGGCTGCCTGCTGCCTCTGCCACTGCCTCTGCCGCTGCCTCCTGAGTGGGGCCTGAGTCCCAGAGACACCCTGCTCCCCTCTCAGGCTGTCTCTCTCACTGACCTGTGCATCTGTGGGTGGAGGGACCTTCACGGCCGCTGGAGATTCTGTCCCTGAAGCCTGCTCGGATCTGCTCGCTCCTCTCAGTGCCGCGCGGCCAGGGCAGGACAGGGCTCGGCTCCCGTCCGGTGCACGATGGACCTTTGGGGTTGGTTTTTCAGGGCTCTCTGGAATGGAAATCTCCTTCACTGTGTTGCTGTGCGGTTTCCACTGTTCCAGAATTTGTTGGGAGTTCTTTTTAGAGGAAATTCGTTGGCTGTGGGAGTTCTTTTTAGAGGAAATCCATAGACTGTGTGTTCGGAGCTAGCAAATGTGAGTGTTTCTACTCCGCCATCTTGGCTCTGCCCCCCTCTTAATTTTTCAAATGGAAAAATTATCAAATTTTCATCCCTCCACTCCATATCCCAAGTCTCTGCTCTCAGCATCAAACAAGGCACTGTGGGAAGTAGGTAGCATGGGACATCATGTGGGCAACAATAATTTTTTTTAAGGTTGCTTTGAGCAGAGTGGACTGGAGGGGAAGAAGATAAAATTGTTTTCTCTGTACTGTCTTTAGCTCCCTAGGATGGATGCCTAACCATATTTCACAAAAGTTAAGTTTTAAATTCAGGAATTACCTTTCCCAAAAACATGTTGGTGAAAGGGTTTCACAAGATGAGCACTCAATGCAGCAGCACACAAAATGTACTACTGTATTTTTGTATATATAATTATTATACATCAATATCTTAATACATAATTGTTATTAGATTGACAATATTAGGGAACACTTGATCTTTTTTTTTTTTTTTAACATAAGCTACAAATAAAGTGTATTTTAGCCCTCTGCGTACCAGGATGTCTCTGCAGTATATATTACTTATGCTGAAATATGGGGAAAATTACTGAAATGTAAATAAATATTTCAGTGGAGAGCTTTTAACCCAGTCATGTAGTTTAGCCTCTTTACTTCTTATTGTATGCATTTGAGCAATCAAAAAAAAAATTAAACTATATGTAACTGCCACAATTCAAGGGGTGCCCTAAATGTCTACAATCAACAAATATTCAGCTTTTCTTCAAATGTCCAGCTCAATACTTGTCTTCATGTTTCTGAATTGTAAAACTTGTGATGGCAACTACTGAGAAAATATGGTCTGTAGAATTTATCATAATGTCATCTTATGCTTTGTATATCAGAGCTGATGGGGGAGAGGAGTGATTTTAAGAAATACCGTATTTTAGCGTATACACATACACATGCCATAAAATGAATGAAACAATAATCAATCACACGACCCCGATATTATGGCCACTAGCCTCCTCTCTTTTCTTTCACACAAAATCTCTATACCATTGACTGTATTTCCTGGCCACTTACCCATTTAACTTCTTTCTACTCTGGGTGTCCTCTCCAATCATTCTGAACTATATCTTGCCTCTTGGACCAGATGGCTCCCAAGAAGAGAGCCAGACTGGTGACCTTGCACAGCCCTGCCTCACTTAAACCCAATTCACTTGCAAATATGGCATCATCTCCCTGATGCCATGGTCCTCTTTGAGAACAAAGGACAAACACCACCAACAACAATCCTTCCACTTTACTTAAAATACACAAGTCTGAATCATGACATCTGGTGGCTCCTTTTTCGCAGTTATGGCATGTGATCTTCTCAAGTGCCTCCGAATCTACAAGAAGCTCTTTATTGTCAATAGCACCGAACTATTCCACTTTCTTTTCCTCGGTTCTGATACCCTTTTCTCCTTAAATGGCTCTTCTTCCTTTCACCTCGAAATGCAGAGGCATTGCTCCCCATGTGTAATCAGCCCAAGCTCAGAATCAGAAAATCTGGGATTCAAATGCTGGCTCTCATACAACTTGTGTGACTTCAGTAAGTGATACTCTTTGATCCTGTTTCCTCTTCTGTAAAATGCATACAATACTACTTTGTACTTATCTACTTCATAGGTTTGTATGTAAATTGCAAAGTGTTATGTAAAATTAAGTTGTCACCATTATTATAATTTTCATTATCTCCTTCCTCTCATCTTTTGTTCAAATAGAAATAGTACAAAGACAAGTTGCTTTTCTCCAATTATTATTCTTTTATATTTAATGCTCTATAGACATGTTGCACAAAAGAGCTCCTTTTTTGCATATGAAGTATATGAATAAAAATATGAAGATAATAAACTCATCCTCTGGTGACTCACTAAAAGCATTTTCAAAGTACCTCAGCCTATTCTCAGAGGATTTCTTCTCTGTTATATTTCTATATTTTCAAAGCTTTCTGTTCCATGAAGTCTGGAGATCAGATATTCATAAAGTTCTTAGTTTTTTGTTTTTTTTTTAACAGATCAATGCTATTTTGGAGAACAGTTCAGTCTGTAGAAATAGTATGGTTCTAGAACAGTTTGCTAGATGAAATTTTCAGGATTTTTTGAGTTCTGTATTTGTAATATGGGGAATTCTCATTTGCCAGTCTGTGAAATATCTTGAGTTTCAGATGTGTTCTAGTCACCAGACCATATCTTTTTAGGCATTGAGTAGGTGCTAAATTTTTATAGTCTTTACTGATGTGTGAACAGTTGTATCATTTCTTCCATAGTTTATGTTGGTCATTATGTGGACTCTAAAGATAAACCTTTTGTAATATTTATTGGCAGTAAAACATGGTCCTGAATTGCTGTCATAAAGCTCTCTTTTTGCAAATAAGTCTACAACTCATCTATTTCTTCAGTATTGCACTGTCAACATATTGTTGGCTGAATTTATATGAATGTTAACCATAAAGGGCCTTTTGATTCCATTACTGGAACTTAGTTCTGTTTGAGATAAATTAACTTTCATTTGTATTTGACAAATCCAGTGGTATGTACCTTTTATCAGCCTTTACTATTGTTCAGTAGGGGCAGCTAGGTGGTACAGTGGATAGAGCACCAATGCAGGAGTCAGGAGGATCTGAGTTCAAATCTCACCTCAGACACTTAACGCTCACTAGCTGTGAGCAAGTCACTTAACCCCAACTGCCTCATCCTGGGTCATCTCCAGTCACTGGATTCAGATGGCTCTGGAGGAGAAGTGAGGCTGGTGACCTGCACAGCCCTCCCTCACTCAAAACAAAATCAAGTGCAAGTCATGTCATTATTTCTCTGATGGCATGGTCTTCTTTGGCAACGAAGGATGAACACACACTATTGCTCAGTGAACTAATGTCTGCTTGTTTTTGAGGTAGGTTTTTGAATTAATAGACATTCTTAGGAGCACATATTAATCTTTTTTCTACAGAATTAAATCTTTTGATATTTATCTTCAGGTGATGGGCCTCAGATTTTGTTAATATTGTAAGAGTTTTTGTTAGGATAATTCCCAAACTTGTTACTGTATATTTCATAGTTCCAAAAGTATAAACTGTTATTTTGTAGTTATTAGTTGCTTTGAATATGTTTTTCCTATTCCTTTAATTTTTGAATACCAGTAAGGCCCTTAACATACTCAGCTATAACTTTCTCTTTGATATGTTTATCTTGATGTGTCTTTCTTGGAGGAGACAAAAATATTTCAATAAGACTTCGAGATTCAAGTTTGAAGCACTGTTTTCATCTTTCCTTGGCATTTGTTAAAAAAAGCTTTACACTTATCGAGTTTGAATGATATTTTTCTATTATTAGTGGAAGATTCCAGAAGTTGAAGGAGCATTTTAATGTGTTTTTGAGGGGATCCAATTTTCTTTTAATACTGGTACTTAATGAAAGTATTCATGTCTTCAAACACTTTACTGGTCAGCACATTTGTACTTAAAAATTTCCAGCAGGTGGGAAAAGAACAGAATAAGGAGCAAAAGTAAAAGGGGAACAAAAAAGATGGAAAAGAAAAAACAGGAGGGAATTTTGTCCACTTACTGCTCCACCTAGTCTCCCTCCTTTTTATAAATCCAAGAATTCCAGATGCCTTCTTCAACTGCTACTGTCACAAACCTTCCCAGTCCTGCCTCCTCCTAATTCTAGCAATAGACTCCATGACCACATCCCTTCATCTCCCCGTCCTGATCTCCACCTTCACCCCTTGATTCAGGTGGGGAAGGTGAAAAAGAAGGAAGTTCCTTCATCTCACCATAGGGGGACGCATGAAAAAGGGGAGATGTGTTGCTGAAATCCCAAGTAATAACTCTGAACAACTCTCCCAGAGAAGCTTTGTGACAAATAACGATACGTTTTCTAAGTATTATTTGTACTGTGTTTCAAGTACTTTACAGTTTGATAAGGTTTTTTGAGCTGGCAAATGACCATTTTATGTAACATTGTTTCTCTGGGAAGATATAATCAGAATTCCAATCAAAGACTTACATAAATTCCTTCAGCCACTATAAAGAACAATTTACTTCCTTGATTATTAACTTAGATTTAATGGGGAACCTTGGATTTTAAATTAAACTCAAAAAGCAAAGTACAAATGATTTTCAGGCAATGTAGACTGATGTGTTTGTCTTTTAGTCGTGTGGATTAATGTGATGTGCTGGATTTGCAGTTGGAGTTTGACTTCTATCCCGGCTACATTTTCTATCTCTGTGATCTTAGGAAAGTCACTTGATCTCTTGAAATCTGTTTCCATATAGAGGAAATGAGGGGACTGGAGAAAATGATCTCTATAGAGTTCTTACCAGCTCGAATTCCTTTTAAAATAATTTTTTTCTTTAAAGTATTTATTTAGTATTTTATTTCTCCCCATTTATGTGTAAAAACAATTTTCAATACTGGTTTTTAAAATTCTGAGTTCTAAATTCTCTTCTTCCCTCCCCCACCACCCTCAATGACAAGGCAAGCAATTTGATATTGGTTACTGTAGTCATGTAAAACATATTTCCATATTAGTCATGTTGTAAAAGAAAACATAGACCCTTCCCCCCAGAAAAACCCCCAGAAAAATAAAGTAAAAAGTATGCTTGGATCTGTATTCAGACTCTTTCTCTGGGGACGGACAGCATTTTTCATCCTAAGTCCTTCAAAGTTGTCTGGGATCATTACATTGCTGAGAAGAGCTAAGTCGTTCACAGCTGCTCATCTTATAATGTTACTATTACTGTGTACAATGTTATCCTCATTCTACTCATTTCACTTTGCCTCAGCTTAGGTAAGTCTTGCCAGGTTTTTCTGAGAGTACCTTGCTTATCATTTCTTAAAAGCTCCATAGTATTCCATCACAATCATATACCACAACTTGTTCAGTCATTCCCCAATTGACTGGCATCCCCTCAATTTCCAGTTCTCTGCCACTAGAAAAGACTAGCTTTAATTTCTAACAAGTCTATGATTCAAATAAAGGTGACTGTGTGTGTGTGTGTGTGTGTGTGTGTGTGTGTGTGTATATGTATACATACACATATATATGTATATATCTATTAATATATAATTTATAAATCTAATTCCAATAATATGTGAAGATGAGAAATTATGAATCATTTTAATAAAAATATAACTAGGATCAAATAAAGAAATTAAATAGCATACCTGAGTCCATTCGTTTGTTTGAGGATCATAGGCCTCTACTGTGTTAAGGTAAGTTTGTCCATCATATCCTCCAACTGCATACAATTTATCACCAAGTAAACATACTCCAACTGCATCTCTACTAATGCTCATAGATGCAACTGCAGTCCACATATCAGTTTTAGGATCATATCTGAAAAATAATTGTAACACTAGTTCTCTTATGATATCTCCCAAATGTCAAATGTAAAAATCAGGATCTCAAAAAACTTATCGGAAATCTAAGAATTTGAGGATCTTCTTTTGAAGATTAAAAAATTTTTAAAAATGTATTGCCATCCTATTGTCCTCAGAGTATTTTTAATTAATATAAGAGAAACTAAACTGCATGCAGTATTCCTGGTATAAACAAACCCTGGTTTTACATGATGGTAAAATAATGTTTTCTATTTCATTTTTGATACTCTCCTAATGACCTCAACACATTATTGGTGGCTTGGCTTTCCTGACCACAGTATTTCATTAGATATATTGTAATAACAATCTCAGAACTCATCACCTTTTAATTATAGTCCAGATTCCTTTTGCTTAATACATGATCATAGATGTAGTTCATAACGGAGCTAATCAGGCACTTTTCTGGTCAGTTATAGTGGGTCATGAATTTGCCCAGAAGAAACTAAGAGATAACGCCTGCAAATCTACTCATCTCATTATGCATGTCCAAGCCAAGACAATAAGTATTTTTAAGTGTCTGCTATGTACTGTTAGGCTTCTATATAATTTATTTTAAAAATGTTAACTAAGACTGATCTGAACACCTATTCCCTGAATGTATCCATTTTTAATAGTTCTTCATCTAGGCTAGCACCCAATATATCCCTTACCCTTTGTTTATTGTATCAAAGACAATTCCTTGTTCATAAAAAAGTAGTCCTCCTAGTTTTTTTGGCAACTCAATTTAGTGTGAAAATAAATTTTAGCCATTGGTTGTTACTAGCCTTTGTCTATAAGATTATTTACATCATCAGAGAATAGAAGCAAAGTTATTTCTGCATTATTGTTTTCTCTGGAGTATGTTAATCTTGCTTGAATACTCAATGCTTTTATTCTCTATTATGATTAATTAGGCCCACGGTCTCTTCTGGAACCCTTCTTGTGAGACGGTTCTACACCACGATTTGCTGGCCTCTGGCATAGTGGATGGTTTAATAGGTTACACAGTTTGACTAATAGTTATGTGTTTATGCAATTTCATGTTTGAGTTCCTTCAAAATTCCTAGATGCCACCTGACCCTGGTGATTTGGGAATGGGAATTTCTCTTAATAAGACCAAAGGACATAATTCACTGATTCTTTGTTAGTTCTCTTTTGATGCTAATTATTAAGCAATCTTACTCTTTGATTATCTTTGAAATATTAAAATAATCCTTTATGATTCATTTTGCAGTACCTATAAACTACTTCCTGAATGACTTTTTGGATGACCTAATTTCTAGCTTCTGGGGCTTCCTTTCACTTGATTGGGCAAATTTACATTTAAAAAATACTACTTTTACTATATATTCCTTCATTCCTCACTCTCCCCTCCCCCCATATGCTAGATCTCAGTACCTGACTCTTCATTTGCAGCACACTTTTTTTTCAGGATTTCCTATAAAATATTTTTAAATGCCTTCATCTTTATTGTAAATAAAGGTTAGGTTGTAAATTAGGTTAGGTTGAGAATATAATAAAAATAACAATTCTACCTAAATTAATTTACTTATCCTATGCAATACCAGACAGACTATCAAAATTTATTTTATAGATCTAGAAAAAAGTAATGAAATTCATCTGGAATGGTCAAAAACATGAAGGTGATCAATGAAAAAAAATGTGAAGGGAGGCAGCCCAGCAGTGCCAGATTTCACACTATATCACAAAGTGGTATTATCAAAACAATCTCTCACTCACTAAGAAATACAGTGATCAATATAATAAATTGGGCACACAACACACAGTAATAAATGGCCACAGTCATCTAGTGTTTTATAGATCCAAACATTCAAAGGAGGCACCCTGCCAATCTCTTTCTGTAATACAAATATGATTTTGATAACTAAACCAAGGAGGGACAAAGCAGAGAAAGAAAAGACCAAGATCTCTAAAGAATAATGATGAAAATGTTTAAAATAAAATGTTAGCAAGCTGACTACACAATAATATATTAGAAAGATCATGCCCAGGTTCAATTTATATTAGTAATACCGGGGTTGGTTCTGGATGAGGAAGATGATAAAATATAATAAAACATGTTAATAATACAAATAAAAACTAGGATTTTAACAGATGCAACAATCATTTCTTTTAAAAATTCTAGAAATCATCAGACTAAATGGATTTTTCCTTAATATAGTAAATAGTTGTTCTTAATCTAAATCTAAGAGGAAACATGTAACAGAGAAAGTTAAGAGAGCTTTCCAATAAAATCAGGGGAAAAGGAATACCCATTAGCATCATCACTACTTTACATACTCTTGAAATGCTAGTGGTAACAACCAGACAGGAAACACATTGAGGGAATGAGCAGAGGCAAAGAGAAATAAAAATGAATTACTTTTGAATACAATATTCCATCAGCTAAATTAACTGAAACAGTTCTATTACTTTAATGCAACTTAATGTATTATTTGCCAACAACTTTAACAAATGGTAAGTTACGAGATATAAAACAAATCTACATAAATCATCAGCATTATTATATGTAACCTACAAAACCTAGTAAAAAGAGTTAAAAAGAGAAATGTCACTAAAAATAACTATGAGATAAAATATTCATGAATGTGTCTTCTAATATTTACCCAAACTCTATATAAATTCAACTTTATAAAAATTCTTTGCAGAAATAAAGACCTAAATAATTGGAGAAACATTAATTGCTCATGGGCAGGTCAATAGTAAAAATGATAACACTCCATATTCACTGTTGCATCAGCCAAACTCCTAAAAGAATATTTTATGGATCTAGAAAAAGTAACCCAAGTCATATGGAGGAACAAAAAGGCAAAAATTTCAGAAGTAACAATGAAAAACGTGGGAAGGAATGGGGTCCATCAGTTCCAATCTGGCCTCAGGCACTTAGTGGCAGCGAGATTCTGGCCAAGTCACTTAACCTCTGTTTGCTTATCTGTGAAATGGGGAGGATAAAACAGCAATGATCTGGCCGGGCTGCTGGGAGAACGGACCAAAGGAGATTAAAACTGGGAAGTGCTTCGCAAGTACCCTGACGCGCAGCAAGCACTTTATCAGTTTTGGTTATTATCATTGTTAGAGCTTACGCTGAAGTATTAAAGAGTAACGCTGCCAATGATTTGGCATAATCTAAAAAAAAGTGAAGTCAATCAGTTGAAAAGATTAAGTGTATAACATATAAAAGCAAACAAATACAGCAGTATAGAGTTTGATGAAACAAGACACTATTACTGGGTTAGGACTTGTTCTTTGACAAAAACTGCTCAGAAAACTGTACAGGAGGTTTAACAGAAATTGAGTTTAGACCAACACCTCACACCATACACAAAAGATAAGCTCCAAAGATAAGCTCATACTTTTAGCAAACAGAATTCAAATACTGAGGTGCTAAAGTCAGGACTTAGTAGCTACCAATATAAAGGAAGCAGAGCTTTGAATACAATATTCTAAAAGGCAAAAGATACAGGTTCATATAATCCTACGGAATGGAAAAATGAAATTCTGATGAAATAGGCTACTTCTAAATATTCCTGAAGTGCAGAGCTGATTAGGAACTTTCAAATAGAAATAGAGGAATCAAGAGACATTTAAAAAGGTAAAACAATCAATTGAAAGGGACTAAACAATGCAAAGTGTTTACATCCTGGGTAATGATACAAATACTTCCCCTCAGAACCTTAATTTCATTAGGGGTCATAGAAGGAGTTAAATAAGAGGGGGTGGGAATGGTTTTGTTACATTTTGTTGATCTTAAAAGAACAAAGAAAAGGGAAGGTCAATGAATACAAATAGGAAAGATGGAGGAATTAATCTCATATAATTGGGCTGTACAAGGAGAACACTATACAAAAGAGGTAGGGGTAGGGGAGACTGGCAATACTGGAATCTCATTTTTATCTGAACTCATTAAAGGCAGAGAGAAGACACACCTTAGTGGGGTGCAGAAATACATTTTATTCAATAGGGAAATAGAAGGAAAATCAAATGGGGCAGGGAATAAGAGGGAGATCAGATTCAGGGAAGGATTGATCTTTTAAGCAAAAATATCTCTAACCTCAAGGTAGATCTCTAAGAGGGGTTTGAAAGGAAAGAAAGGGTCAACCATCACCAATACCATCTTCAGATCAACTGCCACCAGTGGGTTCCTGAAATAGAAGTGCTCCCTTGACCACCATCCCTGTATACAGCCCAGCCTCTATAGCCATCATCCAAGGAAGTAATTCCTATGGAGATATAACCCGGTAACTGTTTCTGCAGGTGCTATAGTCACTGCCTCCTTAGCAAACCACAGTTATTGATGACCCACAAAAGAAAGCTCTTTTTTGACCAAAGTTTATGGCATTATTAAATGGCTCAATAGTAGAACCATGGTTTCATTAGTAGCAATGCATACTGTACCCTAAGGAGCCTTTCTATTTGACTTGCTGCAGAAACCTCCTTGGGGTATATTTCCCCATTGGAATGTGAACTCCTTGTGAACAGAGACCATCTTGCTTGCTTGTTTTCTGTATCCTCAACATGTAGCATGATAATTAGTACATAGTAACTCCTTAATAAATGCTTTTTCATTCCTTCCTTCCAAGCAACAAACAAGTCAGAGTTTCAAATAACTTTAGTGCTACAACTTGTGGATGCTACCTTTCAACACAGTCTGACAGTCTGGAAGTTAAGTTGGATGCTGGTGCATCATGTCCTCCGATAGCATACAATAATCCATTCCAAGTGGTTACTCCTACACCACCTCTTCTTTTTGACATTTGTGCACAAAGTGTCCATTTATTAGTATGTGGATCAAAGCATTCTACAGATTTGAGACAAGAACTTCCGTCACGACCCCCAACTGCATACAGTCTGTAAAGAGAGCAAATGAAATAGCAAATAAGATATACCCTGCCATACTTAACACAAAGAGGCACTGAAAATGACAGTAAAGTCAAGCTAAAGGTAACTAAAAAGTTAAATATTTTAGAAGCATAGAACAATTAAATCTGAAAAAACAGCAGACTAAATTAACTGAGTTTTAACTGTTATGTTAAAACTCTTTCAAAGCCAAAAAGTCCAATGGAGTACATGGTTACAAAAACTGTATTAGTGAAGCCCCTTGTATTTTCTGAGGAAAATGACCAATCTTCACCTCTTTTTGGAACATGTGAAGACGTGACAAAGCCTAAAGCTTGCTTACATACAACAGGAGTAACTGGGGGCGGGGTGGGGGAGGGGAAGCAAAGAGAAAGAAAAGCCTTAATTGGTTCTTTTATTTTTTAAAAGAGAGAACAATAAAGTCATTAAGTACTAAGGAATGACACAGGTCTAATCCCTCAGAGTGCAAAGGAATGACAATCTGACAAGTTTTATGTTATGTCAAAGGGACTTTCCACATAATAAATTGGTTTACAATCCAACACCATAGGAAACAAGACAAAACAACACCCCCAAACAAATTCCCACCTTGTTAAGAGATTTCTGTTCTTTCCCCCAAAATGGACTCTGGGAGATGGAGGTTTCCAAGATAATAAGGGAGAGATGTTCAGGGGTGCTGCAGCCAACATTGTTGAGAGCCATATTTTACTATTTTAAAAAAATTTTAATGTTCTTCTCAATTTCTTTACTCATTCTTGTTGATTTTCCTGGGATGCTAGGAGCCCAATGTTTGGGGGACTGTTTTCTTGGGGTGTCTGAAGATGACTTAGTTATATGAATTAATACAATCTGGGGAATAGAGATGCCAGTCTAAGGTTTCCTTTTGAGATTTAAATAAACATTCTTTAGTTTTCTGTGCAAATGAATGAACCACCATAAACTTCGGTAGACCCAGGAGCCTGCAGGGTTTAAGCAGATAGACTAAGGGAAGAGATGTTTCTCTATATAAGGAAAAGAACCGTGAGACACAAGAGTCCAAATCCTAGAAGTAAAAAAGCTACAAGCTTTGGGGAGAGCTGACTCTAGGAACAAGAGATCCAAAGACTGAGCCTAGCTCCATTTACATTTTTCATTTAACACAGAGGTGACCTTAAAAAGTTTTAAAAATAAGTTTGAATGATGTTTTTTGTTTTTATATTACCGTTATTTGTGGTTGTTCATGTATACACTCTCTTTCCAATTTCTGTCCCACTTTGGGGAATTGAGCCAAGCTTTACCTTTACAAGACAGAATAGTTAAGAAAAAACTGATGAAGTGACTTTGTCTAAAAAAACATACGCAACATAAATTATGTATTAGCAATCCCCCACCTCTCTGCCAACAAGAGGAGTCATATATTTCATTATCCGCTTTCTGGGGCCACACTGTACTCAATAGTTTTCTATAGTAATTTTAATATTTATATTGTGATAGTTAAGTCATGTACTTTGTTTGATTCTGCTAATTTCATTCTGCATCAGTTCATATGAATCTTTAAGACTGGTTTAGCCTTTAAGATATCTTGTAACTTTCTCCTTTTGTTATTTTAAATCTCCAGTATGGTTTCCTTTAGTTGGTTACTAGGAGTAAAAAGCTCTCAGAAAACATTAAGATGAGTTATGTGCTTATTTCTGAGACCTACCTCTTTGTACACAGAGAGTTCTAGGCAAGAGCAATTAAAGTGAGAAAAAGGGCAATGGCAGTAATACCAAAAGTGCAAGGAGGCAAGGTTCACGGCGAATGATCTACGATATCACATGTCCCCTTACTGTCACTCTGCAGGTATTGAACATACTTAGGCTCATATTTAAGATCTGCAACAAGTTTTCCTCACAATAATTACAAGATAGATTGTACAAGAATTAGTATTCCCATTTGAGAGATGAATAAACAGGTTCAGAGACCTGAAGGGATTTGTCCAAGGTCACAAAGTTTAAAAGTAGGAGAGTCAGGATAGGAACTTGGATCTCCTGACTTCCAGATCCAGTAGGCTTTTTCTATACCCTATGAATGGACTTCTCAGATTGTAATTCTTCTCCCGGGGGGAGGTAAGACCGAGAGGCCCAAGGTCACAATATTTTTAGAATAAAATAATTCCATAGAATTATATAAAACTGTGTAGTACATTAAGCTCTCAATGATTGGATAAAACTTACATAATTCTTCAATGTTTTCATTTCAAAAGGGATTGGCTAGATTTCGTGTCTAGAATGTAAGATCATATTCTCAGCTAATGAGAATAATGGTCAGTGGTGGGGGAGGGACTTGCGTTAGACTCTATATAATTCACTGCCCTTTCTTTGTCTTCGGCTTTCCTGCTCCAGGTGAACTGGTACAGGATTGCCCCTCTTCTCGAGAATCGAATAAATAAACTTTCTGTCTTTACTTTGAGAGGCCTCTGAGTAATTAATTAAGTAGGGACCCGAGCCATCCCACACACCTATTTCTGCTTAAGATAAGCTTTCCACATGAGTTATAACTTCTACTCCTAACCACAGAGCCCGCTTTTATACCTCAAAAGTGAATGGGGAAAAAAACCACGTCAGTAAAAGGAAAAAATCTAACATGACTTGAGTCTTTCCCAAATTGCCTCACCTATTATTTCTCACAGAGAGACAGGGTCCCCTTCTTGCACCTTCAGTGAAGTAATAATTCTAGAAATCAATGTTACTCTTTATTCAAAAAAGCACCAGAAGGAGCACCTATGACCAGCATTTTTTCAGTTATGTTATGACACTGAGATTCTGAAGTACTTTAACAAATTAATGGACATGAAGAAAAGTTAGCACGATTCTCTTGGAACTAAGTGGAATTTAACTGTGTGCAACATTTTTTATATAAATATCAAAACATAAAATACTTACTGAAGCTTGTAAATTCCCCAAGTTGTGCTCATATATTTTAGGGAATTCTACAATTAATTTTGAAAAGTTTTGTGGAAATGTCAGTTTGGGAAGAAAAGGGTATAATTTAATGAATAGAACTGCTTTCTGGAACACAAATAAGAGTTCTCATACATCATAAAGTCAGTGCTGACTTACTCCATACATAACTAATCTGAAATAAAATCTACCAGAAGTGACAAAATGGAGGTGTTTCTACCCCTCAGCACAGCAGGGGTGGTGTCCTCTGGTGGCCTTGCCCCCAGTGGTAGTTGATAAAAGTATGCACTTCAGTCTAATTACTGGAGAAAGAACATAAAAACTGTTCCCCTAGTTAGAGAAAGAAGAGAAACAGAACAGGTGAAGGAGCTTTACTTGAAAAGGGAAATATCAAAAGAATAAAGTCAATGTATAGCTTATAAAATCATGCAGTATCTGTTTGTGAAAGTAGGATGAGTAAAAAGAATAGGACTACATCTTACTAATTGCTAAGCATATAATAAATTGACTAATTGGGGGAAGCTTTGGGTAAATTAGCACAAGACTGAAATATAATAAAATATCTGTAAAGAAATGTAATTACAGCAACATTCTAGCTTTGATTTTATAACCTGATCAAATTATTAGTAATTGACATACTAACCATCATCAGTTGAAATGAGGCCAGCTTCTTATATTAAAATACATTGTTTGAATATAAATTGAAACTTCTACAGTACTTGAACAATTTTTTTCCCTTAAATAAGAAATGCTGCTTTTCTATCTTATTTACTGTTTAACTAACACAGTCTAAAAAAGATAACTTTTTTCAAAAGTAAACCAGTCCAGTTTGTAGCTAAATCAACCAAGTTCTGGCTAGATATTAGATTCAAATGAATTGAGCAAACATTTATTGAGCACCATTAGAATGAGTTCTTTGGGACAGGAAACATATTGAGGTTTTTTTTCCTTTTCTTATATTCCCAGGATTTAGCACAGTGCCTGGAAAATACTAATAAATAAATACTAATAAATAAATAAATTAATTAATTAATAAATGCTTCTTAACTCACTGATTTGTCCCTAAAGTATATGCTAGAACTGTGCTAGGTGCTACTGAGACAAAAAACAAAGAAGGTCCCTGCCCTCAAGGAGCTTATAGATATTCCCCCCCCCCAACCCCCCCCAGGTGGAAGGCTGTGCATGTGGTAGAAAGTTCACAGATAATAAATACAAAACAAATGCAAAGTAATTGCGGGGAGGGATTAGGAAAGCCCAAACAAAGAAACTGATGCTGTAGGTAGGATAGAGCAGATGAGGTGAAATTCTTACTGCTGGTCGTCTTTGATTTTGAAGAGGACTCATGATGTCACGGAGTGATATCTGTGTGTGAACTGGATTTAAGCGAGGCAGTCACGCGAAGACATTGGACTCCTCTCTTCCTGAGTCACTGAAGTCCAATGGCAAGGCAAACATCAAAGAAGTGGCGAAGGCTCCTGGATGACCTGGGTATGTCTGATGCCTCACCAAACTCTAAACCCTTCAGCCTTTTTCGTGGCCACTGGAACAAATCATTCTCATTGGTCCATTCCACCAGGCAAAGCCTTCACGTGCTTGGCGTAGACTCCCTTGAACTTATCTACTCTCTTAAGTCTGTTGGTTACCTTCAACCACTAGGATGTGGGCACACCCCACAGGTGTGGCTTCTAGAAGCCACAGGTGAATGTTGAGTGAATCAGGTGGATCCCAAAGGTGAACAAGCATCCCTGAAAAGGACTTAGCATGCCCTCATACCAGAGCTACTAGTCCTTGTAAACACCCCATTCACCCCTGTATGAAGCTAGAGTTCAGGAAGCTGAAATGAGGAGGGAGATTATTCTATGCTTGGGAGATAGTCTATGCAAGAGCAAAGAAGACAGATGGGGGGGGGTTACTGGGAGTGCTTTGGAAAGATCATAAGATAATTTGGCTACACCTCTGAGTTATGAGGAGGAAGAGATATAAATTGGCAAAGACAGGTGAAGCCAAGTTATAAAGGATCAGGACAATTTTAACATTCATTTAAAACAATTTTGAACTCTAAATTTTCACTCTCCCTCACGCTCACCTCCCCCTTGCAGAGATAGTAATCAATTTGATGTTAAATATGTTACAAAGGATTTAATATACCAAAAAAAAAGGGAGTTTGCATTTTTATCTTAGAAGCAAAAGAGAGCCAGCTAAAGCTTCTTGAGAAGGACCATAATATCCAGGGTCATAACTACTTTTTAGGAATATCAGTTTGGTGACCAATTAGGATGTTGTTGTAGCAGTTCACGTGAGAGGAGATCAAATTTGGAACTAGAGAGGGGGACAGATGTGTGCTGTGAAGACCTGACAATACTGGGAGACTAACTGGCTTCGGATTTGATGGAAAGGAAAGAAACAAGGATGATCCAAAGTTATGAACTTAAGTGACCGAAGGATAGAGGTACACTTGACAAAGAAGAAAGTTAGGAAGAAATTGGGTTTTGAAGGAAAAACAATGAGTTCTATTTTGGATATGCGGAGTTTGAGATGCATATGGAACATCTAAAGATGTCTAAAAGGCAGAGAAGCTCAGAAAGAGACAGGGAGCTAGATAGATTTGGGAATCTGTATATCTTATTGGAACTGTTTTTTGCTATGTTTTCTTATTTCCTAAAACAGTATTTTTAGATGGTTTCGTTTTTGATTAAATGGTTATTCCAATTTAATACTTGGTATATACAAGTATTATACTTTGCATATATATAATATTTTGTAATTTTAAAAGACTTTGCAATACTGTCATGTATTAATCACCAATCTATTTTGTGAAATAGGTTAAATGGAAACTACTGTCATTCCCATTTTAACAGTGTTATTGTTCTGCCAAGAGATTTTACATATTTTTGCAAGATTCACCTTTAATCCTTGCAACAGTTTTGTGATATGGGTAAAATGAATATCATTATCCCCATTTTACAGATGAAGAAATTGAGATAAATCTGACATGACAAAAATCATAATTTAATGTTATGATTTTTGTTTATTGTTCAGAAACCAAGTATTTTGTTTCCTAATATACTGACTTTTCTAAAATACACTCTTCTGCCTCATCTTTGTAATTATACAACAATAAAATGAGCATTAATATACTTACTCTTTGTAAATGTTTAGCACAGTGCCTGGTATACAGCAGGTGCTTAATAAATGTTTATTAACTGACAATAGTTGTAGCATTAACCAATTCTAAACTAAACAAACTATCATATAATATACACAATATAGAAACTGAAAAATGTATAGGACAGTGTGCTATATTTGTATATTAATCTTTGTTTCTGTTATCCTTTGTTCAGAGATTCTGCTAATCTTTAATATTGGGCTGTTTCTCTTTTTTTTATTATTTGGTGATATAATATTCTGAAGAAATTTAGGACACAGAGAATTAGATGGGATCAGTAAACAGAGAAGAACAATAATTGTGGCATTATCGGCCTTTGAGGACCTGTATAATAATTAAATTCCAGGCTACAACATGGAATCTATCTTTGAGAAATATGATTTTTTTTTGAGAATCAGTATTTTGGGAGATATCACTGGCATGAACAAGTTTTATACTGGGCTGACATAGTGCAGTGTTTCATTAGAGGCAGCTACTGAAGAATCAATGCTGTTGAATGTAGTTTGAATAATTAAAAGGCTAATTAAAATATCACTTCCCAAAATATGGTGGGGAACAAGAATTATGACAAACTATTGCATTCCAGATAAAAAAAAAGAAAGAGGTAGCCTACAAAGCAACGATTAGATATTGAAATAAAATATATTTGAAAAGGTATGCAAATCTTGAATATACTTTTGTATAGGAATGTATTCCTGCCTGTTATCACTGCACTTCATCAAAAGGTTTTCAAGGATTTAAGTTTATGATTGATTGAAGCACAGGAAGATGGGAAAAATCAACCAACCTCACCCTCATACTATATTAGGAAATGGAGGCAGGAGGAAAGAAGGTAGGAATAACTGCTCCAGACCTAAATTCATACAGAGGAAATCCATTCCAGAGACAACACGAGCATGAGCTATCTATTTTCAAGACACCTGGAAGATGCTCATCCAAGGTCATCCCTGGATTTTATCACCTATAGATCCCTACAGGTGCTATCTTAGGCTTCCTCATCTCCCTTTAAACTACTTCCATTAAACACCATCTATATATGCTGATGAGTCTCAAATCTACCTAGAGTGTCCTATTCTCTCCTATAAAATCTTCATAAAGAATGTTATAAACAGATAAAAAAAGCATTTGACTTAATAGAGCCAAATGCACCTGAAATACTCTCGTCCTTTATCTTGCATGGATATGCTACAATCATACGAGATATCTCGATAACTATAACTACAAAAAGAGAACTTTGCTGGATAGTCTTATGATCACCAATGTTAAGCAAGGCATAAAATAGGGAGCTCTGTGCTCAGTTGTTGGATAATTATCATGGGGTATGCAGTACAGTCCCAAATGGATCTCTTACAGGGATATCCTCCAGATGTTAATTGTGGATGACACAGTGGTGATAAAATCAAGCCTCAGAACTATATAAAGTCTCCTTGGTGATATAGAGATGAATCTAAAAATCCATACAAGAAAAGCCAAATGAATGATGAATGCCTATTATCCAGATTATGATAAACAGTTGAGTAAGTAGCCTGTTCATAATAGTGAACAGATTAGAGACCATTTCCAGATGATTTAAAATCTTTTCAGCACTGGAACTCTTGCTGTGGGACCCTACTGGTTTGATTAGACACTAATCAGACATATTTCACTCTTTTCTTTAACTATCTTGTCCAAAGGTCTTGTGCTGCCAAGCACCAAACCCCTTTTGTACCCTACATTCCCAAAGTCTGTCCGTCGTTCTAGAAACATAACCAAATAAATACTGCCAATTTCTGTCAGTGCATGTTGTCAGTGATTCCGTTCACCATCTACTCTCCTTAGCCACCATTCCTATACATATGATGCACAAATGTGCACACTTTACATACACTATATGCATATGGTATGTGTTACATCCCCTTATTAGAATGTAAGTTCCTTGAAGGGAGGCACTACTTTCACACATGTATCTCCAGCACTTTTAGTAGAGTGCTGATTGAATGCTTTACTCATTGACTCATTGAAAATTGTAGGTGACCTAAAGTGCAATGGAGAAATTCAATGTAAGCATAGGGTAGGCTTCAGCTTATTGCCAGTTATGATCTGCATCAAAAAAGGGTGTCCGTGAAAGATACTATCCAAGAAATGTGTAAAAAAGAAAAGAGTTGGTGATATAAACCAGAACAAAATATAACATTTTGACAATTTGACTGCTACATTTTTACCCATGCAATATTGTGGAGCACAGAAGAAAGCTTCTAGTGTATTTGGTAGGTGGGAACAAAAACTGACTCTATAATTAGCAGACCCGTGTTTATATTCCACCTCTGCTGCAACCTAACTTTGTGCAAATCACTTTGCCTCCTGAAACCTCAATTTCTTCAATTGTAAAATAAGGAAACTGGGCTAAGTGATGTTTATATCTTCATCATCATGAGGATCTCTTTCATCTTCCTCTTCACTACTGCTGCTAATATCATTAAATATCTCCCAAAGCTCATCATGTTCTGAGGAGCCATGCTTATGACTCATTCCTGGAGAAGAAATTTCTAGACCTGCTAGGGAAACCTGGTTGTCCACTTCTTTTGTTTCATCTTCTTCAATCACCTCCCATTGGGTATTGACAGCTTCTGCATCTGTACTGAGAAGCCTTTTTACTTCTTTTTTTCCACATCTGGTGATTCAATGTACTTCTTCTTGGATGCCTTACGGAATCTCCTCTTTCTGACATTCTTCAGAGGCAGAGGGACACCATGGTTCCAGATGAATTTCCTCTCCTGGTCCTTATCTTTGTTCTTGCTTGCTTTTGGATCAGTGGTGGCAACTGGTTCTTCTGGAGGTAGATAAAGATCCCCATCCACACTGCACACAAACATCTGGCAGATATCTGCTATCTTACAAAAGGTTTTTTAATCTATAGTTTTCAAGGATTCCGTAATACAAGGCAGGTCAACTACCTTAGCAGCTAATGGGGCATGGTCCACCCGGACAATTCCATGACGTCCATCCGCATGTAATTCAATGGTCAATTTGTCTTTCAGGTTGACACTTCCAGACTGTATTGCCCTTCTCACAGTGGAAGCATAGCCTGGAGGCAAACGTAATATGAATTGACTTTCCAACTCATGGGGAGCATCTTCTTGGTTCTTGCTCATTTTCTGTTTTGTGACAGTCATTTCCTTTCATCTTATTTCACAATAAATGACTATCATTCAAAATCTGTTGTGTGGTAGACCCAGGCAAATCACAAAAAAGCCTCCCTTAAGTGTCTTCACCTGCCTGAGATGACTCTCAGGTCGAATGAGATAATATCAGTGTCCTCTTTAAAAGACGGGCTTCAATCTCTGGAAGAATCCAGTTTATGTTGGCAAAGATTACAAGCGGGCATGACAGCCAAACACCGTGCAGCTGGGCAGGCAGCCAGTAGTATCAAATTAAAATAGAAATGAAGGCCACTAATCTATATATAAGTATCCTTGTGGGCTATATTTTTTTTTAAAAAAAATGTAATGTTCTCTATGCATTACTCAATTTTAAAAAATATTATCCAATTACATTTTAATCTGGTTCCAGTGACCCTTGGGAGTGGTCTCAGTGTGTTTGACATCTGTGCTATAAAAGATAGAATTTTAGCTGGGACTTTAAGGAAGCCAGGGAAGCTAGGAGACAGAAATAAAAACAGAGAGTATTCCAGAGCATGGAGGAGAGCCAGTCAAAATGTCCAGTGTTTGGTGATGGAATATCTTGTAAGGGTTGCATACAGTAAGGAGGTCAATGCCATTGGATAGCAAAGTGGGGTGGGGGGCAATTAAATATAAGAAGATTGAAAAGGTATGGGAGGGACAGAACAGATTATGAAAGACTTCAAATTCCAACCAGGTGACTTTGATCTTGGAAGTGCTTACTTGGGCAGAGGGGCGGTGAGATGACCAGACCCACAAGCAAGATAACTACAGGAACTGAATGGAGGATGAACTGGAGTGTGTGGCAATACTTATTGTCAAGGAGACCAACCATTAGGCTACAATAGTCTGGGTGTGAGAACACATGGGCTTATGTTAGTGTGGTGACAATGTCAGCAGACAGAAGGAGGTGTATTGAGCGATGTTAAGGTAAATAATATTAAGAAGGTAAAATTTACAGACTTCAGAAAGTGATGGGATATGGGGGATAAGCGAGCATGAGTACAGGATGACATCTATATTTTGAGTCTAGGTAACTGGAAAGATGGTGGTATCCTCTATAGCAATAGAGAATTTTGGAAGAGGGGAGAGCTTTGGGGAAAAGATAAGTTCACACCATGCTAAGTTCAGGCAGTGGGACATGAGATGAGAAGATAACAAAGGAAACCAATTAGACTGAAAAAAGTTATACACATATACATATTCACCTAGGTGTATATGTATATACTTATGTACTATATATGTATGTATATATTTTTAAGTTCACAGCCCCAGGTTAGGGGGCTGTTAGGAGGAAGTACTATATCAGCTACTGTGAAAAACTTCCAAATGAGACACTTCATATTCTAATCCTAAAGGCCAAATGAGAGAGCACTACATATTTTTCTGATCTATAGGATTCTGTGTTGTTCATCTAAACAATGATACAGTTTCGTTTATATTCATATGGATACATCAATGCAACAAAAACCAATTAATTCACTTCGTCTGACTCTTTTCTTTCACTCTTCTGGTGTCTCTGACAAGACACTAAAATGTCCAAATATGAGAGAAAATTATTCCCTTAGTTAGCATGGGCATACTTAGGTAAACTGAAAACAAATAAACCCCTAAGATGTTTTCTCAGTTTTCATAGGTATACTGCAGATGAATTATTCAGTGAATTAGTTGCAGGTAAATCCTTGTTTACCTACAGCTTGGTGGCATAATTCTAAAAAGTACAAATGGAAGAATCACGGACCCTAGGTAAGTATGGCCAAAGTCAGTGAATATTTGGAAGAAATGAGAACATTCATAACAATTTTTAAAACATAGAAGTAGCTATTCTTAATTCAACAGAGTACAGTTATTTTAATGGAAAGGCACAGGGGAGATGTGCAACAGAATGCAGTATCTAACAAGAAATTCAAGGCCTTCCAAAAACTGACCAAAGTCTACCTTTCCAACTTCCTTGCTACCTATTTGGCTACACACAGACTCTTCTGCTCACTGTCCTCCAGATACCTTGTGTGCCTTTCTTCATCTTACTTAGAACTTCCTGCTACTTGAATTCTATTTTCCTTTAAATTTTCAAAGTCCAAGTCCTACCTACTTTGCAAAATTTTCTCTGACAAAATTCACAATTTTAGAGTTCAATGGGACCTCAGTATATTGGAAGGAATATTTGGAGTAAGAGGAGTAGGAACAACACCTGGACCTGCCACTTGACAGTTGTGTGACACAGGCAAGTCTCCAATGAGTAGACTGCACATTGTTAACAAATTAATCTTGGATATTTTTTCCTAAGGTAAAGTTTAGTAAAAAATTAAGTAATAATAGTGTTATAGTAATATAGCAATAACAATAAAAAATAAAAAGACATTTCATTTCTTCCTACTTCCTAATAAAGACATATAAACAATAGTCAGTAATTGTTTGTGTTAATGGGAAAAAAATGATAGTTTAGACAATTGAAATCCACAGATAACCCAAAATCCTGATGAGTTCCTGTTTGAAAAAAACAGACTCACTGGTGTTTTTAACTTTCTAGTGGAAAAAGAAAAGGAGTGTAGTGATTGTCTTGTAATTAATAACCTATTGGGTTTCATCTTATGAAAAATAAAGTACTAAAAAATCACAGATAATATAGTCAGCCCTTGACTAATCAAGAGAAAAGAAGACTTTATCTTTATGCAAATTCCACTGCCAGTCCTTTCCTAAGGAAAAGAAATCATTGAACCAGCAGAGAAAAGGAGGCAGAGAAACCAGGGGTGGGAAAAAGCAGAAGGAATATAAATTAGTTAATTCACTGAGATATTTTAGTATTAAAATGTAAATTTTTTAAGAGTAGAAATGACTAGTTATTTAAATACTGTTTAATGATGAATTGTAATAAATATTTAAATAAATTTTCTTTACCCTGAGTAACTAGAAATTTATAATCTAAGTATTTAAATGAAGAATGTTTTATTTTCTTGAAATTAAGTCTTCAAACTAGACTTAAAATTGGAGTTAACATTTTGATATTTAATACTATGGCTAAGAATCCATACCATCTGAAAAGTTTTGGCACTTCACTTTACAAGTAATTCCTGCTTATGAATTAATTATTCATATAAACACCTGGATTTGAATTTAACTGTAAAGTTTGATCTGGATTCCCAATCCTCCCTTTTCCCCTGTCTCATCCATTTAAATATTAATATTTCCTTACTTTCCACTTAATACTGCCACACCAACTGTGCTCCTGGGTGTGGACATACTAGCAACAAAATTCCACTGACGAGCCTGAGGGTCCCATCGCTCCACTGTATTTAGGTAGCTCCAGCCATCATGCCCACCGACAGCATACATAGGACCTTCCAATACTGCAACGCCTGCAGAGAGGGGGGGAGAAATGATTTTAAAATTTCTTCTGGAGAATACTCACTTAAATTTAAACTCTTAAGTCCAATGACATCCTAAAATTCTTGTTAAGAATATGGCTGTCTAGTGATCAATTATAATTTCTATATGGATGCAGAAACAGTGGCAATAGTAGTTATGATATTAACAACAACAAAATCAGTCAATTTGGGGATGGTAAATGGTGCCATACATACGATAACTGTTTCATTCCATTTTAAAAATAAAGTTTCACTGATCTTTTTTTTGCATGACTATCACTGTCCACCCTGCCCAAGCACTGATTTCACTCTCTTCCAGTGTACCATAGTAACAAAAAAGCATGATGAAGCAAGACAAATCAACACATTGGTTATATATAAAAATATATGCCTCCATCTACCCCTCCAGTTCATCCCCCCTTCTGCTAAAAGGTAGAGAAAAACTTTATTTCTTCTTCAAGGACAGGAAATCAGGAATAAATTTACCTAGTACAATTCAGATAGGTATCTCTAGGCTGGATCTCTCTACAGCTTTCATTACTGCTTACTACAGTTTGGATAGAAGATGTGTATCAGGTGTAGAATAGCATGAACCAACTTGTCAGACAACTTGGAAACCTCTCCAGTGACTACAAAGAGAAGAGGAAGACTTTCGACTTGTACACAAACACCAGAGGCACTGTAGCCATACTGCATTTCTGCCCTCAGTTGGTTTCTCCCCTGCACTCACACCATTCCTTTCATCACATTCTTACCATACTGGCCAAACACAGGCTAGTTTGATTGAGTACGTACAATGGTCCCATTCCTTTTAAGTTGCGCTAAACACCCTAACGGAAGTGCCACTGTAAAGAACTTTCTCCTGTTTCATTACTTCAGCCTGATAAAAAAATGTAGAAGTTGTGGACTCTTGAAGTCTCCAAAGGCTTGGAGTACAGGTCTAGTAATGGGCTACATACCTGTCACTAAGCTAAATTCTGCGAGGCTCATTATGGTCATAAGAGATTTTCTGACAATGTTTTTACCACCATTTACTAAGATGAGCAGGTCACATAATTAACCAGAGTCTGCAAAATCAGCCTAATCAGTGCCAAGTCTGATGTGGTTAACTGGCCAGTTTCCTACTTTACCTGACACAAATCCTCTGCCATCTATTCTTTGGACTGTAAATCACTATTTTCCCTTATTTACTCTCTAAATTCCCTTGTACCCATTTTGCTTATGTAACCAAAACCTATATAATGCTGTTGAAGCTGATGTTCTGGGTTACCTGACTTTTGTATACAGTGATGCCTATGTTGAGTGTCATAAGCCAGGTTTCCCCTATTTCTGTGTTGTTTATTTTTATGACTGGCAGCAGCACCCATCAATAGGTCCTCAGATAATTTTTATCACAGTTATCAAATGATTGGCCAATAGATGTTGAATTTGAAATCACCAAACCATCTACTAAATTGTGTAGGATGCTTACCCAAAATGACTCTTTAGGCATGAAACAAATTTTTATAATATAAGTGTTGTTATTCTTACCTAGGCCATGCCGGTGTGTGGACATAGGTGGCATCACACTCCAAGTTTTTGTTTTGGGATTATAACACTCCACAGTGTTCAAGGTCTTTAGTCCATCTCTACCACCAACCACATACAGCTTGTCATCCAATACTGCAACCCCAAACTGTAGTCTCCGCCCATTCATATTAGCTACTGGAGTCCACATGTTTGTACGGAGATCATATTTTTCAATACTTGTTGCTCCTTAATTAACATATATCAAAATTACATTTAATTATGTTTCATCATAATTGTTGCTTTTAATTGAGCTATTCATATATAAAAATAATATTTATTCAGCATTAACTGGGCATATTTAAGATATTTTATTAAAATATTTAAGATCTCTTATGGCACTTTCAATATTCACATGCATATCCATTTATAATATGTACAATATCATATACATTATAAAAACAGAAAACTGTGACAATATTAGAAAATAAACACAAACTCTAGTTCCTAACAGAAAACATATGAAAAGATTTGGGTCATCCAAAATGAATTTTCTGAAATTCTTTCCTCTACTTTAAAATTCAAGTGTGATGATAACAGACTACAAACCCCGTGACATTCAGAGGGGCTGTGTGACTTTTTAAAGGCGCTGCCTAAGTAATGTAAATTCCTCACATTTTTCTACTCTATGGAATTTTTGGTCAGGTCCAGATAAACTATGATTACTATAACTTACCACATAGTGACTGATTTGTGAGTGCTACAGTACAACCTTTCTTCAAAAAGAACATATTTGCTATTTAGGACTTCTGTAAATACAAATACTATCCTCTTAGGATATGAAAAGATACTAAGGATGCATAAATGCACGTACACTTCTATATAACTTTATTAACAATCAAGATACTCTTTCATCTAATATTAGAATCCTTGGATATTAGAAACTTATGATATCCTGACCTTCCCTCTCTATGCCTTTCTACCCAAACAACAAGAACTTCTATCAAAGGGACTTCGTCCTTAAACTAGAGATAACAAACAGCCAAAGGCCATTTTCCTGGTAATGGCCAAGCAATTTAAAGATGAAGGTCACTGGGAATACTATCCTCATGCCATCCTTTATCATCCTGCACACCTAAGTAGTTTTAATTGCTTCTCACCATTTCTTGCTTTATATTCCTAAACCAGCCAAAAATGTATTCCTTGTCTTCAAAATTATGACTTCATAGATAAAGGTACCTTGGGCCAAAAAGGCCCACCTAGGATCTCAGAACAGACATTGGCAACACCCTATTAATGAACCTTCATAGCAGCACATGCTCCTCATCCTATGTAACCAGTTACAATGATTGACTATCCTAAAGTCTAGCTTCTCCATAAATTAATTACTGTCTTAGACTTCCTAGAGAAGACATTGCTTTTCCTGAACAAAAATGGAAAGTGGCAAAGTCATCATTAGAGTTGTTCTTCCCTTACGCTCCCCATCTGCCCTGCCACCCCCCGAAGTGTTTCATTTTACTCTGGCACAAAGAATCCTTCTAAGGTCTCAATCAGCTCTAAATATCCTTCGGTAAATCTGCTCTAGCCAGAATGGTCAGTGCTCTTAGTCCTTGAAAACCATCATTTCTACTTATGTGGCTTCTCTTACCCAGAATGCCTCTCCACTCTCTGTTCTTCAAATTCTACCTCTCCTGTAGGGCTCAGCCTAAATCTCATATCCTCTCCAAAGCCTTCCCTAGCAGTGCAGAGGACTGTTAGTTTACTTTTCAGTGATGATATAGAACAAGCTTTGGACTGAGAGTGTACTGGTCCCAACTCAGCCACTGTGGGTGCTGTCAAATATCCATACCTTTATCTCTTCCAGCTATGTCATTGTATCACTCATTCAAATATTTGAATGAATGAACGAGTGAACACACATTACACATATGTGCTATATTCTATGGTGGATACAAAGACTTATAAGAAAGGGTTCCTTTCCTCAAAGAGCTTATAGTTTAATTATGGACACTAAATATGAAGTAGTAATACAAAACAATGATTCAAAAGATGTCATAAGACAGTGTAGATTAAAGACTAAAAGAGGGAGTTCACAGGAAGAAGAAATTATTGTGTTCTAAAGTGACCAGGCCAAGGCCTCCTGGAGGTGGTGAAATTTTATTTCAATCCAATCCAATCCAGCATAACAAGCATTTATTAAGCAAGATACAAAAATAAATAAGATCCTGCTCTAATGGAACTAACAACCAAACAAGAAGCCAAGACACAAATGATTTCAAATGCAAAACAGATCACAATCTAATTCTGGTCTATAATGATTATAATTAAATGAAAGAGAGTAGCAGCAAAGCACCCAGACTTGGTCACTTAAGGATGAGTAACATTTGGAGTGGTGGAAAGGGGAAAGGAGACACTGAGGAAAGTAAGGTTGTTTTTAATCAGCTAATCAACTAACATTGGCCCTACTCTGAGCATAAGGTGGTTCAAGACACAAAGAACAGACCAATTTGACTGGAGTGGATTTCTGTAACAGAATGGTGCCATGAATAAAAAACACTGGCTCTAGAGTCAGGAGAGCCTGAGTTCAAATTCAACCTCAGACACTTACTAGCTGTGTGACCCTGGACAAGTCACTTAGTCTCAATTGCCTCCCCAAAAAGTATATATGGGTTAGGGTTACG
>CM053772.1:196136237-196151561 GCA_028658325.1 Potorous gilbertii
TAGTCTGCCCTCCCTTTTATCACCTCCCCCTTACTTGTCCCCTTACCCCTTATTTTTTGGTAGGGCAATATAGATGTCTATATCCCACTGCCTATATTAATTTCCAGTTGCATATAAAAACAATTTTTAGTATTTGTTTTTAAAACTTTGCATTCCAAATTCTTTTTTCTTCCTTTCCACCCACCCTCACTGAGAAGGCAAGTCATTCAATATAGGTTATACATGTGTAGTTAAGCAAAACACTTCCATAATAGTCATGTTGTGAAAGACTAACTATATTTCCCTCCATCCTATCCTGCCCCTCACTTATTTATTTTCAACTTTGATCCTTTTGAAAATGGTTTGCTTCTGACTACCCTCTTCCCAGTCTGCCCTCCCTTCTATCATCTTTCCAGCCTTATCGCCTTTCCTCTTGATTTCCTGTAGGGTAAGATACCCAACTGAGTACCCCATCCTCTAACAGTAACTAGATACAAGGTTCACTCTAAGTAGGAAAGTTCTAACCCCTTTCTTTCTGGTTCTGTGTAGTCCTTTCTCAATCAAAGCCCTAGGAACTGCAAAGTCAAGTGAAATTTTACCACTTATTTAGAGAAGTCAAAGCATTTCAGTGGTAATTCTTAAGAGCAGCAGCAACTGGGCCATGTTCAGAGGGGAAAATTGGGAACCACCTATTAGAACCTGCATTCACAAGCGTTGAACACTCAGTAGCCCCAGACATGGCCTCTGAAGGTTGATCTGTAATAATCTGGAAAGAGTCTGATTAGTAATAGGGGCAGCAGTTGTGTAGTTTTACTTAATATTCTAAGTTGCTGAAGAAATAACTTTCAGCATACACACTCAATAAAACTGGGTTTGCTCCAAAGGAAATAATCATGTTTTTCTAATATGCCCAAATCAACCTGGCAAATATATTTGTGGGGAAAGGGAAGGAGAAAAGTAAAAGCTGGAACACAAAATAGTTTTCTAGACCACCAAAAAACCCCTTGTTAAAGTGTTTCAGGTTCCTTACTTTCCTTGGTAATGACATAGTTATTAACTGAAACCTTACTGTTGCATTCCCAGATCTGCTGTACTTGATACAAATAAGCACAGCTGACCGCTAAAACTTTTCTCTTGATTCAATACTGTACACTTGAAGGAGAGGGTAAAAATCTCTATTCCTTCAACATTTATCTAATTCCCCTCCTTCCAAACTAACATCTTTCAGGCACAGCTTTTGATATGACGAGGAACTGCCTCAGTTCCAAGGAGGTGGAGCTGAGGGAACACAAGGATGAACAGATGACTTAATCTGAAAGGGATTCTGGGGTTGGGACTTTGACCTTTCTTGTTACTCTTCTGCCTAAAGAAGGAATGAGAGTTCTCCTTTCCTCTCCTCTCACTTCTGTTAATGGATAAGATGGGTGGCCTCTGGGCTACCTTCATGACTTTCTCACTTTCAAGCAACCATGAGGGAGCAGTGGTCTGACTCTGTAGCCTCGTCCCTCATTTCTCTGCCTCCATCCCAGAATCTAAGGAGTCAGTAGGCTCTGGAGTTCCACTGGTTCCTGGTACAGGTAACAAGAGACAATAGTCGTTAGGATTTGTCCCACTTTATTCTCACAACAAACCTCAGAGGTGGACGCTATTACTCTCTTCATTTTACAAATGAGAGTTGGTAAGTGTCTGAGGCTGCATCTGAACTCAATCCTGGTCCAGTGCTCTACTCCCTGAGTCCTGCCCATGCCCTCAGGATCAGTTGTAATCCTCTTTATAGGAATAACTGTGTGCATATTTCTAAGACTGCATATCTGTTATACAGAAAATGTGCATGTTGCTGATCTGAGGGATTCTCTTAATAGTCCATATTCTTGGTGGTCCAATTAATACTGTACTGGTATGTTTCTCTAATAACTATCTCTTTCCCTCTGGAGCAAGACTGCACAGTTCTTATGGTGGTTCAGTTTTATAGTCTGTTAAGTCTAAGGCTAAAAAAATTCATAGTAGTACTGGCAATAGATATGGAGGTAGAGAAGACAAGACTCAATTCTTCATAATGTTTAGGATAATATTTCCTCGCTTTGCTTAGCTCCCTATCACCTTTGTATTTTATATTTTGATCTCTGGAGAGCCTACAATGAACACTTTCCCATTCAGATTTTCACGTCTCTTTATTAGATAAGCATTATTATGTAAGTAGTGGGCTAAGGGAAGGAGGCACAGATTTATTGACAAAGCAATTATCAATCATAAGCTAATACCAAATAAACATTTGTTTTTTTTTGTTCTACAAAATAAAGGAGTCTTCTTCATAATACCTTTAGTTGAATCCATTCCTCCAACTGCAAATAATGTGCCAACAGTTGACTTTCTAGGTTTTGTGCGAGGACTTTGTAACATAGGTCGTCTCTCTGGCAACAAATGGTATTTCATGGCTTCCATAATAAGTTTCTGACATTCAATGTCATCCCGAAAGAGTGCATTATTTTCCATGTCAGCAAGGAACTAAAAAAAGAGTATGCCAAATGATACACCAATAAAAATAAATATATAATTGACAAAAGATACTATGCTCTATTTTAAAATGTGCAAGATCAAACATTTTGTAAAATGAAATGAGGTTCAAATACACAATTGCAAAATTCACAATTTAAATCTTTTTAGAAAAGTTATAACTGAGGAAGGTACTAACAATGGAAATCTGATTTGAGTAGAATGGTATTTAACAGATTCCTGTCAAATATTCCTTCCTTAATACTTTTTTCCCTCCACCAAAAAAAAAAAAAAGATAGGAGAACATTCGGGTTCACTTTTCAAAAGCTCCAAGGAAAAGCCTCTGAACATTCTCAGTACGTGCTAACCTAACATAATCATTGCAGATTTTATGCCAAAACTTGCAAAAAAAGTGGGGTGTGACTGTTATATGAAACCTTTAAAAATTTTGCCAATATTACCTAAAATTATTTATTTAAACTGTCTTTTAAAACTGTGCTGGTATTACTTAAAATTATCTATTGTCAAACTGTGCAAGATTAGGATGTACAGAATACTTGTGAATATACATTAAAACTGAGCGCTGACAATGTGCCTGAGCTAAGAATTCTGGGTTCACAGCTCACGCACATCCGTATGCCACTGGTGACTATGCTGCGCTCTGTTTGCCTTTGAAGCAATGTCATGAGCAGAATTATACCATGCTTCGATTATGGGATAAAAGGTGATAAACTAACTTTTGGACTTAAAAAAAACACACGGTGCAATGATGATGTGGTGAAATACAGTAAAATGTCACCTACTGATTTCTTAAAGGGGTGAAGGGTCGAAAACTCCAAATGTGAAATATTCTAAGAAATAAAAAAAAAACTCCTATAGACATATTTATATGAATTCTTAATTTTAAAGGTCTTATTTGAATCAGATAAGACGGCTACTTAAGTCCCTTTTAACTCAAACTCTGTGATTTTGTGATACAAGATACAGTTTAATGCAATTCAATAAAATGCCAAGAATGGAGCTCATAGGGTCTCATAGGTAACAGTCTAAAGGAACTTGGGGAGCTGTGCTCCAAGAAATGCTCCCAGCATGAAGGCTCTAAAGGTGAGTGCTAATGCAATGCAATTCTGCCAAGAGAGGAAAGCTCCATCGAAATCAAGGGAGTGCAGAGAATACTGAGGAAGGGCTCATCAACAGGATCAAAATCTCTAGGAATGGTCTACAAGAGTTGGATAAGGAGTGAGGAAAGGCTTTTGGACTTGTCACTTAAGAGTTCATCTGGAACTGGAGAATCTCATTTGGGTGTGTGCTGGGTTCAGAGGCTACACTGAAAAGCATTCAGAAGTTAGCTGCAAGGAAGTGTGGACTCTTTTCCAAGAAGCTGGCAGTGAAAGGGAAAACACAAGAGAAGATGATGGTTTGAGGGCACAGTATTTCACTGTAAGTGGGTTTTTAAAAGATGGAGATGAACAATTGTGTAGGTATGAAAATGACTTTAAACAAGAAATGATTTTTATATGGTTTCATTTTATGATAGCAATAGTTATACTGACTCAGAATTTCTAACCAGATGAAGTGAGACCTTGAAGACCAGGTGAAATCAGATTGAACTTTAACGAGTTCTTGGTCAGCTGAATGTGGGATTTTTGTATTCTATGTATGGGTTTCATTGCTCGCTTTTGTTCTTAATTCTATGGTTTTTAAAAATGGATATAACTCCAAGGAAACAGGCAAAACTTGAAGCTATTAAAGAACAGAGAGAGAGAGAGAGAGACAGAGAGAGAGAGAAAGAGAGAGAGAGAGAGAGAGAGAGAGAGAGTGAGTGTGTGTGTGTGTGTGTGTGTGTGTATGTGTGTGTGTGTGTTACAAACTCCTTTGGCAGCTTAGTGATGCCTACGGAATCCTTATCCTTAATGGTTTTTTTAAAATTTGCAATTGAAGGAAATCCTAAATTTTAGTTAAAGCTTACTGAAAATTAGGTTGTCATTTTTTTCTCTATCAAATTCAGAGATCTAGAATTTATTGACAGATCTTATATGAAGGGAAATAATATAATGGTACATAGATGCCAGGTTAAGAATATTTAATCTTTCCCTTTCTCCTGGTTCTTTCCCTAAATGATTCACGAGACATTACCTTCACTCCCTATCCTTCCGTTTTCCTTATAAACCTATCTACATTTGATGTCTTCACTTCCTCTTCTTACAACACAAACCTTGGCAATCTGGCTATTTGTCCAAGATACGTTTACATTCAAAGGGATAAAAGTATGGTTTTATGATGAAGAATTAATGTATTTCAAGATCTTATGAACTTCATGCCAAACTGTTTTGTAGACTGTAGAAAAAGAAGGATATATTGCATATGAAAAGGTTTTTTTTTTAAGGTTGTAAGACTTATGGGTCAATAAATTTAATTATTGTACTTTCTCCAAGTGAATTCACATACATACCACTGTGGTAGACCATAAAAGGATTGAATATGAAGTTGAATATGAAAAAAGGAACGACTGAAGGGGCAACCTGATGCAGAATATAGCTGGAGATGGGATCAAGATCAAAACCAGAGGGATTTCCCTTTGGAAAGTAGAGTGATCATCTTTTCCTTGGAGATTGAAGCAAAGGAAATAAGGATGGATGAAATTATAGGGAAGTTTTGGGGAATGAAGTATAAAAGATGAGAGAATTCATATGATAAATGGCCTCTATTTTCTAAGTTGGAAGTGAAGTTACCTGCAGAGAGAAAGTAAATGTGATGGCACTAGGGGCTGGAGGACAGTGGAGTTTTTAGGGAATGTAAACACAGATCTCACTGGAATAGTGCTGGGGAATAAAAGGAGATCCAGTCAGGAAGATCAGAAGAACAGCCCTTAAGGGCCTGACTGATATCAAATAACATGAATCTATCTGTAGGAGATTCAGTACAACAGAGTGACATCCAAATAGAAACAGTGTTCAGTAGTTTCTTGGGAATGGAAGCAGAGAAAGTATATGATGGAAGTAACCTGGGACTGAGGATTTACAAGGCATAAAAGAAAGAAATTCAAGGGAGCCAGAAAGACAAGTGCAAATCAGTGTCTATTGAACTACTTAACTGAAGGGTCAAGACTGAAGGGAATAGAATTCATGGAAACATGGTAAACCATATCTATGCTTAGGGATGAAATAGTGACTTAGGAAGTGTCATGCCCATGTATGGCTGTCTCCATAAATACTTCCCACAAATAACTGCTTTTTTTGCATAAGCTCCAATTACCAATCTGTTGATTTTAATTTAGATTCATTTTTGATTCCTCAATATCCTTTAACTTCTTTCAACTTTCTTGGATAATTTTTTCATCCTGTCAAAGAACCCTTCCTGTTAAGTATGAAAAGGATTTAACAAACCATATCTATACTGATGACTCTCAAATCTCCCTGTTCTGACCCAACAGGTCTTTTCTGACCTGTAATCTCATACCTCTAACTGCCTTTCAGACATCTCAAACTGATGTCCAGCAGACATCTTAAACTGAACATGTCCAAAATCAAATTCATTATCTTTCCTCCTTAGCTTCTCCCCCTCCTAGCTTCCCTATTAGTTTAGAGGACAACACCTTCCTCCTGGTCCCTTAGACCCACAACCTAGGAGTCATCCTGCACTCCTCCCTATTTTTCCTTCTTCATATCCAGGCTCTCTAAGGCCTTCTGATTTCACCTTTGTAACATCATGAATATGCTCTCCTCTTTAGATATTGCCACCACTCTAGTGCAGGCCCTTATCAACCCTTGCCTCCATTATTACAGTAGCATGCTTGTGGGTTTGCCTGCCTGAGGCCTCTCCCTACTCCAATCCATCGTCCAGCTAGCAAACTAATTTTCCTAAGGCACAGGTTCTACCATGTCACTCTCCTATGTAGTAAACTCCAGTGGTCCCCATTCACCTCCAGAATCAAGTACTATATTCTCTGTTTGGCATTCAACCTATCCTCCTTCCACACTTCCAGTCTCTGTACTTTCCTCCCTACTACTCTTTGATCCAGAAATACTGGCAAACAAGACACTCTACCTCTTGATTTCATTATACTGCCTGCAAAGATACTAAATAATTGTGCAGTTCACAGCAGTGATAAAAGGAATGGAGATAATGATTGTAATTTCATTACTGAACTCTGAGATAATAAAATTCCTTCTACTATATCAACCGTCTTGCAACTTTAGAAAGTTGCCTAAAGTATTGACAGGTTAGGTGAATTGCCCAGGGCCATCCAGTCTGGATGTCTGAGGTGGACTTGAATCTTGTCTTCCTGGCTCCTAGGCTAGCCCTACATCCAGTATGCCATACTGCTTCTAGTGATCACATTTAGTCATAATTTGATAATACAGAAGGGCTATGCAAATCTTCCAAAAGTAAGTGAAAGAAATGATACATAGAGTTTAGAAAATGAGCACAGTATGTCAAAGGCTAATTGCCAAATCCTACTCTGTGTGTGTGTGTGTGTATTCATCCTTGGTTGCCAAAGACCATGCCATCAGAGAAATGATGACATGACTTGCCCTTGACTTTGTCTTTTTTTGAGTGAGGGAGGGCTGTGCAGGTCACCAGTCTCACTTCTCCTCCAGAGCCATCTGAATCCAGTGACCAGATAGTCACCAGGATGACTGGAAATGACCCAGGATGAGGCAGTTGGGGTTAAATGACTTGCCCAAGGTCACATAGCTAGTGAATGTAAAGTGTCCGAGGTGAGATTTGAACTCAGGTCCTCCTGACTCCTGCACTAGCTGCCAAATCCTACTACCAAATACCTGAACATACATTTTGAGCTTAGTCATTTCATGGTATTTTCTATTCATGTGAAAGATTGTTATGATCATTAAAATATTAATTAAATTAAATTTATTGAGATTAATGTCCATGTTCATCACATTAGATTTGGTAAATGTAAATAATGTGGTTCACTTAAAAAAGAAATAAAACTAGGAAAAAACAGTAAGAGGAAATTGCTATGAGCCATAACAATGGTTACAACTTGAGATACATTATGTGGACCTGAGTTAATTCTCTTGAAACCAATTCTATTAAGGTCAGCTGGAGAAATACCAACAGAAATTTGCCAATACATACCAAAATACATCAAATACACCAAAATATAAACTTCCTAACCTGTAGACAATGCCTCTAAAATTTGTTTATATAAAAAAATTCATAAATCAAATTTAAAAATCAGGAATTAAACAGAAAAGACAGAAACCAATGTTTTATATTATAGTAAAATTATTAAATATTTATAAAACAAAGCTACAAAAGACATACTTTTGCCCATATTCAAATCCTACTTGAATCAGTCCTTTTCTGTAACTTTATGGGTTATAAAAGAATGGCAAATCATAAAAAGAAAAACACCTTGAAAGCAGAAGCTAAATACTTAATTTATTCCCATCTTCTAGTAAAACCAAAGACACAATCCTTTATACTGTATAATACTCTCTAATTTTTATCCCCAGTGCCTGCATTTGATATCTAACATGGGTAGTCAGAATGTTTTACTAGTACCCTTGCAATGGCAAGACAATCAGGGAAGAAAAAACAACCAAAAAACACAACAAACAAATTGAGGAAGGTCTCAGCATGCTGGGTGGATTCTCTGTGCTGAAGTTATTAAAAGATATGAGTAAGAGTCACACAGGTTGGGCAGGCACGGAATGCATTGCTTTCTGCTTTGTTGGAAGGAACTTCTAAATCAATGAAATCAAAGATCGATTTGAGTATTGAGTTAAATGAGCTACAGACAGAGTCGTGGTGACTAAAATGAAACATATACAAACTCTTCTCCTGAAATATACTTCACTTTTTTTTTCACTAGTACCACCACTCATCCAGTCTCCAATATATGAAAACTTGGTATGATTTTTGAATTCTTCCTTCTCCTTCACCTTTTATTATATTCATATTGTTACCAAATTCTGTGGATTTCAACTCAAGTATTTTTCTCATTTCTATTTCTACTGCCACTGTACAAGAAGAGATTTTCTTTGCTATCTCTCTTTCCAATTCCCTTTACTCTCTACTAACCTCTTAAAAGGTCACTCTTAAGCAAGGATTCTTACGGTTTTGTGTAATGGGTCCTTTTTGGGCAGTCTGGAGAAGTCTATGGATTCAATCTTAGAATAATTTTTTAAATGTATAAAAAAAAATACATAGAATCACAATGGGAAAAATTTGTTGAAATGCAATTATTAAAATATTTTAAAAAAATCACAGACCTCATGAATCATTTCCTATAAAGAATTATAGATTTTGTGATGGCATGGACTCTACAGACCATATAGCTCAATTCTTTCCTTTTACAGATGAGGAAACTAGGGCTCAGAAAGGTTAAATGACTTGCCCAAAGTCATTCAGGTATCAAATGGAAGAGGTGGGATTAGAATCTAGGTTGTCTGACTCCAGAGCCAATACCTTTTTTCCCATTCCCATTCCCCTCATCCCTGCTACCTTTCCAAAATCACCAAGTAACTTAGAACAAACCTACATTTATCTAAGTACTTTATGGAGCTATGGAACTCTAGTTAAAGACATGCGACATGGCCTTGCAGTGGCCATGGAGTATCCAAATACCTGCCCTGTATACCTTGTTACATTTCATATTTCCCATCCCCATGATTTTTGACAGTATCATTCCTCCTCTGCTCTGCCCCTACCAACTTGTTGACATTCATATCAGAATCCAGTTAGGATATTAAGATTTGATTTTCAATCCTACAGGAAAGATAAAAAATTAATCCCTTCTAACTAGCAGGAATAACACACAGAAATAGTCTCTTTGTTCCCTGTCCTCAGATTTTTTATAAAGAAACTCAAGAAATAAATGACTTTAAAATAGAGAATTGTAAATTCACAGTCAGGATAGACTAAAAGAACAGGATCTTACCATAAGATTCTTCCCAAAATGCATCACTGCAATTAGTCTCTATTAAGCAAAAACATAATTGTTTCCCCACAAATAGTAGGGACAATGAATAACCACCTTTCATATAATGCAAATTAGTAAACACTGCTAACACCTTATAAAAAGTACAAAAAATATAATCTGGAGGTTACAAGCATTGACCTTACTGAGCTTCTAGAAAAGTTTAGGGTTACTAAAATATTAGCTTAAATTAATTTGGGGCAACAATTTTGTATTTTTTTGCTCATAATTTGGAGTAGAAAAAATGTAGTGTACCAAAAGTCTTAGTATATTTCTAAGCTATTAAAGCTACTAAAGTTTAAAACTGCTCTAAGACTTTGGGGATATCCTGTAAATGAGAAAATATAAAAATTTAATTCCTATTCACAGCATAAACCTGATCAGAGTATCCAATCCTTATTGCTGGAATTGGTTTGAAACAGAGTCAAGTAATGTAGCTAATGGTCTAATTTTATAAAAGTCAGGCTCCTGTATCTTGTTTTTGCTTCTTAATTCTACCACCTTTTCACCACATTCATTTAACATGGAGTTCTATATAAATAAGAATTTCACCTGTTAGGACAGGCAATTAAATCAGTATAGGCTAGTAGATGCTAATATAATTAACAAAATAGCTATTTAATGTCTGATGAAGTTATAAACATTTTTGATGCTTACCTGTGGAGCAAGAAGAGGTAGCCTAATGTAAGCCAAAAGTTTACTTAGATCTTTTCGCCTCTGCTCTAAATCATGACGGACCCAGGTAAGCAGCGCATTTAGTATTGTCTCTTCATTAGGTATATTCATATCATCACTTGCCAAGAGCTTTGCAATTTCACTAGCTGGTAATAATACAAATTCTTGGTTTCTAATGACTTCCATGAAATGCTCCTGAAGATAAAAAAAAAAAGATTAATAATACAGACTTAAAAATATTCTTCCTGATTACTGCAGCTTATTTAATAGAAACCAGAAGTTTCTATTGTTTCTGTATTTGCAGAAACACCAAAGCATAATTTATCCTTTAAGTCTTTCATAAAATAAATGATTGTATACAAGAAAATATAGTGAAAATAATAGACAAATTTTATTGCTTTACATGTAAGATTAAATATAGATTAGGTTGATATATTTAGTAATTTGGACAGCAACATGTAGGCACCACTCTACCACAGGAAGGGGGTGACCCACTAGAACTTACGGAGAAAGATGTGAACACTTTGCATTCACTTCCTTTCCTCAAAAGCTGGAATATTTTTGAGACTGGCCTCTTTTAAATTTGGGCCTTTCCAAACTCTTATTTTTATCAATAATTATAATATAATTTACATATAGAACTCATTGCATCTGTCAGATGTCCAGCCCTTACCAGAGTGGCCAGAACAAAGTAGGCATTTAAGAAATGTTTATTGACTAACGTACGGCTGACTCAAAAGATGGTTCTGGAATGGGGATCTGTATTTCCAAGTGGAGGGAAGGTAAGACAAAGTTGGATCTCATATTAGAACCAAGTCACTAGGGTTATCCTATGTGTGTTTGTCCTTCGTTGCTGAAGAAGACCATGCCATCAGAAAAATGATGACATGACTTGTACTTGACTTTGGGTTTTTTTTTTTTTTGAGTGAGGGAGGGCTGTGCAGGTCACCAGCCTCACTTCCCCTCCAGAGTCATCTGAATCCAGTGACCAAATATTCATCAGGATGCCTGGAGATGACCCAGGATGAGGCAATTGGCGTTAAGTGACTTGCCCAAGGTCCCACTGCTAGTGAGTGTCAAGTGTCTGAGGTGAGATTTGAACTCAGGTCCTCCTGACTCCTGCACTGGTTCTCCAGTACCACTGTATCACCTAGCTACCTCAGGGTTGTCCTATACCTTACAATAAGATATATAAATGCCATTAAGTCTGAAGAGTAGCTTTCTCTGAACCATTTAATAAACTATCTCTGAGAAAAATAAATTACATTTTCACTGGGTACTAGTCTTAATACACCAACTAATACGTAATTTCTATGATCCTTTCATTTTGTTAAAAAAAAAAAACCCTAACAATTTAAAGTCTATTTTTCTTCTAATTCCCTTATAGTTAGTCCATTTATTCTGTCTCAACATAAAATTTTACTGAAAAGATCAGTTCTTTGCACATAGTATTGTAGATATTTAATAAATGTTTGTTGAATGGAAAATGTCAGCTTATTTAGATCACAATTGTAGATAAAGAATATAAATAATATACCCTCTGAACTAGATTTCAGGTTAATGTCAACTATGTATTGTAGCTATCTCTACCTATGTATTACAGTTAGTATCTGTTTACAGCTTGTTTAAGTAATAATCCAAAATATTTCTGTGGATCTGGTATTTCTTTTAGTTATAGTCTATTTGTCTACTGATCAATTGATACCTATCCATGTATACAGATATGCCGATGAGTATTTTTTTCACCACTGACTACTATGGGGGCATCAGACAAACTGAAATATTTTTAATTATTATACTAAACCAGGATGACTACAAAATTATGTAAATAGTTTATATCTACAACCATATGTGTATAGGCATATAAACATATACTCAACCTTTTAAGAAGAAAAAAGCACAAGCAAATATACTATTTGAAAAAATCAGATTTTGAATCACATTCAAATTTATACCTTAAATTAATTTTAAATGTTTAGTATTGACCAAAATGTACCATTATAAACTAATTTGAGAATTTTTAAAAAAAAAGATACAAAGCATGAAAATAGCATTTAGAATATTATCTAAGAATATCCTATTTCAAGAGAAAATACTGAAGCATGGCTCCCTTATATTAACAATATGGAATTAATGGTAATGGCTTAAAAGTCACCATAGAAAAAGAAAAGGATTTTGATTTTATAAAGAGATGGCAGCAAGAGGCTAATAAATTTTTTTTGCCAGTAAAATAAAAGAGAGAAAATTTCATCCTTCGTTTTCTACCCAAAAGCATACTTAAATTATAGCTAGGCTTTTAAAATAACATTCAATAACTTCTTAATAACATGATCTACTGTTTTATGAACATTGTAATTTTATGCTTTTTTGTGTATTACTATGTAAGGAAATTTTATTAGTTTTACATTACGTAGTCTAACAATCTGATGAATTGGTTAATCTCATACCTCAACCTTTTAAGACACTAAGATTTCATAGGTGGTACAGTGAGTAGAAGCATTAAGTCAGGAGTTCAAATCTGGCTTCAGAAACTTGCTAGCTCTGTGACCCTGGCCAAGTCACTTAATTCTGTTTGTCTCAGTTCCTCATCTGTAAAATGAGTTGGAGAAGGAACTGGCAAACCACTTTGGTATCTCTGTCAAGAAAACCCCAAAAGGAGTCATGAAGAGTTGGATACGACTGAAATGAGTGAACCACAAAAAAGATTTCATTAGTGCGGGCCCTCTCTCCATCAATGCAATTAGCCATCCTGTTTGTGAACTGGTGTGGCTGAAAAAGTCATTGCCTAGTGGCCAACTTGGTAACAGAGCCTCTCTAACCTTAGGTACATTTTCAGATAGCAGATACAATATATTCCTAACCAAGTACTTGAAGCTTTTCTAACTCAGCAGCACAGCCTTTCAGAACTCAGGAGCATTCCTATACCACAATGAGATACTGGAGTATGACTTTGGTGGGGGCAACGTGTCGTTAAAATTTTAGAGCCAGAACCAACTTTTAAGAATATGGAGTATAATCTTTTCATCTGAAGAGAGGTTAAAGGACTTTTCTGAGAGCCAGTTATTAGCAAAGGTAGGAAAAGAATCCAGAGATCTCCTGACTCCCAGCTAACATGACAAAAGAATACATTATCATTTCAATAGTCATTATTGCATGACCTAAGCACATCCTGAGTATCACTTTCATATCTGAATTGACAGGAAATGCCATCTATGCTTTATTCCTATTTGTTTTAATTCTACTCCAAAGAACAAGAAACTAGACTACTACAAAATGTTTGATAGAGTATTTCTTAAAAAAAGAAATTTAAGTAGCTTTTAAGCAACAGAAATTACTTAGGGAGGTACTTTAATTGAAGATTTGATTTGGTATATATATATATATATATATATACACATTTTTATGTAGTTTCCATAGTAACATTTAAAATCAAAGGATCTGCCTCTGAATTACTCATTATTACTAGAATTCAATTTCATGTGTCTGTTGCAACTAAATAATCCCAAAAGATGGCCTTGGGAAAAACCATCTACCACAACTAAGTAGTTATGAAAATAGCTTTAAAAATCAACTAATTTAAATTTCATTCATGTCAAAGCACTAATTCTCTCTAAAGTAAATAATCATTGACCTAAATGCACACAAATACGATCCCATAAACATGAATAGAAATAGATGTTTTGTTTGTTACCCAATCAAACTGATTATAAAGGGAAAAGACAACAGCTTACCATCTACAGGGATTTAAAATCTTAAAAAGTGAAAAAGGCAGAGGGAAGGGTGGTGGTAGTAAAAGAAATCTTCCAAAACAATTTATTTAAAACAAGTTTAGCTACTACTGTGCCAATTTTTAAAATGTTGGTATAATGACACAATTTCTGGTTTTTAAATTGAGGCTCTGAGATTCATGATTGTTCTTTATTTCATGGTCAACTCAGCTTAGTATCAGAAAATCTCTGTTAAACATGGGAGAAATAACTTAGAAGTATGAAGAGGAGTGGAGCCAAGATGGTGGAGTAGAAAGATGTACATACTTTAGCTCTTCCCCCACAGCCCACAAAATACCCATAAAGAAAGACTCTCAACAAATTCTAGAGCAGCAGAAGCCACAGAAAGACATAGTGGAGGAAATTTCCAGCCCAGGGTGATCTGGAAAGCCAATGGGAAAGGTCTGTTGCATGGGACACAGAGTGGAGCCCAGTCCACACAACTCTGGGAAGAGCAGGACTGGACCAGGCTTCGGTGACGAACTCCCTGGAAGCAGCAGCATTTGCAGATCCCTCAACCCACAGGCAACAAAGGTCAGTGAGAGGGCTTTTTCAATTTGAGCTAGGAGGAAGCAGAGTCTACCCCCCCATCCAAGGTGGTGGCAGAGGCTGGGCAGCAGAGGCTTCTGGAGGCCACAGCAGCCAGCATCCATTGTTCCATTGTTGGAGCACTGAGTATAAAGTCTCTGGGGGAATTGAGCAACTGATCTGAATCTCAGCCCTGAGTATGGTCCTGGGGTGAGCAGGAACACTAGGACCAGAAGTCAAGTAACTGGCTGGAAAAATGCCCCCAAAAGGGAAAAAGAATAAGACCACAGAAGGTTATTTTCTCGGTGAACAGGTATTTCCTTCCACCCTTTTGGATGAGGAAGAACAATGCATGCTGTCAGAGGGAAGTCAAGGCTTCTGCATCCAGTACCTCCAAAATGAATATACAGTGGGCCCAGGCCATGGAAGAGCTTGAAAAGGAGTCAGTAGCTTGCTAAAGGATCCCCCAAAAAATGCTGAAGAAAATAACACCTTTAAAAATAGGCTAACTCAATTGGAAAAAGAGGTCCAAAAAGTCAGTGAAGAGAAGAAGGCTTCAGAAAGCAGAATTAGCCTAATGGAAAAGGAGGTTCAAAAGCTCACTGAACAAAATAGTTCTTTAAAAATGAGAGTGGAGTTAAGAGAAGCTAATGACTATACAATAAACAAAGAAATTGCAAAATAAAACCAAAAGAATGAAAAAAATAGAAGGTGATGTGAAATGTCTCACTGGAAAAACAACTGACCTGGAAAATAGATCCAGGAGAGATAATTTAAAAATTATGGGACTAACTGAAAGCCATGATCAAAAAGAGATCCTAGACATCATTTTCATGAAATTATCAAGGATATTCTAGATATCTGATATTCTAGACTAACCAGAGGGCAAAATAAATATTGAAAGAATCCATGGATCACCTCCTAAAAGAGACC
>CM053772.1:196152061-196174444 GCA_028658325.1 Potorous gilbertii
CATTTCAATATTTTCATTCCTAATTGACATTTAAATTACATATTAATTATATTCTAAGGAGCAGCTGAGCTCTTGTCCCTTAGGCCCACTTGAAGGACAGAAAGTTTATTTAAAGAAAAAGAAAAGAAGTATATAATTTTTGTAAGTTGGACAGAAGTTTTTTAAAAATATGCTGTATTCAGGTATTGCATAAATGATTAAACATTAGAACGATAAAATTGTAAAATTTGAGATCATAATTCTTAAAATAACTACTAAAATTATGGAACATGATTTTTCTAATGTGGACAAAATAATTGAAAGGTTTTGTTAATACATAAAAATCTTCTTATGGTATTATTTTGAAAGTAATACTTTACCCTTTTATTTTCTAACTGAAAGAAAATTTAGAGAAATATTGTATACCTCTGAATATGGAAGCTTCAGGTAAAGTTCCATTGACTAGGTTACTATTTTCCAAGCACTAGCCTAAATCTTCCCTGCTATTTCCTGTAGTCTAGAAAAAAAAACATAAAGGAAAAGGCGGCTGTGAGTGATCGCTATAGGCTCTTTTTTGCTGCGAGCACAGAGAACTCCTCCCAATCCCCTCCCTCCAAAATAAGTTCATTCTCCTAAGAACTAAGTCTTCAGATCATCTTGGGGATAGTCCCAAGCATGGAATCTTAGGAATTGCCTTTTGTCTTCTGAATCAGTTGCAAATGAGTATATCTTTCACTTCTTAGCAAGAGGTATGGACAATCAAAGTATCATAATAAAGGCAAACTCAGCTCATCAAATTGATTGGAGAACTTCCTGGGTCTTCTCTTTCCACTAAGATTGTAGTCATGTATTAGAAGGATAATCCATATGACAAAATTGTGAAGTAGAATCATAGAATAGCCATTAAATAGTTATTAAAATGTAAGAAAAGGTATAATTTTAAAGTATCATCCACCTCACCTTTTTAGTCATAAAGACTGGAAACATACAACATCCTTTCCTAAAAGTTATACTTACAGCCTTTTGGTTTCAGGATTAGTGCAGGGTAGAAGAATTGGTGTTCCAAGGGGGCAGAGGTTACTAGTTTCATGAAGTAATCTCTGAATGTGTGCTAGAAAAAGAAAATAAGCACAGAGAATGAACCAAAGTATATATCCAGTTTACAAATACAGAAAGCTAAGAAAAAAAGTAAGAATTTTATAGTGAACTTTGATAAAAAGAGATTGAACATACCTACATTTGCGATCAGATCTCTGTTGACTTTGTACTTTTAATGCTTCTTTCTAATACATTATTAAAAATGACCACCTTTTGGCTCTCAAATGGCAGAATTTCCCTACTGATTTGCAAATTACCCAGTATTTCCTTAAAAATTCCAATACTCTCACCAATATTTTTCATGTACTATAGTCACTAACACTGGAGAACCTATTTTCTTTTATCTTTTTCAAATGTAATTTTTTTCTTGCTTTTTTCAATTATCAAGCATTTGTTTTTTCTCCCACTTCCTCACCTAATTGAAAAAAAAATAAGAAAAACAAACATCATTGACAATGTAAATGTGAACGATAAAGTAAAACATTGCTTCTGTCAGGAGGTTGTTAGCATTGACCAGAGTTCTTAAGCCTTCCAAAGTTGTTTGTCTCTTCAGTGTTGTACCTGTATAAATTGTTCCAGTTCTGCTCCCTTTCCCTTCACCTCAGCTCATATTTGTCTTTCCAGGTTTCTCTGAAATTGTCCTTTTCATCATTTCTTACGGTATAGTCAAAATTCCATCCTATCTGTGGGCACCATCTTCATTTTTGGTTTTCTGCCACTACAAAAAGAGCTGCTATAAGTATTTATGTATATGTGAAAGCTCATTTTCAAAGGGTTTTGCTGGAGCTTGTTTGAATAAGGTAAAGAGAATCAAGGCATTAATGGCCTGAGGTCACAGATCATGTGATTATAGGTCTAGGACTAAAAGGAGCTTAGGAAGCCATCAAGTCCAGTTCTCCCCTCCTCCCCATTTAAAACTGAGGTAACAGGGCCAGGGAAGATAAGCCTCTTCAGACATAGATGGTTTTCATCATATACTTATTTTGTTTTAATGAGGACCTCCTAGAAAAAGTAGCCAGTGCATTAATGCAAAGGAATGAATCTCTTAGGATAGAATTTCAAGTCAAATGCATGAATGTTGAGGATTGACTGTAATTAATTTATACCAAGGTGTGAGAATTGTCCATTTAATTCTCTCAGGGGTACTAGCACTTTTAAAAAAGAAGTCCTTTATTCAAATGAATCTCTCATTGGTGAAGTTTCATTTGGCACAACAAAGTTAATTGAAGATTTTCAGGTGTTGTGGGAGAGATATTGGAGACAGCAGAGCTACTCCAAAACATAGGTTGATCAGAGGCCAGATCTTTTAAACTGTTCTTGATTTTATAACCTTTTCCCTTTTACCATTTTTCAAGAACCCTGTGAAGACTCCAAAAATTCCAAGTTTTTCATAATTCTTCCCTCCTTTTCTACCTCTCACTACTATTTCTAGCCTGCATGGGTATCATTGGGATCACACTTGAATTATCCAAGTCTCCTTTGGTGGAGTGAAAGAGTAAGGGAGAGAAAGAGATGAACATAAGGGTTCTAGTAGAAACAGGGCATTGTAACTCTGGAGACTGAGTTCCAGAGGACAGTACTAGAACCTGAGGAAATTCAGAGTTAGGGGATTAGTATGGCTTAATTAATCTTTAGACATCTTATAGCCTGTGACCAGACTTTACTCCAGCGCTTTCCATCTCAGTGTGATCTGTAAGAATTCGTATTCCATCAATACAACTTCCAAAAGAATCAGCATCACCACTGAAACAAGATGAAGCATGATAACAGAACTTTATTGTGACCATAGAGAGGAGAGAGGGAGGGTCACATGATCAGTAAGCCTAAAACTAAGATGCTTTCTCCAAACCACATTTGCCTCTAACTCTCCATCCCCACTCCAAAAGTAACTCTGCACCAGATAGAATGGTTGGATGCTGATAAGGAATTGCCTGAACTTTTTTTTTTTAGTTGCCGTATTTTCCAGGAACAGTGAACTCATAGCATTCAGGAGGCCCCAAATGTGTCAAAGACAAAGCCCCTTCTCCCCCGACCGGCTTAATTTGTTGTTTGCACCTTAAGCTGGATTCTCCATGTTTCTTTGGGAGGCAAAATAGGTGCCTGCCACTCTAGTGCCAGTCTGGGGAAAATGATTGTGCAACTGGGGTCCTTTGCAGATAAGCAGACCTTCTTATCTTCATAGTCTAGCAGTTCGCAAGGGAAAAGAATATGACTTTTGCCATTGCCTTGCTGCTTCTCTTTGGGAGGGGTTACTGAACCTTTCCCCCTCCCATTCCATGTTCCTTCCTGTTTTCTCCTCCTTTAAGAACTATGAACTCATTGGGTTCCAGATGCACATTCATTTCTCTTGTAACAAACCCAGTTTTCAAATAAGTCTCATGACATGATTGCCTGTTGAAAATACACAAGAGAAAGAAGACAGAAACCCAGCACAATAAAATTTTTATGAATTAACACAAGTTTAAAGGACTTAAAGTACTTATTCAGTCCACCTTCCTACAAACACCAGTCTCCTAGAGGAGAACAAATTAAGTCAGAGGTTTGTACAGGGGCCTATTATGGGATCGTCACTGTTGGAATGACTGCCCAATCATCCCTGCCTTCCTCTTTATCCCACAAGAGGTATCAGTTATTGATTCTGCCCAGCCATGTCTAGTTAAATAAAAGTAGTAGAGGAGAAATCGGACAGTCTGAAAACATGTTACTTTTTGATTGGGGTACTACCTTACGTTAGCACCACCCACCCAAGACTTCAGTGATTATCAGAACATACTCATCTATTCTCCTGGCACACTACCAGAACTGAAAGATTGTGAGCTGGGGGAAAACACCAATACAGCTCCAAAATTTAGAGATGAAAGACTTCTGGCGTCATCTAAATGCAAACAGAAAAGAACGTATGTATGTTGAAGCATCGCAAAAAGAGGAATTACAAATAAAACTAGAAAAGCAGAACTACTAAGCACATCCTTATTTACTTTATTGTGTAATAAAAAATAGTAATTAGTACAGAAAACATAAGCAAAAAGTTCAGGTCCAGATGGAGATGTGATACGGGCGTCGTGAATAATAAGTAGATAAAAAAATCCTAGATCAATAAGTATGTGAAAAATAATGAATAGACAAAATGCCAAAGTTAGGGTGAGTATAGCTAAAGACAGTCCTCCGTGAAAACTTTTATCCCTGAGAGCGCACACTAATGGAAAAATCAGTGAACCAAGCGTGAGATGTCAAACATTAGAAAAAATGCCCACATTAGCCATATTCTGGGAAATAAAGTAAGAAAACACCAAGAAAAACATATGGTTCAGTCTGCGTTGAAGCCGTCAGTGCTCTGTCTGGAGGCGGATAGTATTTTCATTGTCAGTTCTTGGGAGTTGTAGTGGATCATTGTATCGAGCGGGGTTGCTAAATCACAGTTTCACATCTTTACGGCGTTGCTGTCAACTCTGTACAGTGTTCTCTTGCTTCTGCTCACTTCACTCTACATCAGTTCATATAACTCTGCCCGTCTTTTTTCAGAAATCATCCCCTTCATCACTTCTTATGGCACAATACTGTGAAAAACAGTTTGGCAGAAATTAGATTTCGACAAAAATCTTACACCATAGACCACAGTAAGCTCAAAATAGGTCTATGACCAGAGTTTTAAAGGTCATACAGTTTCTTAAAATGGAGGATGCCAAAATCAGATATCTTTCACAATTGTGGCTTGAATGTTAGTTCTTAACTAAGCAAGTAATAGAGATGGTCACGAAAGATAAAATAGGTCATATTTATTTCATTAAATTGTAAAGGTTTTGCATGAAAAAAATTAATGGAAATAGACTAAAAGAGGAAATAATCAACTGGGGGGGAAAATCTTTCATTCAACTATCTCTGCAAGGGTCTGTTGTGTTTCTGTATGTGTCTTTATATATGCAACTATCAGCAATACATAAGAGCAAAAACCATTTACCCACTAGTGGGAAAGTAATCAAAGGATATGAAAATCAATTCTCAAAAGAATTGTAACCATAACAGCTGTGTGAAAGTTTGTTCTAAGTCACTAATGATAAGAGAGATGCAAATCAAAACAACTCTGAGGTTTTACCTCACACTCAGCGGATTTTTGTCATCATTGCCAATGTCAAAGACATTGAGGGAATATGGGCACATCCCAAGGAGGTAATTGATTAAAGAAAAAGAAAGATCACATAGGGACTAAAATATTTTTAGTACCAGAGAACTACCAATTAGAAAATAGTTAAGGGGTGTATGTAAGTGCAATGAAAGATTATTAAGCTATAATGAATAACATGACAGATAGAAAAAAGCATAGTAAGACATAAACTGATGCAAAATGAAGTAAGTAACCCAATTATATGCCAGTAAATCTGGCAATCTAAGTGAAATGGATGAATATTACAAAAATATAAATTGACCAAATTAACAGAAGAAATAGAATAAACAACACTATCTTAGAAAACGAAATTGAACAAGCCATAAATGACCTTCGTAAGAAAAAGTCCCTAGGACCAGATGGATTTAAAAGTGAATTCTACAAAACATTTAAGGAATAATTAATTCCAATGTTATGTGAACTGTTTGGAAAAAATAGGCGAAGTAATAATACCAGATTCCTTTTATGACACAAGTGTAGTTTTGATTGTGTTTGTCCTTAGTTCTCAAAGAGGACCATGACATCAAGATAATGACATGACTTGCGGTTGACTTTGATTTGAGTGAGGGAAGACTCATAGAAGGCAAATTTCTCAGGTTAACCAATATGAAATGGGGGAACTGTACAAGGGGCATCCCACCAATATATGCCCTGGATTTCCTGTTCTTCACTGCCATGAATTTTAAGATGGAACAGCGCCTCCTCCCATGAGAATTGCATTGTTTCTACTTTCACATAAGAACAAACTTCCTAAAAAATAAAGCTATTTAAAAAATAAACTGGGTTGTTTGAGGACATCATGGCTTCCTCTTTGCTTAAAGGACTTATTGATCTCATCAGCTCCCATGATGCAATTATCATCTCTATGCAGATGATTCACAGATTTATATATCCAGCTCTATTCTTTCTCCTGAGCTCCAGTCCTGTATTACCATCCGCTTTTTGGATATCTCGACTTTCCATAGGCCTCTCCAATTCAGGACGTCCAAAACAGAATTCATTATCTTTCCCTTCCAAACCCTCTTCTATTCAGAACTTTCATGTTACAATCAAGACCACCATCTTAACTAAGCTCCCAACTTGGTATCATTCTGGACTCCTCACCCTCACTCATTCCACATATCTAATCTGTTGCCAAGTGTTGTCTCTACCTTCACAACATCTTTTGTATTCACCTCCATCTTCCTCCCCCCAACCCCTGTAGGGCCTTCTCATCTCACACATGAGTGCAAGTCTCACCATGTCTTGCACACAAACACACATACACACACACAAAATCCATAAATTCTACTAGCTCCCAGTTACCCGTTGTTGTTCAGTCATTTCAGTTGTATCCAACTCTCTGTGATCCCATTTGGGATTTTCTTAGAGCAGTTTGCCATTTTCCCCTGTAGATCATTTTACATATGAGGAAACTGAGGCAAATAGAGTTAAATGATTTACCCAAGGTCACACAGCTAGTAAATGTCTGAGGCTGGATTTGAACCCAGGAAGATGAGTATTCCCAACTTCAGGCCCAGCACTTTATACATTGATTCATATGGCATAAAATAATCTGGGTTTGGCTTTTAAAATCTTTTGTCACCAAGCTTCTTCATACCTTTCCTGTTTTCTTATGTCTTAACCCTGCTTCAGTTAACCAAAGATACGGAGACACTAGCAGTCTTGGTACATGACACTCCACCTCCTAATTCAGTGTCTTTCCATTGGCTGTCTCATGCTTTGGAATGCTCTGCTTTCTGCCTTCTCTGATTTTTTCAAGACTCAGCTCAAATTCCATGGGAGGCCTTTTCCAGTTCCATCCCCCCCTCCTAGTCCCCACTCCTCACTCTTTACCCCCTTTGCTACTGCCTTCCTTTGAGTTACCTTCTGTTTCCATTCTGTGTCTTGTGTGGACATATATGTTTGCGTATTTTTTTCCTCCTTTAAAAGATGAGCTTCTTGTGGGACAGGAACTGTGTTTTTGCATTGCTTTGTATCTCCAGTGCTTAGCACAGTGTTCGTGCTTAATAAATGCAGCTTGTTATTGTTGATAGTAATTGTTGTTGATAATGATGATGAGTTTTTTTTAAAAAGTCGCAACCTTTATGGGCCTCAGTTTCTTTGTAAAGTAAAGGTGTTAGACTAGATCTCCAAGATACCTGCCAGCTTTAAAACCTATTACCTGAAAGTATTTGGAAATACCTTGTCTTTATATAAGATATTTGTCAGTCTAAAGGAAATTACTGGCAAATAAATTTCCTGTGTCAGCAATAAAAGAGTTAACAGAGTAAGCTGTAGAGATTGAGATACATCATAGGAATTGTGCTCTCTGTCTCTGTGGTTTAAGAAAGGGAGCTGGTGTTCTGCATTTGAAAGGACTTTAATGAATGCTGTCACTGTTTGTGGAAGCTAATGGTCTGTACTGAAAAGGAGAGTAGTAGAAAATTCTCTGGCTATTTCTATATAGGCTAAGAAGAGTTTTCTTTGACTGAGACTGCCCTACCTTCTCTCTGTCTCTTCTTTTTTTCATTATCCTTTGTTCTTTGTAGCCTGACATAGTGTTATGAAAGTGAACTCAAATTCATGTGTGAATGAAATTTGTTTTCCTCCAGATTTGCTTGCAGTAGACAGCAGAGCATGTGCTTTTCTTGTCTTGGTTGGATGCACAAATCTTCTTTTATGTGCAGTGCTTCTTGTCCTGTTGCCTAGACGATCACTTGCTTTTTCTGAGGATGTCTGGTTCCCGTAAAGAGTTTGATGTGAAGCAGATTTTAAAAATCAGATGGAGATGGTTTGGCCATCAGGCATCATCTCCTAATTCTACCATTGACAGCCAGCAGGGAGATTTCTGGAATCGAGGACAAACCGGAACAAATGGTGATAGAAAGTTTTTAGATCCTTGTAGCCTGCAGTTACCATTGGCTTCAATTGGTTACCGAAGGTCCAGCCAACTAGATTTTCAGAATTCACCTTCTTGGCCAATGGCATCTACCTCTGAAGTCCCTGCATTTGAGTTTACAGCTGAAGATTGTGAAGGTGCACACTGGCCTGATAAACCAGAAGTAGATGATGGAACTAGTGAAGAAGAAAATGAATCTGACACCAGTTCATGCAGGTTAATGATTATTTTCTTATGTTAGAAGTTGGTATTTGTTTGCTAGTGTTTGAAAATACTTTAGTATTTACTATTTTATTTATATGTTTATAGAAAAAAGCAGAAATACTGTATGGACAAAAATATAGTTTTTTGGTGGGACAAATGAATATGGCATTAAAATTTGTATTTCCCTATAAAATTATAAAGGAAGCAGAGAGTATATTCATTTATTTCATGATTTGTATGTACAGCATGCATGTTTTGAAACATCTTTGTATATTCCACATAACTCATGTCCATAATTAACATAGATTTGTCAATGCCTTGAATTTTATAGTAGCATTTTTATAGATGCTTTAGGTTTGAACCATCCTATTACATTGTACAATCATAAGGAAACCATATGATCAGTTTTTAATTTCTATGAAAATGAAAGGTTAGAGATGTCATTTTTAGGATTATAATTCTCAATAACATTTTCATTCTGTAAAGCTCTCTTTGTCCTATGTGTAGCTCCATAGAGATTATACAGTAACATGTCTCTTTCCAAGATGACAGCTACTAATTCATGGTACATTTATTTTCAATGCAATTTGCAGCCGTTTATTGAGTAGAATGTAATATATTCTTTTAGGTGTATTTAAGGGAATATTAGGAAGGTAGCTGTTATCAGATGTTGGAAAAGGAACAAAAAAGGGGGAAAAGGAACCAGAAAGGAGTTAACAGGAAAATGAAAGAGGAAGGAGGAGAGAAGAGACGGGGTTCAGGGTCTTACTGTGGCTTTCATTTGCTCTCTCAGATCTTGGTTGTGCCTTCGAAATGTTTATCTTAAAGTCATGCATAAAAGCCACTGCACTTAATTATTTAATTAACTAAAAGGTTAAAATATATCCCTGATGAATCTTAATTCAAAAATTCCTTTTTGGATTTTCAAAAAACTTATCTAGAATATATTGACTTCATTACAAAAGGAATGCTAAGGAAGTGGTAGAAAATAAAGTATGTGGCTTTTTTTTTGCATCTCTTTACTGTAATGATAGAATGTGGATTTCTGCAGCATGTTTGTATGTGCTGATGGTTACATATACAGCTGAATTGTGATTGTACTTTTTAAGTCACTTGAACTTAAAAGAGAAAAGGGCATTGTATTTTGCATAGGTAGACAGCATATTTTAATTTTAGGTTTTCTTAAAAGAATTCAGTTACTTAATATTAAAAAACATTTATCTGTAAGGTTAATATGCTACTAATAATTTAGAGACAGCAATTGAATTAATATGGTTTCAATATTTTATATTAGTGTTAGAAACTTGGTATGTTATACAGAGTAATTTATCTAATGAAAGGATAGTATTCATAGTTTATCTTTTTTTTTCCAAAGTTAAATGATATTTCTCTGTTTAGAAAATAAAGTTTGCCATTAAGATGTGATGAAAAAAATTTTTTTTAGAATTTCAAGCCAATGTTTTGTAAACCAAGGAAGTATATTTCTCATTGTAGCTAGAAAATTTTTTTGACATGTAACTTCTTTTTGAGGAGGATTAAGTATGTGTTTCATATATACATATATTTGAATAGATACAATGATTTACCTCTCTTCCCCCAAAAATAGTTGCCATAGGTAATATGACACCTAGTTAACTTCACTATAATGCTACATAAAGAAAAATCATCTTAATAGGATATTCTTAGAATGATATAAATATAATCACCTCTCTGAGAGGTTGGTGAATATTTTAAAGTATAAGCCAGACATTTTGATTTGTGAAGAAAACAGAGCAACAAAAAAAAGGAATCATTTAAAAAGAGAATCATGTAAAATCTAGGGAAAATGTATTTTTTTTTAGAAATGAGGATTAAGTAAATACATATGGGATAAGTGAAACACAGGCAGGAAGAATTCTGTTTACTTTTATAAATAAAATACTGAGGGACAGTTTAAACATAATTTCTCAAAAATAAAATAAGAAAATTGAAATGACTGTCTTTACTTTGAGTCATAGCCAGTTTATTTTTTTCTAAGTTTTGTTCATATATTTTGAGTTTTTTTCTCACATTCTTTTCCAGATGTATTCTTTCTTCTTCCCTGTCCTGTGAGTCTTCCTTTGTAAAAAAAAAAAAAAAGAGTAAATAAAACTAACTCAAAAATTAATCATATTTGAAATGATATATAATACTGCATACCTATAGCTCCAACTTCTCCAAGAAAAAAGAGGGAAGTGCATTTCTATATCTTTTCTTTGGGACCAACAGTAGTTACTATCATTATACATTTTTAATTTTCTTTTTGCTTACATTTTCTTAGCCATTATGTTTATTATTTTCTGCTTATTCCACTTCATAACATTTCATGCAAGTGTTCTCATATTTTTCTGAAATCTTCAGATTAATTGTTTCTTCTGGAAAAATAATATTCAGTTATATTCATGTACCACAATTGTATAACCACAATCAATGTCTATCACTTTGTTTCCATTTCTTTTCTATTGCAAAAAAAAGTGCTACTACATGTATTTTAGCTTATGTTAGACCTTTTTCTCTACTCCTCACTGGGGGTATATTACTACTAATGAAATCTCTGGGTTAAAGGCAATAGATATTTTGATCACTTTTTTCTTATTATTTCAAATTGTTTTCTTATATAATTTAAATCAATTCATAACCTCACCAACAATTAATAGTGTACCTATCTTCCCACCATCCTTCCAACATTCTATCCCCATAATTTTAATCAATTTGCTGATTGTAAGGTGAAGCTTTCAGGAGTGACTCGTTTATAGTTCTCTTAGTGTTTTGGAACAACCTTTCATGAGATTGTTAATAGTCTGCAAATTCTTTTTTTTTTTTGAGAATTGTTTGTTTGACCATTTTTTGGTTGGTCAGTCAAACAGTCTGTTCTTCTTTATGGTTTGTTATTTCTTCTATAGTGATTTTTAAAGTATTATTCATATTTCTTCATCCCAAAAGAAAATAAGTTGAATATGTAAGTCTTAGACTTAGAAAAGGTCATTTTTACTTATATGTCATTTGGCTTCTCGTAATTTTTCTTTTTTTATATATGTTTAAAGCACTTAATATAATAAATATTTGTGGGGTGTTCTACTAGCACCGTTTCCAGTCTCACAAAAGCTAATTAATAATTGCTATGAAAGTAGTAATAATAGCTAACATTTATATGGCATCACTAAATGCCAGCACTAGGCTAAGGGCTTAAAGATGCTGCCTCATTGGATCCTCATAGCAGCCCTGAGAGGCAGGTACTGTTAATATCCACATTTTATATGAGGAAATGTATATGAGACAGACCGAGATTAAATAACTTGCTTTGAGTCACACAGCTAATGGCAGTTGAGGCTGGATTTGAACTTGGGTCTTCCTGACTCTGGACCTGAAATGCTATCAACTGTACCACCTATACGTCTAAACAAGATACACACACACGCTCATGCGCATCCACAATGCATGCACACACACACTATGTGTGTATATAAATATATTTTTTAAAAATGTATGTATATGTCACAAATCACTCTGGTACTAAGTAGAATGTACTATCATAATTGTGTTTGTCTTTTGTTGTCAAAGAAGACCATGCCATCAGAGAAATGATGACATGACTTTCACTTGACTTTGTTTTGAGTGAGGGAGGGCTGTGCAGGTCACCAGCCTCACTTCTCCTCTAGAGGCATCTGAATTCAGTGACCAGATATTCATCAGGATGACTGGAGATGACCCAGGATGCACTGGGAGACCTTGGGCCTTTTAGGCCAAGGTCTTTGCAGATACTCGCTTAGGGTAAGGCAGCATCCATGCATTGAACATGCCTGTTTAAAAAGGAGCCCCAGGCATAGCCCCTTTAATGAGGTCAAGAAAAAGAAAGACATCAGGCTGGGTAGGAACCAGCAACAGTTAGTATTGATAATCACTCTAAAGCTGGGAGGGTCCAGAGGAGCCCTTAGACAGGGCCCCAGTGAAGTCCCATTTTCAGAGTGCAGTAGGTTTTAGGACAGCACAGGACAGGGCAGGACCTCACTCTAAGTGAGTACCTGCAAAGACCTTGGCCTAAAGGGTCCAAGATCTCCCACTGCTTCCTGGGTCACTCCAGTCATCCTGAGGAATATCAAGTCCCTAGATTCAGATGACTCAGGAAGAAAAGTAAGGCTGGTGACTTGCACAGCCCTCCCTTACTCAAAGCCAAGTACTAGTCATGTCATTATTTCTTTGATAGCATGGTCTTCTTCAGTAAGGAAGGATAAACACAATCCTGTGAATAGGTGCAGCTGGCTGATTAGGGACCCAGCTAGCTGGGTAACTCACCTCCTCTCCTCTCTGCTTTCCCCCTCCCCTTCCTTCTCCTCTCTAAAGGAAGGTAAATTTGGATGACCAAAAGCTGCCCAGCTGACTTGGGTTTTACTGGCTCCTTTCCTTTCCTGTCCTGTCCTGTCCTGTCCTGTCTTACTATCATAATATAGACAGAAGCATATCTCTGGGTTTCACAGAACAGAGACTACTTCCTGCATTAAATAATCCTGTCATCTCAAGCCTTTTTCAAGAGAAAAGAGTTTTTCATGGTGTCCTCTTTTTGCTTTAATTATTTAATTGGTTGAGCGATCTCCTGGGGGTTGCCTCTCTACTATACACAAACCCACACTCTGTCACTGTTAATGTAAACGAGTACACACATCTTTAGATGATGTTCAATCCAATTTTTATACATACTTTTAGAAGAATTTACCTTCATACATAATAAGAAATAACTTTCTACAATAAATTTTTGTTTGAGAGCATTATGAATTGAAATTATATTTTTCAGATGTAATAATGTCTTGAGTATTTGTTATTTAGACATTTGCATTCTAAGAAATATCCTTTACTTAATGCCTGGAGCTTAGGCCAACTGTCCCAAGCAACTAAGAATGAGGGAATGGGGAGAACATAATAATTCTACACCATTCAAAGAAAACCAAAAAACAGCCACCACTAATGCTAGTGATATACTTCTATGTAGTTACTTATATTATGTATTTGATCCTCACAAGAATACTGAGAGGTAGATAGGGCAGGCGTTATTACTGTCTTAGAGATGAGAAAGCCTTAGCTCAGAAAAGCTTAACTGACTTGCCCAAGGTCACAGAATTCAATTCAGTTTAACAAAAATTGAATTCCTGCTATGTTCAAGGCTAGTGCACATGCTAGCCTTGAGATATAAAGAGAAAATGGGAAGACCCCTTGGTATTTCAAGTGGACATCTGCCCTTCTCCACCCTTTTTGCTGAGATAAATCTATCTGAAGGCATTGATAAGAATCACGCAGGATGGGTGGACCTGGTTGGGTTATATAATCTGTAATTCTGGAAGGAGTATCTACATAGATGAAATCATAGATCCATTTGAAAATTTGAGTTCATAAAAGGCACACAATCAGTAAGATGCTCGGATTCTATATCTCATCTTCTTTTCTTTGCATCATGTTTTTTCTCAGCTACTTGAGGAATAATGACATATTTTTCAGTTGCATGCTCACTATAGGAAGATTCTGGCCTGAAGCTTATTCTAATACTAGGGATATGTTTGTGAGTGTCTGTATGTTTTTGTGTGTGACTCATGGCCCAACATGAGACTGAACTTTTGAAGTTCAGTCTTGGGGGCATCTCCAAGAATTGGAGATCTCTTAATTTAGTTCATTTTGTTTTTATCTATTGTTCCTTATAACAACTTCATCATATTGCTCCTGTCTAGGTGTCTCTACTGTTTAGGTAAAAGGGTCCTCAGGGTCTTCATTAGGATACAAGTTAGCATACAAGATACAAATCCTAATTTCATGCCATAAAATATAAAACAAAAAAATTCACTGTAACCCATAAATAGGCAGTGCAATTCTTACTCCCTTCTGAGTGAGACCCAGCTTTATCCTAGGGATCTAAATAAATGTATAGTCTTATTGTATTACCTTAAGAATTAGATTCTTTGAAGAAAATCGAATTTTCGGTTGCTAAAGAGACAAATCTTTATTCTCTATTGGACTTCTGTGATCCAAATAACTTATAGTTGTGCTCCAATATTCCAAATGACCCATGATTTCATTCATGTGAATATTCCCTCTGGTGAAGTAGATTACAGCTCAGCCATACTTATCTATCTTATATAACTCTTATCTATAGCCTTCCATAAAATTGCCATGAGGGTCCATCCAAATCTTCCCAGATTTCACGGATATCAAAGGAGTATAGGCATACTTTGGAGACATTGCGGGTTTGGTTCCAGACCACTGCAATAAAGTGAATATCATAGTAGAGTGAGTCATATGAATTTTTTGGTTCATATAAAAGTTATGTTTATACCATACTATAGTTTACTAAGTGTGCAATATTATTGTCTTAGCAAAAAAATTATAAACCTTAGTTTAAAAATATTGCTAAAAAATGTTAGCCATTGTCTGAGCCTTCAGCAAGTTCATAATCTCTTTGCTGGTGGAGGGTCTTGCCCCTGAGTGCTGTTGTCATTCTTAAAATAAGACAGCAATGAAGTTTGCTGCATCAGAACAATTAAGAGGCCATTGTAGGGTTATTAACTGGCATAATTTTACTATTGTTGTTTCTCAAGGAATAGGGAGGTCTAAGGAGAGGGAGAGAGCTGGGGGACTGGCCAGGTGGTAGAGCAGTCAGAACACAAAGCATTTATTGATTATGTTTGCTATCTTACATAGGTATGGCCTATGGCGTGCCAAAACAATTATAAGAATAACATCAAAGACCCCTGATCACAGACCACCATAACAAATACAATAGTAAGGAAAGAGTTTGAAATACTGCAGGGATCACCAAAGTGTAACACAGAGACATAATGTGAGCACATGCTCTTAGGGAATTGGCACCAATAGTCTTGGCTCAACACAGAGTTGCAACATCTGCAAAGTACCATAAAGCAAAGCACAGTCAAACATGGCATGTCTGCGCACACTGTGTGCCCATCGGTGTCATGTATGCCTTCGATGAAATCCTTTCTCCTGGGTAATTCCTTGTTTGTAAAGTACTGCAGCCTACTGAGAGTATTCTTGGTTGGGAAGGCAAATACACTGACATGAAGAACAATCTGGAAGAAGAATCAGTCCGTAAGCATTTATTAAGTGCCTTCTCTGTGCCAGGCACTGGGCTAAGTACTGGAGATAGAAAGAAAGGCAAACGATAGTGTCTGCCCTCAAGGAGCTCACAATCTAAGAGAGAAGACAACGAGCAGGCAAATACATACAAACAAGCCCCATGCTGGATAAATAGCAAATGATTAAGAGGGAAGCAACTAGAATTAAGAAGGACTGGAAATAGCTTCTTGTAGAAGTAAAGATTTTGAAGGCTGCAACTTGAAGGAAGCCAGGGAAGCCAAGAGGAAAGGATGAGTTCCAGGCATGGAACACACCCAGAGAAAATGTCTGTGTTAGGAACAGCAAGGAGATGTGTCACTGGATTGAAGAGTGCATGGGAGGGGTGTAAGTTATAAGAAGACTGGAAAAGTGAGGGCTGGGTTCTAAAAGGCTTTGAATGTCAAATTTTATTTTATATTTGATCCTGTAAGTGACAGTAAGCCACTGAAGTTTATTAAGTAGACTGGTGACATGATAGAATCTGTGCTTTCAGAAAATCACTTCATGGCTGAATGGAGGATGGATTAGACTGTGGGGGGACTTATGACAGGTAAACTAATCAGTAGTCCAGGTGTAAGATGATGAGGCCTTGCACCAGAGTGGTACTTTATGAGCCTGAGGGGCTGGGAGGATGGCATTAATTTCTCCAGTGATGAAGAAGTTAGGAGATAGGGGAGAATTTAGAGGAAAAGAAAATGAATTCACTTTTGGACATGTTGAATTTAAGATGTTTACTGGATGTCCAGTTTTAGATGCTAGATTGGAGACCCCAGAGTAAAGTTAGGAGGGGATAAGAAGATAGAAGAATCAACATTTGAGATAATAATTAGTGAAATTACCAAATAGAGTATTATAAAAGGATAAAAGAATTCTTTAGCTCACCTACAATTAGAGGTCACTGTCTGGGTAATGGTTTAGCAAAGGAGACTGAAAAGGAGTATGTTAGATAAGTGGTAGGAGAGCCTGAAAACCAAGAGAGGCGATAGTTTCAAGGAGAAGTGGGTGAATGATGTCACAGACTGCAGAGAGGTCAAGAAGAATAAAAATTGAGACAAGGCCATTGGATTTGCTAAATAAAAGATTTTTGGTAACTTTGGAGAGAGCAATTTCAGTTGAATAATGAGGTTGGAAATTTAATTGTAAAAAGTTAAGAGAGTGAGAGGAGAGGAAGTGGAGGCATCTATTGTAGATGGCTTTCTCAAGGAATGTAGTCACAAAGGGCAGAAGAGACATAAGATGATGGTTAGCAGGGATGGAAGGATCAAGTGAATTTTTTGGAGGATGAGTCAGTTTTGTAGGAAGTAGAGAAGGAGCCAACAACCAAGAAGAGATTAAAGATAAGTTCAAGAGCGAGGATGAGAGAAGAGAAGCAAAAAGCAATAACGTTAAAAGAAATCACAGACAAATATGAAAGTTAGACAAGCTTAATGATTAGGGGTCTCCCAGAAGAACATGCCAAGTCAAAAAATCTGAACACTATAATTGCAAGAAATAATACCAAAAAACTGTCCAGGACTTCTGAACACAGAAAACAAAATCCCAATCAAAGGATACACAGATCCTTCTAGAAAAAAGTCCAAGGCCACAAACTCCAAGACTCATAGTGGTTAAATTTAACAATGCCATTGAGAAGAAGATAAATTCTGCAAATGACCAGGAAAAAGATTTTCAAATATAATGGAAAGATAAACTTATTAATCAAGACATTCTTCAGAGCAGTGGAGCTCCAGATGCAACCCAACCAGAAGCTTAATCACAAAAGGGGGTGAGGGGAAAAGATGGATGTTCAATAATGAATTAACTCACTTTAATTTGTATCTTCCAGACCTTGTTTATTCATTCATATAGCAATGAACTGTTTTTCTCAGAGTCACAGAGCCTTAGAGTTGAATGTTCATTTAAAGATCAGCTACTCTAACCTCAAATAAATAAAAGAATCTCCTTTAAAATACCTATATCCTACTTGTATGCTTCCAGAAAAGGGGATTAGGCTACCTCAGGAGATAACCCATTTCATTTTTGGACAACTCTAGGTAGAAAGTTCTTTATTAGTTGCAGCCAAAATCTTTTTCTTGGTAACTTCCACTCATTGGTTGAAATTCTGTCCCCTGGGAAGGACAAAAGAACGTTTATTCTCTTTTCTAGGAGGAAAAGGAATAAGCATTTATATAGTATCTATTATGTACCGGACATTGTGCTCAGCACTTTTTAAACAAAGGCTATCTACAGGATAGCCTTTTAAATATTTTAAGATTGCTATTTTAGTAATAGTTACTATTGATTTAAAAATGTTGAACTGGTCAAGACCAGGACATAAAGTCCTTAGTTTTAGCATCTATTTTTTTTCAGCTCCTGGAAAAAATGGGAATATATACTACTTCCACTGCCTCTTTTCCTTCATTTTCATATTCTCAACCCTAACACCTACTGTTGACTGTATAAATAGATATTTCAGCAGTATATTGAATTGTTTTGAGAATCTTCTTAAATAGATATTACAATTCCAGCATGTGATCTCTTGAGGAAGATGTATCATGTCTAGTCCACACTGATTTAAAACCATCCATTATATCTATTTTGGTTTTATGGATATATAATGAATTTATGGTTTACATTAATGAAAATATATAGGTGTTTGGATAGTCCAGTACATTGATAATACAAGGACAGTGGGGGAGCCAAGAAAGCTATCTCATTTCTTAGGCCTGCCTAATCTCCATATTCTTCTGAGAATTAATATTATTACCTTTAGACTAATACAATGTAATAGCCTGAGGTCCCTTTCTCTTTCATTTGAAGCAATGGAGAATGACTACTGGGGCAACTACATGATGTCATGAATAGACCACTGGACCTGGAGTGAGAAAGACCTGAGTTCAAATCTGGTCTCAAACACTCGCGGTGTGACCTTGGGCAAGTCAAGTCACTTAACCCTTGTTTGCCTCAATTTACTTATCTGTAAAATGGGGATAAGACTAATCCCTCCTCCCAGGGTGTGGTGAGGATCAGATGAGCAGTAATTGTCAAGCACTTTAGTGTGGTACCCAGCACACAGTGAGGGCTGAGTGCGTGTTAGCTATTCTTGTTATTGTTAGTTGTTACTGAATCAGGAGTTGGGAGAGAGGCATTTAGAAAGCCAAAGGCAAAGATAAGCAGGGTGATATTAACAAAGGAATAAAAAAATGGATGTAGATGAAAACCAAGAGGAAATAGACGATTCCAGAAAGCCACAGGAGCACAGCTCTATTCTGATATATAAGCATGATCATGAACATAGAGCATGCTGATAAGTAGGAGAAAGCTTAATTAGCTAATTGTCACAGAGAGATAATGTGTTTGCTTAGTAAATGATAACATTTGAAGCTTGATCTTTTAAAGCTGCTTCTACCTTGAAAGCAAGTAGCAGTATTTGAAATATTAGTTCATTTGTCACCACATTCTTTGTTGCCGTTTGTCTTTTGTCCTTGAAGAAGAGCATGCTTTCAGGAAAGTGATGCTCCAGATGCAGTGGGAGACCTTGACTTTTTTAAACAAAGTCTGTACCAGGTTTTAGTTTGACTGAGGCAACCCACTCAGTGACTAAGGTTAGGTAAGAAATGAGTCAAAGAATGGCCTCTTCTACCTAGTAAAAAAAAAAAAAATCAATCTGGGAGGGAAAGATCCTCAGGATTTCCATCCAAAAACAGAAACAGTTGTTACAGACATTCCCTCCAAGTCATCAGTGCCCATACAGTAATCTCTAGGTGGGGCTTGGACTGGGACCTACTGTTGACCAATCAATGAGAGCCAGAGTGATGTGTGTTTAAAGCATGATCCTTAAGGGGAAAATGTAGCCCATAAAGTTTGGGATTCCTTGTAAGGTTTCAGTGATCAAAATTTACATTCCTTTGGGCAGAGTACCTACAGGTAAAAGTGTGGACAGAGGGAGAGGAAGGAGGAAAAGAGAGGAGGAATAGCATTGCCCAATTGGAAACTTGTTTCAGAATTTTTTTCACAGTTACTATTGCTAACATATTTCTCTCCATCCTATTTCCCTTCCCCCTACTTATTCTATATTCTCTCTCTCCTTTCACCCTGTCCCTCCTCAAAAGTGTTTTGCTTTTGACTACCCTTCCCTCAATATGTCCTCCATTCTAGCACCTCCCCCTATTTTTTATGTCCTTCCCCTTCTATTTTCCTGCAGGGTAAGATAAATTTCTATACCCCATTGTCTGTGTATCTTATTTCACATGCAAAAAAATTTTTTAACATTCATTTTTAAAACTTTGAGTTCCAGATTCTCTCCTTTCCTCCCTCCCCACTAAAGGCAAACATGTGTTGTCATGTGAAACACTTCCATAATAGTCATGTTATGAAGAGACTATTTTTCACTCCATCCTATCTCGCTCCCACATTTATTCTGTTCTCTCCTTTCACCCTGTCCCTCCTCAAAAATGTTTGCTTCTAATTACCCCCTCCCCCAATCTGCCCTCCCTTTTATCACCCCCCTTTTCTCATCTCCTTCCCCGTTACTTTCCTGTAGGGTGAAATAGATTTCTATACCCAATTGAGTGTGTATGTTATTCCCTCTTTAAGCCAATTCTGATGAGAATTAAAGTTCACTCATTCCCTCTCACCTCCCTCCCTTCCCCTTCTCTGTAAAAGCTTTTTCTTGCGTCTTTTATGTGAGATAATTTACCCTGTTCTACCTCTTTTTTTCTCCCAGTATATTCCTCTTTTACCCCTTAATTTTATTTTTTAGATATCATCCCTTCATTTTCAACTCACCCTGTGCCCTCTGTCTGTCTGTCTGTCTATGTATCTATATATTCCTTCTAACTACCCTAGTAATGAGAAAGGTCTTATGAGTTATGTCTAGGCCTTTTCACCTAGACCATAAAATACCTCAGTTATTATTTTATTGAATATTATAATAATAGAAGCCCAAATTACTTTTCTATGTTACATATATATGTAGTTGCTGTTTCATAATTACCATAAATGAAATATATTTACCAATTACATGTTTTAATTTTGTATTGTGAGGTTATTCAGTATGTATTAAAATCTCAATAATTACCTTTGCTAAAAATAATAAATTATTTCTAAATTAATCTTAACTATTAACAACAAAAATAATTGATAATTAGAATGCTTTTCTCATGAGAGAGCTGAGTGTAATTTGATCAAGATACCTCTGATTATATTTGCTTTAGAAAGTTCTTATTTATTCATAATTTGATTGTACCAACCCTTACTGTTTTTTTGGTTGTTTTACTGACACATTCATATACTCATAGATTTAGAGATAGAAGGAACTTCAGAGATCATCCAGTCCCATATTCTTCTTTTATAATTGAGTAAAGAGACCTAAAGAGGTTCTTACCCAAGGTCACACAGGTGGTAGAGAGCCAAGATTCGCAGTTCATAGAAGCACAAATTTTGAGGTTTGGAAGAGATATCACTGGCTATCTAATAACCTGCACCTAAAAGGAATCCCTGACAAGTGGTCATCCAGCTACGCTTAAATACTCCAAGGAGGAGGAACCCATCACATCCCATTGCATTTTTGGATAGCACTTGTTGTTAGGAAATGTTTCCTGATATTAAAGTTAAATCTTCCTCTTTGCAACTTTACACATTTTTCCTGGCTCTGCCGTTTGAGACAAACAGAACAAGTGTAATTTCTCTTTCACATGACAGCCCTTTAGACACTTGAAGATAGCTATCCTATTTCCCTTGCATCTTATGTTTTCCGTCCTAAATCTATTTAAGTCCTTCAAATGATCCTCATATGACACGGATTCAATATCCTTTATCATTCTGGTTGCCTTCCTCTGCACGCTTTCCAACTTACCAATGTCCTTCTTAATTTGTGATTCCCATATGAGGTCTAACTAGGACACAGTACAGAGGAACTATGTTAAGGGCTATTAAGGGATCCCCTGAACTTATCTTATTGAGTTGCCATATTTTCCAGAAACAGTGGACCCAGAGCATTAAGGAGGCCCTGAATGCATCAAGGACTAAGCCTCTAGCTGACATAATTTGTTTGCATCCCAAGCTGGATTGCCTGTGTGTCCTTGGGAAGCAAGCCTGTCTCTGCCAGGCTGGGGAACATGCTCATATGATCCTTTGAAGATAAGCAGACTTTTCTATCTTCATAGTCCAGAAGTTCCCAAAAGGAAAGAATGTGACTTCTACCATTGCCTTGCTCCTCCCCTTTGGGAAAGGTTACTGAACCTTTCCCCTCCCATGCCACACCCTTCCTATTTTCTCCTTTTTTTGTAGTTTATTTTTGTATATGCAAATTTCTATAAGAACTGTGAACTCACTGAGTTCCATATGCCATTCATTTCTCTTGTAATAAACCTGGTTTTCACATAAGTTTCATGATGCTGTGATTGCCTGTTGATAACTCTCATTGTCTTATTCCTGGAAGCTGTGCTTCTCTTAATGCAGCCCAGAACCAAATTAGCTTTCTGGCTCCATTGCCCTGCTAAGTCACATTGAAGTTAAAGCCCACCAAAACCACAGGACCTTTTTTTTTTTTTGGAAAAACTGCTACCTAAGCATCCCTCTCCTGTTTTATAGTTTTGAAATTGATTTTTTTGTATCCAAGTATAAAGTTTTACATTAATAATCCCAAATGGGGGAGAGGGGGAGGCAGAGCCAAGATGGCAGAGTAGAAAGAGGCACATATCCTAGCTTTTCCCCCACAGTTCATAAAATACCTGTAAAGAAAGACTCTCAACAAATTCTAGAGCAGCAGAAGCCACAGAACAACAGAGTGGAGGAGATTTCCAGCCCAGGGTGACCTGAAGGGCATATGGGAAATCTCACACCAGATGTGGAACCCAGCCCAGCCCAGCAGCTCTGGAAGGAGGACGTGAGCAATGGTTCACAGATCCCTCAACCCACAGGCACCAAAGGTCAGTGAGAGGGTTTT
>CM053772.1:196181944-196192744 GCA_028658325.1 Potorous gilbertii
AATGTAAAGGAGTACTATTGCACCATAAGAAATGATGAACAAGAAGACTTCAGAGAGGCCTGGAAGGACTTATATGATCTGATGCTGAGCGAAAGGAGCAGAACCAGGAGAACTTTGTGCACAGCAATGACCACAGTGTGCACAGCAACGACCACAGTGTGCGAGAGTTTTTCTGGTAGACTTGGAATTTCGTAATACTTAAAAAGAACTTAAAAAAATAATAATTCCCAGTGTTTTCTAAGGCAAAATGCCTTCCATATTCAGAGAAAGAACTATGGAATTCATTTGCAGAATGTAGCAGATCATGTTTGTGTGTGTATGTATTATGTTTTGATTTGTTATATGATTTCTTGCATTTATTTTAGTGCGTCTACACAGCATGACTATAGTGAAAATGTATTCAATAGGAAAGTATATGTAGATCCTATATAGAATTGTATGGCATCTTAGGGAGGGAGGGTGGTGATGTGGACTAGGTGGTAAGGGGGTAAAAAATCTAAGTTTTTTTATAGTGATTGTAGAACAAATAAATAAACAAACAAATAAATAAAAAAACGATTTTGGGTTCCAAATTTTCTCCCCATCTCTCCCCTTCCCCACCCCAAGACAACATGCATTATGAACCCATTCCCCTAATATGCCCTCCCTTCTATCACACACCCTGTTTTCTTATCCTCTTCCCCTCTATTTTCTTGTAGGGCAAGATAGATTTCTACACCCCATTGCCTGTATGTCTTATTTCTTGTTTTTCTTGCTCTTTTATATGAGAGATAATTTACCCCATTCTATTTCTCCCTTTCTCCTTCTCTCAATATATTCCACTCTCACCCCTTAATTTTATTTTTTTTTAGATGTCATCCCTTCTTATTCAACTCACCTTGTGCCCTCTGTCTATACTATAATCCCACCAACTACTCTAATACTGAGAATACCCTCCAGGGTTACAAATATTGTCTTTCCATGTGGGAATGTAAACAGTTCAGTTTTAGTAAGTCCCTAATGATTTCTCTTTCCTGTAACTTTTCATGCTTCCTTTGCTTCTGGTATTTGAAGGTTAGATTTTTTTATTCAGCTCTGGTCTTTTCATCAAGAATGCTCGAAAGTCCTCTATTTCACTGAATGACCATTTTTTTCTCCTGAAATACTGTACTCATTCTTGGTAGGTAGGTGGTTCTTGGTTTTAATCCTAGCTTCTTTTATCTCTGGAATATCATATTCCAAGCCCTGTGATCCCTTAATGTAGAAACTGTTAAATCTTGTGTTATCCTGATTGTATTTCCACCATACTTACATTATTTCTTTCTGGCAGCTTTCAATATTTTTTCCTTGACCTGGGGACTCTGGAATTTGGCTACAATATTCCTACGAGTTTTTATTTTAGTATCTCTTCCCAGAGGCAATTGGTGAATTCTTTCAATTTCTATTTTACCCTCTGGTTTTAGAATATCAGGGCAGTTTTCCTATATAATTTCTTGAAAGATGATGTCTAAGTTCTTTTTCTGATCATGGCTTTCAAGTAGTCCAGTAGTTTTTAAATGATCTCTCCTGGATCTATTTTCCAGGTCAGTTGGTTTTCCAACGAGATTTTTAATTCTTTTGATTTTGTTTTATAATTTCTTGATTTTTCATAAAGTCATTAACTTCCATTTGCTCCATTCTAATTTTGAAGGAATTATTTTCTTCAGTGAGCTTTTGGACCTTTTCCACTTGGCTCATTCCACTTTTTAAGACATTCTTCTCATTGGCTTTTTGGATCTCTTTTGCTCTTTGGGTTAGTCTGTTTTTAAGGTGTTATTTTCTTCAGCATTTCTTTGGGTCCCCTTTAGTAAGCAATTGACTCATTTTTCATGTTTTCATGCATCACTGATTTCTCTTCCCAATTTTTCCTCTACTTCTCTTACTTGATTTTCAAAATTCATTTTGAGCTCTTCCATGGCAATTCATATTTTTCTTGGAGGCTTTGGAAGTAGGAATTTTGACTTTGTTGTTTTCTTCTGGTTGTATGTTTTAATCTTCCTTTTACGATTCTATAGTCTGGTTTTTGTTCCAATTTTTGCTCATTTCCCCAGCCATTACTTGACTTTTGATCTCTTTGTCAAGATAGTTCTCTGCTTTCATTGGGGTTGGGGTGGGGGATTACTGTCAGTCACTTGTTCTCCCCATAATCTGTTGGCCAAGAGCTCCAGAAACAGAAGCTGCCTCTGCCTTTGCTACGGCTGCCATGGGCTCCTCCACCCCCTCCACTGCCCCAGGTCTAGAGCTGCACTGTGATACTCCCTTACACACGTCCAACAGGTTTTTTCCACTGACCTTTCAAGTTGTCCGTAGTGTTCTGGGGTCAAGAAGTCTGGAAACTGCCATGACTGTCAGTCATTCAGTCTCTCCCCCACCCCCCAGGCCTTCTCAGGGCCCATCTGTGCTGGCTTGGCTACACTGTGCTCTGCTCCCAGCCCTGCTCCATAGATGCTTCCTGTCAACCTCCCAGGCTGTCTTCGCCTGGAGATTTGTTTCACACACAGCTGTGAGTTCTGCAGCTCCAGAATTTGTTTAGAGTCATCTTTTGTAGGTATTTGGCGGGTTTTGGGGGAGAGCTCAAGCAAATCCCTGCTTTTAGTCTGACATCTTGGCTCTGTTCTCAAACTTTTAAAAATTCTTAAAGAAAGTTAAAGTATTAAGTCATATAATGGATGTGATAAAATCAGAAACAGAAAAAAAAAGTTGTAAATCTCAACCCTTGTTTTATGTTTTTTGCTTTCATTTAAAAATTTTTCCTTGGCACTTAATGTTGCTCATTATCAACATTGCTTGTTTAACATTATTCAGCATCGAAGTGTTTTGATGATGAGTAGGGTTTCTAGAGAACTAAAGTTTACCTTAAACTTTACTGAGCTTAAAATTTTTAAAAGTTTTAATAAAAATACCTAAAATTATGTATTTCTCTGCTTAGTAAGCAGAGTATGATGATTATAATTTAATTTTTTCATAATTGCTTTGTTATAATTGTTTAAAAAAAATTGTTTTATTGTGGAATTATATTGTAATACCCTTAAATATCTAGTAGGTTTTGTACTAAGCAGCCCTATACTGTTTATACTTTACTGGTTGCTATTTCTTCTGCCTACTTGTCAAGCTGTCACTTTTTATTGCCATTCCTTCACTACATCAACTCTAAAAATCTGTAACTTAGAAACAAAAGTTAGCATGGGAAACTAAATAAATGAATTTGTCAAATCTCTAACATCAGTTTTAAAGATAATACAAAGCAAGTTGATTCTGACACAAGGACAGCTATGCTTTTCTCCTATGGAGAAAAGTACATAGATATTATGACAAATATTTTCCTTACTGCTAAAAAATATTTTTGAAAACACTTATTTCTGTGTTTATACCTGTATTCAACATAGTTAGTTTGCTGGAGGTGTGATAGTAAATGAAGTGTTATTGTGGATTTTGTCATAGGCTAGAAAATGACATATAAAATTTGTTCATGAGATGAGCAAAATTTACTAGTAAGATCTTCAATATGCGTAGAGAAAATTATGCCAAAATTGTTTATTTAAAACATGATGACAGTAAAAATTAAGTGTTTTGATGGTTCTCTATGGGGACAGAGAAAAAAAATGAAGTGCCACAATTATATGTCATTTAGCATAAAGCCAAATGTGATATAAAGAATTTTTTGTTCATTCTGTTTCTGTTACCAGACACATTTATCTTATATTTTCTGCCAATGATAACCTTAAGAGTAATATTCTTATTTGTTTGTTGTGGAGCCTAATGCTTTTGTGTATTTAATAAACCTTAAACGATAATAAAAACAAGAATTCTCATAACAGTGATGAAAAATGGTAAAGAGAATAGATGGAGGGTTCATAGAATTTACTGTTTAAACAAGTTATTGCTGAACTAATACCAAATATTTGGTTATGATCATCTAATAAGAGTTGGGGAGACTGAAATACAATTTTACAGATGTAACTAAACCAAATCAAGAAAAATTATGTGTTAGTGAAACTGTAGCATACTATAGTTATATAATCCATTATAAATAGCTCACAATTAGTAATGAAGTAAGAACAAATTAGTAACAGACCTAGAAGTTATTTTCTCATAGTTAATTAGTAATATCAAAATTCAAAAAATGCATATATACAATGCATTAACATGATAAAAACCAGATTCAACCACTAGTCCAAACAGCATGTACACTGACATCATTAGTACCAACCCTTTTTGTGGAAGAACATGGCAGTTTCCCTACATGATGATCACTTCAAGAAGTTAACAAGATTCAAAAAATAGTCCTGATGGCCAGAATTGTGTTTCACTTCCCCACTCTCCCATTTCTCTCTCCCTCTCCAGTTATAACTTTTAGATTTAACATACTGTTAACAGATTAAACTTCCCAAAATTCCATCAGTCTTTCCCTGTTCAAAAACCTTTAATGGTTTCCCATTGGCTGCATTAACTTTTGCCTCCAATTTTGTGTGATCCAAGGAATCATAAGATATATAAAAAGATCAGGAAAGGTCCTCAGGAATAAAACAAAATAAAACAAAAACACTTATTTCTCAACCTACTGGGTAACATAAGCTCTGCCTGTTAGTGTATAGTCTTATATTCTACCATTTGGTTCATTTGAAAGAGTTTTGGATTTGGAATCAGACAACATGGATGTGAATTCTGACTGTGCTAATACCTAAACTTGGACAAGTCGCTTAACCTCTCTGAGACTCTGTTCCTTATTTGTAAAATGAGATTGATCTAGATGATGTCCAAATCCTGTCTACTAAATATTTGGCCTTGTGATCCCAGCTCTTTGAGAGAATTGTCACTTCCAGCCAAAGTGATACCAGTTTAACTCACTGTTCCAAATTCTCCAGCTTACCTATTTTAATACCTTGTTCAGAATGGTCATTGAGTCTGTATTACTTTATTCTTTCCCATTTTCCCACGTGAATCCTGCATATATTTAAAGGCCCAGTTCAAATTTCACCTCATCCATGCTTCCTTCCCTGACCTTTTCCGCTGAGAGATTTCTCCCTCCTCTGAGTCCCATAATGCTTGTTTGAATAACTTATAAGCTTCTTGAAGGTGGTGATGTTTTATATTTTTTTCATAACCACCTACTCCCAACCCCACTCCCATGTCACATAACATAGTACCTTATATGTTACAGTCACTGAAGAAATATTTATTGTTTGGTTGAACAGTAATAAACTTTTCTATAGTGAGGGGATAATTGGGAGCTTTTTAAAAAAATATTTTGAACTGTAACATGCCCCTAAAAAGAGTATTTTCATAACAGAACACAAAAAGATGATTCTATGTGAAACTATCTCCATAGCCCTTTAAAAAAATTCTACATGTTATTCTCAAAACTATTTTTTGTCTATGCTTCTTTCTGTTTTCCCATGCATTTTGAAAATGTTACAGAGCCTTTCTTCTTTTGACACCACTTTTGTAAACCTCTTCTCCCCACAAGAACCCTACATTTAAGAAAAGAGAAAGAAAAAATAACCATTGCAACATATAAGCACGGGCAAGCAAAAATAAATCATATAATGGCTATATTGAAATATATATCTCTTCCTACACCTTTTGTTGATCGCCTCTCTTATGAGGAGGAAGGAAACATGCTTCAATCACAGGTGCTCTGAAAGCACGTATAGTCATTGCACTGATCAGAGTTGTTCAGTATCATTGTCCTTGCTCTTTTGGTTCTGTTCTTTCTCTGTTCATATCGCCCAGGATTCTTGGAAAGTGTCTCTTTCATCATTTCCTATGGCCTAATAATATTCCATTACATTCACAGTTTGTTTGGCCATTCTCCAACCATCTAGTCTTTTCTCTTCCTCCCCATGTCCCCTTTAAATTCTTCCTTTCAGGATCAGGAAGTTTGTTTTGCTTGTAATTATTCCTGTCCCATTATTATTCTACTCTGGTTAACCCATAACATTCTCACTATCCCCTGCTTACTTTCTTGTTGACTTTGGTATGTTTCTGCACTAAAGTGTGTGTGTTCGTGTTCAACCCTCCTTTGTTTCAGATAAAAGTGAGATATGTCTGGTGCCAGTTCCTTTTACCTCTTCTTCCATGTTGGTACTCTCTTCTCACACATTTCAATTATGAAAAATAACAAGTTCACTCTTTTCCTTCCTATAGTAGCCTATTTCTTTTACCCTGCTGTCTCTTTCTCCTCTTCAAACTCGTAGAGCAGAATCAATTTAACTCTAGCACCACTGTTTTACTTATTTAATAATTCCCTCAATACCCTTTAAAGACATTAAAGTTTTAAAGGCATACTTGTTTTTTTTCTCCCCCTTTTAAAATCTTAGAACTGTGTCATCATAGTGTTCTTTTCATTTGCTCAAATAAACTTACCTTTCTAAGTTTCTCTAAGACACTTGTATTGTGAATTTCAAAGTTCTTATTCAGTTTTGGTCTTTTCCTTACAATGATTGTTGAAAGTCCTTTATTCTATTAAAGGTTCATTTCTCCTGTAAAATTATATTCAGCTTTGCAGAGTAGATTATTCTTGGTTATACCCCTATTTCTTTTGCTTTTTGGAGTATTGTATTTCAAGGTCTCTTCTTATTTGTAGTAATACTACCTGGTCTTGTATGTTCCTGATCATGAATTCGTGGTACTTAAACTCCTTCTTTCTGGGTATTTGCAGTATTTTTCCCTTTGGAAGGAACTCTGAATTTTTTCTATGATATTCTTTGGATTTTTCCTTTGGAGGTTTCTTTCAGGATATGATTTGTGAAATCTTTCTATAATCTGCATTCTGATTCTAATAAACCTACACAGTTTTCACTTATTTACTGACATATAGTGTCTAGGCAGTGTTTTGCTAGTAAATGTTTAATAACTGGTTCTCGGGAAGCAGGGAGCAATATATCTATAACATGTTATATTCAACCTGCATTATTAACATTTTCTTTATCACTTTTTTTGTGGTGAATGAAAAAGGACCATTTATTTAAAATAAAAAGCAAGTGACTAGCAGGAAATTAGCAGAAATATTCTCAATATCCATTTCCCAACGTCTCCTAATCACTGGACAGAAGGTTATAAGGAGACACCTGGCCCCAGTCCCATCTTGGTGCGCAGTACCTTCCCTCCCAATCCCCTGTGTAACCCATAGCTGGAGTTTTTGTTCATACTGATACATATGCAAAAGGACAGATATTTGTTGTTCCACACACTCTGAGAGATACAGAGTATATACTGAGAGGTAGAATACATACACTGGGAGATACAGAGACAGAGGGAGGGAGGGAGAAAGAGACACTTCAGAAAATGTAGACTTGTAGATAAAGCTTCAACATGTCCCTGATTTCCAGCTTGCCTCCAGAGAAACTTCAGAAGTTTTCCTCTAGGGTGAACTAGGTGCTTCTCAATTTAATATGAGATCTCATTTCACTCCCAGCAAAGAGTTCATTCACCCTTGTGCATTTTCTGGCATATGCTAATCTATAAAAATGTCTCCAATTTCTTTTTTTTAATTCTAATTTGTTTATTTTTAGTTTTCAACATTCATTTTCACAAGATTTTGAATTCCAAATTTTCTTCCCATCTCTCCCCCTTGCCCACTCCAAGACAGCATGCATTCTGACTGCCCCTTCCCCCAATCTGCCCTCCCTTCTATCACACCTCTCTCTTCCCTTCTCCCCATCCCCTTTATTTTCTTGGAGGACAAGATAGATTTCTATAACTCATTGCTGGTATACCTTATTTCCAAGTTGCATGTAAAAACAATTTTTAACATTCATTTTAAAAACTTTTGAGTTTCAACTTCTCTCCCTTCCTCCCCTCCCACCCATCCCCACTGAGAAGGCAAGTAATTCGATATATGTTATACATGTGTAGCTATGCAAAAGACTTTCATAAAAGTCATGTTGTGGAAGACTAACCGTATTTCCCTCCATCCCATCCTGCTCCCCATTTATTTTCTTTTGTCTTTTGACCCTATCCCTCCTCAAAAGTATTAACTTCTAATTACACCCTCCTCCAAATGCCCTCCTTTCTATCATCCCCCCACTCCCCATTTATCCCCTTCTTCTCTACTTTCCTGTAGTGTAAGATAAAGTTTCATAGCAAATTGAGTATGCATGTTTTTCCCTCCTTAAGCCCAAGGTAATGAGAGTAAGGTTCACTTTTTCCCTCTCACTTCCCCTCTCTTCCCTTCCATTGAAAAAAGCTTTTACTTGCCTCTTTTATGTGAGAAATAACTTACCCCATTCTATTTTTTCCTTTCTTCTCCCAATATATTCCTCTCTCACCCCTTAATTTTATTTTTTTAGGTATCATTCCTTCCTATTCAACTCACCCTGTGCCCTCTGTTTATGTGAATATAATCCTTCCAACTACCCTACTTCTGAGAAAAGTCTCAAGAGTTATAAATATTATCATTCCATTTAGGAATGTAAACAGTTCACCTTTAGCAAATCCCTTATGATTTTTCTTTCCTGTGTTTACCTTTTCATGCTTCTCTTAACTCGTGTCTGAAAATCAGATTTTCTATTCAACTCTGGTCCTTTCACCAAGAATGCTTGAAAGTCCTATATTTCATCTAATGGCCATTTTTTTCCCTTTAGTATTATACTCAGTTTTGCTGGGTTGGTGATTCTTGGTTTTTATCGTAGTTCCTTTGACTTGTGAGATATTCTATTCCAAGTCCTTTGATCCCTTAATGTAGAAGCTGCTAGATCTTGTGTTATCTTGATTGCATTTCCACAATATTTGAATTGTTTCTTTCTGGTTGCTTTCAACATTTTCTCCTTGACCTGAGAGCTCTGGAATTTGGCTACAATATTTCTAAGAGTTTTCCTTTTGGGATCTCTTTAAGGAGGTGATTGGTGGATTCTTTCAATACTTATTTTACCTTCTGGTTCCAGAATATCAGGGTAGTTCTCTTTCATAATTTCTTGAAAGATGATGTCTAGGCTCTTTCTTTTTTGATCATGGCTTTCAGGTAGTAATAGTATTCTGTGTTATTCAGATACCATGGTATGTTCAATAATTTTCCAGAGTACACCTATATCTAAGACTATAGCTATAAGTTTCCAAAATCTGACATCTGGCAAGGAAACTGAAAATCATCAGTATGTGGATAATTTTCTCTCCTATTTAATTGCTAGCTTTTTAGTTGTTATTGAAGAAGAACATTGTTAGGGAAATTTCTTTTAATGGCCTCTGAAAAAAAGTATTAAAATCAACTGAAAACTAAATAGCTTAATCCTAAAGAAGCTATGAAGTCGAAGAGCTAATAATAACATAATGACAACATGTACATAATGTCAGCTGGGTTCCGGATATTGTACCAAGTGCTTTCTAAGTGTTATCTCATAGAAACAATAGATAATTTCATGAAAGGTAATTACAACAATGTGACAATGTACCAGAATTTTGGGAATGTAACCAAAGGAGTTGTCCTAAGTGGAAAATGTATGTCTCCAAACAGTTTTATTAACAAAAGATCAGTGAATTGGGAAGGCAACTAAAAACACTAAACAACCAAAAACATCACAAAAACCCAAATAAACACTAAAAAAAGAAATCCTGAAAATCAAAGAAGAGATTAAATTGAAAAACAAACAAACCCACTCCTTTCAATTAATAAAACAAGGAACTAAGTGTTTTTTAAGCCAATAAAATATCAAAGGAAAAGAAAGGCCAAATGACGAGTGTCCAAAATGAAAAATGAGTTCATAACAAATGAAGAAGAAAGATTTTATCAGAAACTTTTACCCAGATATGTGCCAATAAAATAGACAATTTAAATGAAATAAATGAATATTTACAAAAATACAAAATACCAAGATTAGCAGAACAAGAAATAGAGAATTTAAACACCTCGTTTTCATAAGAAAAAAATTGAGTGAGCTCTAAATGAACTTTCAAAGGGAAAAAAAAGTTCCAGAACTAGATATATTATTCAGAAATGAATTACATCAAGCATTCAAAGAACAATTACTTTCAATATTACACCAACTGTTTGTGAAGATAGTAAAAGAAGGGACCCTGCCAATTTACTTCTGTGATACAAATATGGTCATGATATATAAATCAGGGACACCTAAGCCAAAAAAGAAAACTGTAGATCAATTTCCCTAATGAACATTGATAGAAAAAATTTTAAATGTGAGCAAAGAGGCCAAAATAACATATTACAAAGATTATGTACTATAGCCAGGTTGGATTTATCTGGGAATGCAGGATTGGCTTAATATTAGGAAAAGTATAAACTTAACTATATCAATAGCAATTAACAAAATCATGATTATTTCAATAGATGCAAAAAACTTTTGACAAAATACAATATCCATTCCTGTAAAAAATCACCATCACTAGAAAACATATGAATAAATTATCCTTTCCTTAAAATGAGAAAATAGTATATATCTAAAACCAAGAGCTTCTGTTATTTGTAATGGAGATAAACTTAGAATCATATCCAGTAAAATCAAGGGTGAAACAAGGCTGTCCATTTTTACCACTTCTATTTGATATAATGCTGGAAATATTGGAGCGGTTGGCTCCTATCCATAACTGCCTCCAAACAAGTCTAGAGAATGTACCAGACCAAATACTGATAGGGAAATCCAGAAAAGCCACAGTGAGTCCTTTTTCCTGCCTAACTCGACATAGGGAGACATACAAGAAGGTTTTTGCACTCTAGTAATAGGGTTTGGATAGGAACACTGCCATGTTCTGAGCACTCCAGTTCCCAGGGAAAGGCTGTAAACCAGGACCGGGGATTAGAGACGAGGGTACTGCAACAGGAACAGATTT
>CM053772.1:196193244-196208249 GCA_028658325.1 Potorous gilbertii
TTTTAACATAAAACTGGGAAATAAGGTGTACAGGCAATGGAGTATAGAAATCTATCTTGCCCTTCAAGAAAGTAAAGGGATAACGAGGAGGAGATGATAAAAGGGAGGGCAGACTAGGGAAAGGGCAATCAGAATGCATGCCATTTCAGAGTGGGGAGGTAGGGGAAAGGTGGGGAAAAAATTTGGAACTCAAAATCTTGTGGAAATGAATGTTTAAAACTAAAAATAAATTAATAAATTTAAATCTTTAAAAAGAAGATAATAAAGTGTTCACCCTAGGGAGCTATGGGCCACCAAGCTGCCTAAGGAGGAATGAACTGGCCCAGGTGAGGAAGGAAGGGAGGAAGGGAGGGAGGGATGGAGGAAGGGAGGGAGGAAGGGAGAGAGGGAGGAAGGAAGAAAGGAAGTAAGGAAGTTGGAAGGGTATGAACAGTATGTATAAGCAATGGGATGATCAATGGTAAATATATCTTGAATTGGAGCTGCAGATTGGCAATGAGCTAGACCCCTGAACTGAATATAACAAAGAGAGTGAATATTGGACTACATTTGGGAAACTGTGCAATGCTTTCAATGATCCTAGGTTGCTCACTAACACAAAAAACATTTTTTAAACACCACTCATAGCTTTCTGGTTATGGTTATAAATTGGGCAACAACACAATTTCAAAACAATAAAAATTGTGGGTACCCAAAAGGTAATGAAGAGACATGGAATAATTGTAAATAGGTGCCGCATAATAAGAACAATAACATCCACTAGAAGTGGCATTAAAAAATATATGATTTGTAAAGAATTAAGTTTGGTCATATAGCAAGAGCAAAGGATAACAGATGGAAAGCCTGAATGAATTTTGTACTGGCAACCACAGAACATTAGAAATCCAAGAAAAAAGTCTTTAGCATATTGAGAGGAACCCCTATGGAAGATTTCTGGTAGATGTGGATAAAAGTCACAATGGATGAGGTGTAGGTAGATAAGTTATAATCTACACTGTTGGTGAAAGTACCCATATCAATGAAATCATAGATTTATTGAAGTTTCTAAAGTACTTTATGAAATGAATAAAGTTAAAAAAAAAAAGAGGGGAATGAGCTCCTTGAAAATTAATGCTTGAAAGCAATCAAGCGGATAATTCTTTTGTGAACTTATCTATTAAATGGCTGAAAAAGAGAAGCATTGCCATCCTTGCTTGCTACTAGCTTAAAATTATATTGTTCTGCTTCTTTTTGTATCTCCACTGCTTACCACAGTGTCTGGCATATAATAGGCACTTAATAAATGTTTATTTGCTGACTGTCTCCAAGTACATCTTCAAAAGCTTTAGCTAAGATGATATCATTTTGGTGATATCTTGAATCTGCAGGTATCATTTACAAAACAATCTTTAATAGCTGAAATTCCCTCTATAGTAAATAGATTCCCTACTCTTGTAAATGTGACTCTTCAAGAATCCCTCTGAAGGGTGCCTTTAACTTTATCAGAGCCTCCTTCCTCTCCTCTGTAAGCTCTTCTGAACGTAAAAGTAATCTGGAATATTTAAAAGTTTTTCTCAGAATATAACACAAATTCTGCTGTTTGATTCAACAAACACTCATTGGAAAAAAATGCCATAGTTCTTGCTTTCAAAGAGGGGAGTTCAGGGGAGAGGATATAAGAGATACAAATATATGTATTGGGAATATATCAGACTATGAGGAAGTGCATGAGACAAACAGCATTCTGAGAAATTTGAGGAGGGAAGGATCACGTCTGGAGAGAGATATCAGGGAAGTTTTCATAGAGGAGACTATCTGTGCTAGGTCTTAAAATATTTCAATAGGCATATATGTGTGTATGTATATGTATGTATACATATATAATATATATATAGATAGATGTGTAGGGGTGTTATTAAGAGTAGGGAAGTGTCACTTCATAGGTGTAGGACTTTGTATATACAAATACACTGAGGTGGAGAGGACATGCCAAGATTAGTGAACAAATAGGTGATCCAGTTTGGCTACAGTATACAGTTTGTGAAGGGAAGTACCACAAAACAAAGATGAGCAGGAAGATTGGATAAGTTTGTGATGGTAGTCATCCATGTATAGTAGTGACACTGAAAGCTATAAGAGTTGATGTGACCACCAAGGCAGAGTATAGAGAAGGCTAAGGACAAAGTCTTAGGAAGACAATTACAAATTACTTTTAAAAAACATATTTAGAGTAATAATTCAAAAGTCTGTAAATCAGTTATACCAATGTTTTTTTAAAATGTGACTTTAGTAGGGAAGTAGGAAGTGAGGAGGAGAAAAGTGAGTAAGCTGTCAAGGTAATCTAAACACTAAACTCCCCTCTCTGTACCTGCTGAAATGGGTTGCCAAGTATAGTTTTAAAGAGCTAGGGGTGGTGGTGAGTCCCTGCATAGTCTTTACATTTTTTTTAGAGGAAGGACAGGTTAGGGGGTCCACAGAAATGGGGAGACTAAAAAATTGGTACTTGAAAACCAGTGATATCAAACTTTAAATATATATACAGATATATAGATAGATAGAACTCTGCTGGTTAGCAACCATGTCCTGTTTTAGATTTTAAAGAAGTCAAACTGCAACAGTATACATCACTTCAAGTTATTTGTTTTTCTCCCCCACTTTTAAAAATACATTGTTAATGTTCCTTAAAAACACACAACCTAATTGTAGCAATTTGTCTACTGGAAGTATATCTAAAACAAAAATGAAATTCATGTGGTCCAAAGTACTCCACATAATTAGTTTTCTAAATCACTTCACCCAATTAATGTGTATTTCAAAAACATGTTTTTTTGCTATCACCCTTAGTAAAGTGCTATACAAGAAATAAAGAGAAATACTGTTGTTTGCCCAATCTTTTAAATCCGATTCTGTAAAAACTTGATTAATTTAGTTAGACCCCACTGATTCATTTGTGCTAACTGCCATGGGACTGGTAAAATCTGTTTAGCAAATCCTTTTCCCATAAGGGGGTGGGGACGGGGCAAAGGGAAATAGAAAGGATGAACAGTTTTTAAAGAACCTAAAACAATACTTTAAAGTACTTTTTTACATATAAAACTGATATGCTAATTAAAGCAATCCCGTTAGGCGCTACTAGTCAAGGTGTAACCCTAATTCTGAAATACGTGAACTTTACTTACTAAACAGCCTGTAATTCTGACTTTCACTATTTCAAAGTCCCTGTCCCCAAGTCCAGCTTTATTGGACTTTATTTAAAACATAAAACACAAATATCTTATACTTATAAAGAATTTCATCCCATAGTGCCTCTAATCAAGAACTATTTGATTTTTTCCCAGTTGTCAAATAACTTAGTTATTCATCTGTTTAACCAAAAGTACGTATCAGCTGCATGAAATAAAAATAGTAGTGGCACAATAATAAGTAACAACTTCCCTTTATATTTTTCACTCCAAAATTATACATTGAAACTTTCTTGAATACATTTTAAGTATGTTGCAAGGATACAAGGTATCTTAAGGATAATCTTTTGGGAAGGGAAGGAAATTGTTAAAAAAAAAAAAAAGTTTAAAACTACTTGCGCACAGGTGTCAGATTTGTTTTAAACACAGTGCCTCGTATATGGGAGATGCTTAATCAATTCTAGCTGCCTCGCCTGCGCTCTGTGGAACGTGAAGAGACGGAAAGGTGGTAGCGCTTTAAAAAGAGCTCTGCGAAGGCTGGGGAGGAGAAGCCAGAGGCTCTCCTGCCCCGCGCGGGACCTCAGCCCCCCCGCGCGGTCCAACTTTCCAGAGCCCAGAGCCCAGTCCCGCGGAGGGATGCTGCGGACACCGCGTGCTCCCCCACCACTTGGGGAGCCCCCGGCCCCGGGAGGGGGAGCCCCCGGCCTCGCGATGGGGGCGTGGAGAGAAGCGGACGGGGTCTCCCGCCAGGCCCGCCCACGTGGGGTCCCTTCCCCGCGGGGAGCGCCCCTGCCCCGGCCTCATCCCCGCCCACCCCGGGTCCGAACGCTCTCCCGGGTGCAGCTGCTGCAGCGGCTGCCGCCCCCGACGGGAGGCGGTCACACTTACCCCAAGTCCTGCTTCCGAGGCAGCAGGGGGTACCCGAGGGGGAGGGGGGCAGGGAGGGGAGGCGGAGGAGGAGTTAGACCGGGGGATGCCGCTCAGCCTCTCCTCGGGCCCCCCCACACACCTGGCCCGGGAGGGAGGGTCCGGGGGCTGACTCCTCGACAGCTCCTTCCTCTCCGGGAAGCCTGAGCCCCGGGGGGGGGGACAGCGGCGCCGCCGCGGACCCCCTCCCTCTCCCTTGCAGGCGGACCGCGCCGAGACCCGGGAGGGAACGCTATCTGTGGCCCAGAGGAGGGAGGGGGAGGGGCGAGGAATTCGGTCCCGGCAGGATGGGCCCTCCCCCACCCCCCAGCCCCGGCCCCTCCCCCTCCCCCACCCCGGCCCCTCCCCCCTCGCCATGGCGCTCCGGGGGGCGGGGCTGAGGGCTCGGCGCGAGGCCGGTGGTGGAGCGCGCGGGCGGCGTTTTGTTTACCCGTCAGGCCAACCGCCGGGGAAGGCGGTTTGGGGGTGGCCTGGAAGGGGCGGGGGGAGCAGAGTTCCAGGGGAGGCGGGGAAGAAGGGGACGTCACGTCCGAGGCCCCGCCCCTCCCGACCGGGCGCCCACGTCTCCCCTCCCCCAAACCCGTTGGGGCATTCCTGAGGGGGAGGGGCTGAGGAAGGAGAGGACTGTAGAGTGCGGGTGACAGCGAGGAGGAAGCCGGCTCGTCCGCCCCCGCACCCCCAGTTACACCGAGAGGAAAACCGAGGCCCAGGGGGGGCAAGGGACTGCTCCAAGGTCGCCTGGGAGGCGAGTGGGCGGAGCTGGTCCTGGAACTCAGAGCCAGCTGTGCCCCGCTGACTCCCCCTCCCCCCCAGCCCCAGCTATCCATTGCCATGGATGTCACCGAACAGTAGCCCCTCTGTCCCAACTTCTGGGGCCTCTTGGATTTATAATTCAGTTAAGTTCAGTTTTGATTAAGCAGCTGCTCAGTTGCAGAGTTCTCTGCTGAGTTCTAGAGTAGACGGTGGTGGAACCCATCTCTGGTCTAGCGGTAGCTCGGTCCGGGGCACGATTGTTTTTAGGAGAGTGGCCTGAAAGGCAAGAAAAGGGCCGGACAGAGACAAACCAAAGGTGACCTTGCTCTCCGTATTCTTTCTGTGCTCCCTCAGGGGCATCTAGCACCGCGCAGGGCTTTCGGCACCATTAGGATCAGTGTCTTATTAACACTTGCCTTGCACGTTTTATTGGGAAATGCAGGCTCCTGTGCACATAACTGGAGGCAAGTTGGACCAGATGATCAATAAATCCCTTGTAGCTCTACTATGCTGCTTTACTGCTGTGCTATCTATAAAATGGAGAGGTTGGACTAAAATATATCTTCTAGTTCTAAAGTCCCCTGATGTGGGCTCTTGCGGGGGAAAAAAAAAAAAAGGTCAGCCCCACATATTGGAAATAGCAATGAACCAGAAGTCAAAAGAACTGAGTTTTAGATTGCTTCTTCTACCAACTAGCTATGTGAAATTAGGCAAGCCTTCTCATCACCTCAAGCTCCATTTCTTCATTTGTAAAATGATGGAGTTGTACTAGATGATCTCTAAGAGCCTTTCCAATTCTAAGATTCTATAATACTGGCCCAGGTGTTATTCAATGTGTCTTAAATACAAAACCCCCAATGCAAGCAGGTGAATCAGGATAATTGTTATTGAATTACTCAGAATTCACCCATGCCATTTAGTAGTAGCACCCTGGGTTCCCGAGCAGACCTCTTTCAGAATGTACTGCTGCCTGTACTTGGGGAAGTGGTTAAACAAGGCTAACCCACATGAAACAATGAAACGTAACTGTTAACAGCTAGAAACAACAATGGCAGATTGAGTGCTTTGGTGTGCTACCCTTAGAAATTGGGGAGCCAATGGATCTAAGAATTGGAAAGCAGAACATCCTAGACTCTAGCAAAAAAATAAAAAATAAAAAAGCTACAGCTACAAAGCAAAAGTCATGCTATCCTTGTGTGGTGTAAAAGACACTATTATGCATTTGTCTTTTTTGGTCACACTTTATACACTCAGATGATTAAATGCAAAGGACGGAAGTAAAAGATCACAGCATTATTTGTGAAGTTGACACTACTACTACTCTTCAGTCTCCGTGTCAGTATGTATATGGGACTAACCTTTATACTCAGAAGGATCGGGAATTTCATTGATAGGAATTTTCTTCAGCAATGCAGATTGCATCCCATTCACGCTTCCCTCTCCTGTGTAATAGATTCTTGACCATATTCTTCCATAGGTACTCTACAGATGGTCCACCCAATGAGTCCACTATGTATCTTTCCATTGTCTTTTATGTTATTCACAACTATAATTTGTTAAGAATTCTAGTACTCCAAGATTTGTAGCCAAAGAGTGCTGCCAGGAGAAAAGATTGCTCTTTGTGCTCCGTTTCCCAAGTTCAATTTATCTTGTTAAATAGATTCTTCTGGATCTTTCTGGACCCAGTTCATTATCTATATGTAGTTTTCATCCAGGTATTTGTATAGTACTAATGTACTAACTCATCGGACAGGCTATCTAACAACATATATTATGTAGTTTGGACAGTTGGTATTTTCATCCATTTAGTTTTCCTACAAGAAGACTGATTTCTCCTCATTGATTTCTTCGTTCTCCTCATTGATTTCTTCGTTCTCCTCATTGAAGAGGCCCTGTAGTGGTCTGGGGATTGATGAAGTGTGGAATAGTGGAAAAAACACTGGCCATGGAATAAAATATTCCATATTCAAATTCTACCTCCAATAACTTAACCTCTGTGACATGATACCTTGGACACCTTACCTCTTTAGACCTCAACTTATTCATATGTTGAAAATAAGGGGTTTGGAGCAGGCATTTGAGGCCCCCTCCAGGTCTGGATCTTTGTGCTTAATAAATAAATAAATACACCTTTTGAAATTAAATGGCTACAGGGAAGCTTGTATGATCTTAGCACATGTCCTTGTGATTCCTTATTGGAGGAAAGTACTTTTGCTTCTCTGTAGTCAACATAGGATAAACAGCAGGAGTCTGTAATCCCATCACCTTTCAGTCAAATGTATAACTGCAAAGATCTGGTCTGCTGTCTTGCCAAAAATTCTTCATGAAAGTTTATTTTTTCCTTTTCATATTTTCATCACGGATACCCTTCAAAAAAGGACATTGATAAAAGCAAAAGAGTCTGACAAAAGTAGTTTGCCTCATAGACACAGAATTACATAAAATATTTATACTTTAATATTCCAAGGATGTATGATTTTTTTGGTCTGCTCCTCTTTGTAATAGGGGCTTGCTTTGTATGTGCCCAGATCTAACATGGAGGTGCCCTGCTTCTGGGAGGAAACATCTTCCAGATGTTCTCTTACTCTGTAGGTGGGAATAGCTTCTTTTGATTGTCTGTGTAGCTGGAACAGGCTGTATATTTTAAGTTGCCAGATTGAGATAGTTTTGTTTTCTTTCATACATGTTCTTTCCTACTGTGACCAGAGAGGGTCACAAAGTTGACCCCCAGCATGGGTGCCATGAACAGGACTGAGAAGATACCTTCCCACCCCTCTCCTTTTAGACCTTTTTGCTTATATATTAATATTCTGTTTAATTTGTCCTTCTCAGTGTCTTGGTGCAAGTGCCCATGGGACCTGAGAGTTTGAGCCTTGCAGCTGGATACCCAGGCAGGATGTTGCAGCCAGGTAGTCCAGGAGGGATGAAATCTTGAGAAGTCAGGGAACCTGGAACTTAAGCCTAAGGGGAATTTTGGACTTAGAACTGGGACTGTGCTATATGGAAACTGAGATAAGCTATGGACGTAGTCCCTTTTCCCTCTCTAGAGACTGAGGTGATATGGGGGTAGGAAAGGGAAATTATGCCTTCCACGTATTGTGGAGTATGTTGTATATTTTTTTCTTACGCATTTGAAATAAATATTTCTTTGTAAAAACTAATCCAAGTGATAATTGCTAAATTGAACTAACACGCAGGGGGACCCACTCCTTACACTTGAGAGAATTCTGTTAGAACCCTTGGAAGAGCCTAGACATTCCAAACGTTCTTAAGGGTACCAGATAACCCTGGGGGGTGGATGAGATGGAACATACTTTGATTCCAAGGAGAGAGGACACAAGAGAGTCTTAAGTTACACCTCCTTAAATGTAGGTTGCAACTCTCAATTTAGAGCTCAGGAGATAATCCTAAGGAGTCGCTGTGTGTAAAAACTCATCACCCTGGTGATGAGCCCCTCTGACCTTAGCTAGGCTTATCCTTAGATAACAGATACATTCTGTTGACAAGCTCATAGTTAAAACCTTTGCATTTTGATAGAATCTTCCAGAACACGAGCTGTACTGGCGTAAACTTCAGGAATTCAGGTTCGGCTTCCATCATAATGACTGATCAGAACAGTGGATAAAAAAGCTTTGTTATTCCATGGAATTTAAAAGGTCTGGAGAACATAATTTTCATTTATACATAGAAAAAATCATGTTCGTATAGTCACCTGGATATATTGGAACATTAAACAGATCAGCAATACTGGCTTGGTCTCTGACAAAACCAACAAAGTCATATCAGGTCTATCACAATTTGCTTACTGAGATTGAGTATTATGAATTCATCAGTTATACATGGAGAAAATAGTAATATTCATCTCAAAAGTGAGGGAGTAAAAAGAACCAATTAAACATAGCACAATACAGTCATCTTTTGAAAACTCCCTATTTTTCCAAATTTTAAACCCAGATTCTGTTTGTGTTTCAGGTAGTAAAGTAAAAAAGATCATTGATTTTTTTCATCACTGCAGACCTGGATGTTAAATTATAGTTAGTTGGGAAGTTCATAGCTTCGCCCTCTCACCCCCTAATCAGAAGTGGGGGATTTCACTATGAATAGCATATGGCTTTTTATAGATGAAATGCCTTTTTCCTATTGCCTGTGGCCCTTAAAATGTATGAAACAATGCCAAATTAAAGTACAGAAAGTTTCCAATTTGTAAGTGGGTTTTATTCCAAAAGTTTATTTCTGTGTATTGATAGTTATTCAGCTATCAGATATTATATCAGATATACAGCAGAATATCAGATAGATATTCAGCTACATCATGGGTTATAAATAATTGTGAATAAACCTGGGAGCCTTATCCCCATTTTAAATATTATCTATGAAAAAAATGCATTCCTGAATTTCTTAAAACTTGGGATGCTAGAAATAGATTTTCCCCTCCCATAGTTCCGAGAATAATAAAGAACTTCAACCCTGCTATCCTGATAAAAAAACTGATAGCACAAATGGAGAAAAAGACCAGCCTCTCCTACCATGAATCTGGGATCAGAATGGGTATTTTTGCTCCCTCTCTACGTAGAACCAGACTTTTTAAATGACTGTGGCTGGGGCCCCAAAAATGATCTCAGCATGACTCTAGGTTGACTTGAGAATTAATTATAAGGAAGTGTTTAAAAGTTGGAGAATGCTTGTATCATGAACTCTGAGTGTTCCAATAATTTTAATTTATAATGATGTTGATTATGAATCTTTTTTATGTGATTAAAGAGCTTTATTGACAGTTGGCAAACAGTCCTGCCTCTTGGTGAATGGGTACTCTAGCAAATAAATGGTTTGGCACTGGTCCCTTTGTCTTGTTTCCCAGACCAAAAAATATGTAGAACATTGTTATATCAATTTTATTTGCAAAGCCTAAATCCTAAGAATTGAGGCCAACTGAGGAACATATCCATTTCCTGCTTAGGATTTTATTTAGTAGGCCCTTTCTCATTCAGATTCAACCTCTAACACATTTATTCAGTATCTGGTATGTAGAGAACATCGTGTTAGACACTAGAGAATATACATGTTTCTATACTTCAAGGATATATGATTTTATCCATGTGGATACTCACTGATTCAGATTATAACATTTCTACCCATAACAGATGATTTAATAAATAGATTAAGATGAGTTATGATAGCCAAAAAAAAGAGCATTTATGGATTAAGCCTCTGGTAATGAGCCTTTCTGAATTTAGCTAAACTAGTTTTTGGATAGTGGATACATAGTCTCCTCTCTGGACTTGTACTCAATATAGTCTTTGCAGCTTGGAAAAATCTTATCAGAGTTTGTGCTCCACTAACATAAGTAACTCATATGTCAGTAGAATCTCTTCTTCTTTGATAGATAGACCAGGTTTACTCTTGATGACTCTTTCTTGATAATAATTTGCATAGATTTTACTTCCATTAGAAGCATAGATTCTGGGAACATTCCCATTCCCATTCTGATTCATTCCCAACTTTCCCCCAAGCATGTTCAGTCCCCTTGAAAGCATCTAACATTACCAATTCAGCACATATAACAAGTTTGTTAAATACACTTGTAAAAGCAAGCAAAGTGGAATTTTTTTTGTTTTCTTTTCGGAGTTCAGTTTCCCAGGCACCGGCTCACAGAAAACATCTGAAAGATCTATCTCCTTTGAACTCTGAGAGTTCACAGCTGTGCTGAGTCATATAGCTTTTGTGCCTACTGACTCTAAGCCAATTAGGAGCTGCATCTTTGTTACATATATTCTGAGTAGGTATTTTACTTTGGGCACTCACTTATGAGAAGGATCTTGTGATTTCCTGGTTGAGAATCTGAGTAGCCATATGTTCAGAACTCTCCTATTGCTCAGGTGTAAAGGCTCTCTTGGTCCGAGGATGTATGTAAAGTGCATATAGCAATATTGCTTTGATTCAGGCAGTAGAGAGCCTGTCTGTTGGTCTTTATTTCTCTTTCTCTGTATTTTCTCTGAAGTTCAGGGTGCTGAATTTTTCTCTAACCTAGTGAATATAATTTTTAAAGATTTTTGACCCCTTCAACAGCTATCTTTCCTAGTAAAGCAGATCCAAGAACCTGTGCTGGCAGGTCATCCTGAGTGTGCCAGGGTGCTGCTTCCTGTTACAACAAAGTACCAAAAGAAATCATATCTGAACTCATAAACAGTCAAGAAACTTATCTCTGCAATATATCTCACAAGATCACATCAGGCCTAACCCTCTCTACCAATTCCTACCAATGATTTGGGCTATAGGGCAATGTATTGATCCAGACTTATAAAGCTTTACTGTCCCAGGCAGTACGAACTATCTTAACCCTGCACAGGTTCACAGGACCACTTATATACCCTGTGATACATGAAGGCATTATCTCATCCAAATCTTCACTAAACCAACCCTTTTTATCTCCCCCCAAAAGTTTTTTTTGTTCTTTTTTTATAAGTAGTATTTTTTCCAATTACACGTAAAGATAATTTTCAATATTCATATTTCTAAGATTTTGAGTTCCAAATTTTTTCCCTTACCCCCAAGACAATAAGCAATCTGATATAGGTTATACATGTAAATCATGGTAACAAATCTACATTAGTCATGTTATGAAAGAAGAATCAGAACAAAAGGGAAAAACGAGAAAGAAAAAAAACCCGAAGTGAAAATAATGTGCTTTTATCTGCATTCAGGCTCCATAGTTCTTTCTTTGGATATGGTTAGCATTTTCCATCATGAGTCTTTTGGAATTGTCTTGGATCATTGTAAAGGCTGAGAAGAGCTATGTGTGTCACAGTTGATCATTGCACCATGTGACTGTTACTGTGTACCATGTTCTCCTGGTTCTGCTCAATTCACTCAGCATCAGTTCATGTAAGTCCAAAAGGCTTTTTCTCAAGGACATCTATCCTAATATAACTTCCCTTCCCAATCTCAGCATACATGTATTATATGATAAATAATGCTAAGGTTACTTTTTTTTGAAGTCAGGTTATTCCTTCTATTTTCTAACTTCTTTTATCTTTTAGCAATAGGTGTCATTCTTCCCTCCTTTTCTATTTTTAATCTCCTAAGTATGCCCCAGTTTCCAGATAAGCAAGTCAGAAATAATAAAGATGTTGCCATAGCCTACCAAGCAATGGTGGTGAGGGAAGGGAACAGAACAGCCCTCACAACTTCCCCAAGGCCACTAACTGCATTATCAAAATGCATCCTTTGACCAGAGTTGGTTCTTAATTCATCTTTAATCCTTTGGTCACAATCATAGATAAGAATCAAGAGATAATATATGTAAAGTAGTATATTTAATTCAATACTTAAGGTTCTATAATTTCATCAGTGTAGCTACATTGTCCACCAATGCAGATCCCAAATCCTTTATACCTTAAGTCATTGAGAAATATGGTGTCTGAAAAAATCACTCTGAATTTAGCTAGACTGTTGCTGAGATGAGATGGGCACATATTCAAAACACCTCTGGCATAGGAGCACTTCTCTGAGCTTGTATGGTGTTTTGTAGTTTGTTGACATAGTTTTTATAAATGCAGGGTACCACTATGTGGCATCAGAAGAGAACTTTTGTGGGGCATTATACATATGATGAGGAAGCCAGTCCTTTAAATGTTTGCTATCTGCTCTGCTTGGTACTTACCCAGGAGGAGATCTGGGAGCCTGATTCTGGAAATGTGTAAGCATGCATAGGTATTCTATCACTGCTTCCTTTCTACTTACATGGTGAAGAAAAGCATTTTAACTGGTTTCTAAGCCTAAACTGAGGGTATACACAAAAAGCTGCAAATGAGGGAAAAAATAGCAGGTTTCCTTTCCAGGCTTTATCTCCCACTAAGGTTGCCATGAAGTGGGATGGGGATGGGAGGTAAAGTGTTGTTGGTGGTACAGAGATCTGTATCATGTTGCATTTTTTCCTGCTCTTAGGAAAGTATAAGAGTGCAGAAGACAGAGAAGAACTCGTGAGCTTCAAAAGAACAAAAGACACAATAGAAGTCCAAGAACTGGAATCAATAGCAGAGTTTGATGGCAGCTGAGCTTGACCCAGTCCAGCAATGAATCTACCTGACCACCAACATGTCATTCCCTGAAAGCAAGGGAGTATCTTGTTTGTGGGTTATGTCCTACCTGAAAGTCAACTCAGTGGGATAAATGTTTTATAGTAACCACTATAGAGTTCACTCTCCCTAGGGACTGAGAAAATGTGGGAAAAAAATGCTTTGATCCAGGGGAATGTTTTTGTGATTTGGTTCTTGCTTTATCTTCTCAGCAAATATATCTTTGTAAAATCTTGTGGATATTAATTAGACATTAAGGATTTTAACTGGTCAAAATTATATTGGGGGCTATTCACCAGTTAGATGATACTGAGAAGATATTAATTGGGCAATTGATATCAAGAGGAATGTGTAGGCTCAAGTCAATAACAGAAGAATTACCTCAGTCTTTCAGTTGCCCCTACAATTCTAAGGGAGAGATGTAGCTGTACTCTGGAGGCCTAATTTGCCAGTGTGAATTGAGTTGGGGGTTGGAAGAGGGAGCCCTGGGCCAATATGAACTCCATATAAATTAGTTATTATCTTATCCTCGCACAGTTAGTCCTAAATAAATATTTGTTGAATTGATCTGAGCTTTAGCTGATTTTAAAACAAGGAGACTTGAATTATCACTAATTGTTTTCCTTTTATTGAAAATACTGCTCCTTAATTTATAGTCTAACAGGCAAAACCTGTCCAATATCTGCCTTCTTTCTTAGTGATTCAGTAGATAAATGATAAGCCACTGGCAAATTAAAATTTAGATCGGCACTTTACTGATGTTTGTGACTCCTTATGAAGAAGACATGAATTGAAAGATTTCCTAATCATTCTTCTGTTTTTGTCTCTATTTTATCGATTTTAAAAAAATGAACACCTCTCCTTCCCCATTTAAATTGTGGTTTATACTGTGGCTAAACTTAGTACAATATGTTTGCTAACCCCATTTGCATGTAGTGGGAATGATTTTTGGCTGACTAACAAGCAGCTGACCTGAAATGGAAAGGTCAATAGAAGGTGTCACTCAGGAAAGATATGTTAAAAGAAAAAGTCACAGTCTAAAGAACACCATAGTGATAAAACGAAAGATCTGGAGTAGAAAGTTTAATCCAGTATTAACTTCTCCACCTAGCTAAGAAAAGTCAGGAAGTGCTGTTACCGAGATCCTCTGCTTCAACTGTATCCAAACTTGATAATCACTTTCTTTTGACAGTAGATTTTCAGTCAGTCAATAAACACTTATTAAATGCTTACTTATGTATCAGGCACTGTGTTAAACCTGTATATATTGTGTTTGTTCATAATTATTTCCATCTTGTCAAATTAAAATTGTGAGTTCATAAAGTTCAGCGCCTGATACATAAGTAAGCATTTAATAAATGTTTATTGACTGACTGAAAATCTGAAAAAGCTTCTCAAAGAAGGAAGGATTTTGACTCAGACTCCAAGGATGCAAGGGAAGCCATGAGGCAGTGATTAGGAAGAGGGGCATTTCAGACATGGGGGACAGCCAGGGAAAAGGTCCTGAGTATTACTGGATCAGAGTACTTTCAGTTTCCCCAGCTATAGAATGAGGATAAGAGCAGCATTTACCTCACAGGACTTTTTGTGAGGATCAGATAAGATGATATTTGCAAAGTCCATAGCATAGTAGTCCTGGCACATAACAGGCGTTTAATCTTAGTCTCTTTCTTCCTCTTCCCCTTCTCCATTACAGGAGAGGAATTAAGAAGGAAGAAGGCTAGAAAGGACTTATTCAGTGCCATACCAATCAAACTATCAGATTATTTTCTAAAGCTAGAAAAAATAATATCAAAATTTATCTGGAAGAATAAAATGTCCAGAATATCAAGGGAACTAATGAAAAGAAATGCTAGGGAAGGTGGCCTAGTCATACCAGATCTCAAATTGTATTATAAAGCAGCAATCATCAAAACCACTTGGTACTGGCTAAGAAATAGAGGGGTAGATCAGTGGGATATGTTAGGTACTCCAGACACAGTAGTCAATGAATATAGCAATGTACTGTCTGATAAACCCAAGGACCCCAGCTTCTGGGATAAGAACTCACTGTTTGACAAAAATTGCCAGGAAAACTTGATAATAGTGT
>CM053772.1:196208749-196234072 GCA_028658325.1 Potorous gilbertii
TGTATAAAAGCACTTTGAAAATGGTAAGGAAGGGAGACAGAACCAAGATGGCAGAATAAAAGGCAATGACTTGCTTGAGCTCTCCCCCAAACTTCTCCATATACCTTTAGAAAATGTCTCTGAATAAATTCTAGAGCAGCATAACACACAAAAAGATGGAGTGAAACAAATTTCTAGCACAAGACAACTGGGAAGGTCGGCAGAAAAGGTCTATTGTACCAGGGTGAGAGAGGAGTGCAGTCTAGAACAGGCTAGTACCAGTGCACACTGGACCCTAGCAAACCTAGAGCAGGCCTCATGATGACTGGATCACTGGTAGCAGTAGCAGTTCCCAGATCTCAGACTATAGATGCCAAAGACAACATAAAAGGTCAGCAGGAAGGGTCTATCACACCTGGGAGAGAGTGGAACATAGTATAGTGCAGACCACACCAGTACAGCCTTAGCTCCAGGAAATCAGGAGCAGACCTTGGGAGTGATTGAATCAGTAGCAGCAGCAACTGCTTCTAGAAGTCTCAACTCATATATGGTAAGGGGGTCAAACAACTTGTCAGAGCATTACAAGAGTCTCTTTACTAACACTTGAGGCAAGACTCTTGTTTTATTCAGATCTGGTTCACAGTCACGGAGGGCAGTCCCAGGATAAGGAGGAGCACTAGCACAGCAGAGCTTGCAGCCACAGTGAAGGGGTGGGAGGAAAGCCGCTCCACAGTTCCAATCCTGTTCATAGACTAGAGCACAAACCAGGAGAGTAGCAAACACCTCCTCTTAGACTATACATCTTGGAAGAAATGAAAACTTACAGGTCCCTAGAAATATCTCTGAAAACAAGCGCATAAAACCCCTAAAACTTGGGACTGTTTGTCCTTCACCCTGGAAGTAGAGCCCTACTTTAACAAAAAAAGTCAAATGTATGTAACAGATTGGGAAAATAAGCAAACAATGGAAAAAATTTCTGACTATAGAAAGTTACTGTGGTGACAGAAGAAGGCAACAAATCAAAGCTCCTGAATCCAAAGCCTCCAAGAAAAATATAAATTGGTCTCAGGTCATAGGAGAGCTCAAAAAGGATTCTGAATATCAAGTAAGAGAAGTGGAGGAAAAATTGGGAAGAGAAATGAGAGTGATGCAGGAAAATCATGAAGAATAAGGCAATTGGTTAATAAAAGAGACAGAAAAAAATACTGAAGAAAATAACACCTTAAAAAACAGACTAGGCCAGATGGTAAAAGAAATCCAAAAAGCCCATGTGGAGAAGAACGCTTTAAAAATCAGAATTGGTCATATGGAAAAGGAGGTCCAAAAGTTCATTGAAGAAAATAATTCCTTAAAAATTAGAATGTAGAAAATGAAAGCTAATGACTTTATGAGAAATCAAGAAACAATAAAGCAAAAGCAAAAGAATGAAAAAAAAAACAGAAGACAATGTGAAATAACTCACTGGAGAAACAACAGACTTGGAAAATAGATCCAGGAGACATTATTTAAAAATCACTGGACTACCTGAAAGTCATGATTTTAAGAAAGAGTGTAGACATCACCTTTAAGAAATTATCAAGGAAAACTGCCCTGACATTCTTGAACCAGAGGGTAAAATGGAAATTGGGGGAAAATAATCCACCAATCACTTCCTAAGAGAGACCCTGAAATGAAAAGTGCCAGGAATATTAGAGCCACATTCCAGAGTTCCCAGGTCAAGGAAAAAATATTTCAATCAGTCAGAAAGAAACAATTCAAGTATTGTGGAGCCATATTCAGTATAACACAAGACTTAGAAGTTTCTACATTAAAGGATCAGAGGACTTGGAACATGATATTCTAGAGGGCAAAGGATCTGGGATTACAACCAAGAATCACTTATCCAGCAAAACTGAGTATAATCCATGAGGGAAAAAAGTTGTTATTCAAAGAAATAGAGTAATTTCAAGTACTCCTAATGGAAAAAAAAACCAGACCTGAATGGAAAATCTGACTTTCAAGTGCAAGATTCAAGAGAAGCATAAAAAAGGTAAATAGGAAAGGCAAATCATAAAGCACTTAATAAGGTTAAATTATTTACATGTATAGGAAGATGACACATAACTCATAAGACCATTCTCATTATTAGGTTGGTTGGAAGGAGTATTTATACACAAACATACAGATGTGAGCTGAAGGTGAAGGGATGAGATCTAAAATATATAATTAAGAGATGAGACAGCTGACTGTACTGGGAGAAAGAGAACGGGGTAGGTAGAATGGGATAAATTATCTCACATAAAAGAGGCAAGAAAAACTTTTACAATAGAGGGGAAGAGGGAAGGGGTGAGGGGGAGTGCATGAATCTTACTCTCATCAGAACTGGCTCAAAGAGAGAATAACATGCACACATAATTGAGTATAGAAATCTATCTTACTCTACAGGAAATTAGAAGGGGAAAGGGACAAGAGAAGTGGGGCATGATAGAAGGGAGAACTGATTGGGGGAGGGGGTAGTCAGAAGCAAAACACTTTTGAGGAGGGACAGGGTGAAAGGAGAGAGAGAATATAATAAGTGGGGGAATAGGATGGCACAAAACACAATTAGCAATAGTAACTATGAAAAAAATTTTGAAGATATGATCAGTTTTCAGATGAAGTAATTAAAGCTATATAGCCATATGAAAAAGTACTCTAACTCACTGCTGACTGAAGAAACGCAAATTAAGACAATTCTTAAGTACTATCTCCCACTTGTTAGATTAGCTAATAGGACAGAAAGGGTAAATGACAAATGTTGGAGGGGATGTGAGAAATATGAGGCATTAATGTATTATTGCTGGAATTGTGAACTGATTTAATCATTCTATAAAGCAATCTGGAACTATGCCCATAAGGCTATTAAACCACGCATAACCTTTGACCTAGAAATACCATTGCTAAATCTGTATCCCAAAAGAGATTAAAAAAAAAAAGGGAAAAAACCCTATATGTACCAAAATGTTTATAGCAGCTCATTTCTGGGGGAAGAGAATTAGAAATCGAGGGTATGCCCATCAATTGGGGAATGGCTGAATAAGTTGTGGTATGTGATTATGATGGATTACTATTGTACTATAAGAAATGATGAGCATGATGCTCTCAGAAAAACCTGGAAAGATTTGCATGGACTGATGCAAAGTGAAATGTACTGTGTACAAAGTAATAGCAATATTGTAAGATGATCAGCTATGAATGACTTCTTAGCTGTTCTTAGCAGTACAGTAATCTAAGGCAACTCTGAAGGACTTATGATGAAAAATGCTATCCATCCCCAGAGAAAGAACTGATGGTATCTGAACAGAGATTGAAGCATACTTTTTTAAACTTTGTTTTTTTTAGTTGTTTTTTTTGTCTGTATTTTCTTTCACAACATGACTATGATGGATGTGTTTTGTATGACTAAACATGTATAACCTGTATCAAATTGCTCGCCTTCTCAGTGATGAGGGGTTTTAGGGAAAAGAGGAAGGAATTTGGAACTCAAAGTTTTAAAAATTGTTAAAAATTATTAGTTAAAAATTGTCTTCACATGTAACTAGGGAAAAATAAAAACAGAAAATGGTAAGGCACCATGCAATTGTAAGATTATTATTACAATGTAAGTACTAACTTGTCCTCCAAATGTAACAAATAAAAGATTTTTCATTATCTACAATTGTGCAGTATCCATCCTTCTGTTCAACCCTGTTAGTATGAATAATCAAGAGGTACAATCATATACGCCTTTTGGGAATCCCAGCACAGCAGTGCTAACTGCTGTGAGGTTAAGTGACCTCTTTTTCAGTGTATTCATAAGCCTTATCGAGGTGACTCAGATGCAGGAAAAGAACTAATTCAAGGGCTCTTGCTTCTGCCCTTGTGTATGCCACACCTTATCTCGCATGCTCAGATTGGACAATACAGCTTTTTTAAAGGTTTAGGCAATGTTGAATCCAGTGGAAGAGATTACTTTGCATTTCTTACAATACATATTCCCATTTATGGCTCCTAGCCTTATAAAAACAGCAAGCTGTTGAGTCTTTTTTAGCTTATGTTCTAATATAAGCTCTAGATCTTTTTTTGTCCAGTTTATACACAAACCCAGACTTTCTAGTCTTTTCTTAATTTATTGTTTGTATTTTTAACAAGCAGTAAATATAAGTACTTTATAAAGAGATACCAATTTTGTTTTTATTTTTCATCACTCTCATCAAATCATTCTATTTTTCCATTTAATATTTCATATTTGATTTCATGATGGGAAACTATAATCATGATAAAAATAGACCAAGTATACTATGACCTTGGTTAAGTCATGTCACTTCTCTGGGTCAGTTTCCTCACATATGCTGCTTAATTTCTAAGGTGCAAAGACAAGAGTCCAAGCTGTGCCAAGTGTTTTCCTACCATATTCTATTTCAAAAAATTTGACATTTTGTCTCACTTTCAGAGTTTATATTTGATTGGTAATTTTTAAATTAATTAAATTTAGATAAATAAATAATAAGAATTAAATTGCAAGCATATATTAACTAATTAAATCTTAGTTTCTTTAGCTTAATTACTGAAAATAATGTCCTTTATAACTGACATAAAACTAACATAAAATTAGTTATTCAATAAATCTTTACCTAAAAAGAAACCCCATATGTGAAAAACTATGGGTGTTCTGTAGAATGTACTTTATTATTAAATATTAAATGTTTTCCTACCCTAATGATACATCCTGTCAGTCGATCAGTAAGAGTTTATTAAGGGTTTAATATGGGCCAAGCATTACCTCAGTGTTTATTGTTTGTTGACCTTAAAAAGCATGTGATTCAGTAAAGCAAAACTTGCCAGCTCAGTGTCTCTTATGCATATGTCAGGAACCATGCACGATTTCTTGAAAAAAAAAGAATTTTGTGTTTCAAAGGTGAGAGTTCAATTCTGACTGAGGTGTTTTAGAGAGAATTGAGAAGTCTCACTATGGCTATTACAATTAGTGAGAATTTTTGACTATTGCTGTTAGGGAAAATTTTTGAAACATCTTTTATCTTTATGGGCATTTATTGCACAAGGCAGTAATTTGGCAATTGAAGCAGGAACTGTCCAAATTATATAGTAACTCCACTATTTAGTTACTGATTTTCACAGGTGTTGATTTGAATGTATTTCCACTTGGCCACAAATTCATTGTGCTAATCAAGCAGCACTTACACGTTATGACTCATTCAGACCACACCTGGTCAGCCTAGCAAATAATTAGCAGTGGGCTCCAAAGTAAGTCTTCATTCCAAATCCAAAGGCAAAAGCTCAAACTTGTGTCTTCATAGTTTCATTTTCTGTCTCTTCACTAGGTGAAACCTCCCAGGGTAGCACTATGTGAAAAAGAAAGCAACATCTCATAGAGAGTGGATGATAAATGCACCAATGCCATAAACCAGATTGGAAGCCTAGGAGTCCTGAGGAGAGAGAGGTTTATAAGCAAAACATAACGGAAAAGTAGTTTAAATATATGCCAGCAGACTGATATTTGGAAACTTCTACCTGGATGTGCCAGTAGTTCAAAGACAAGTAGGGGACATGAAGAGGGGAAATGTACACACTGTTTTTAAAAAAGGGAAGTAAAATATTGTAGGAACCATAAAATCCCTAAAAAGGGAAAGAATTTGCAGGGCTAGTGTTGAGGGAATTATATATGGGTAAGGAAACAACCAAATGGTTTAGGAAACAAGTTCTATAGCAGTTGGATTTCATCCAACAGACATTCTCAATAAGCCATAGGTTTGTGATGAGACTTTAAGGTCCAAAAATATTCATAGAGATGAGTTTCAGAGATCTGTGCTTTCTTTCCCCTTTTGCACACATGAATTTTTAAATTCTAGGCATCATTTTGCAAAGGTAGGCAATATGACAAGGTATCAGGCTTAGTAGAATGATGTTGTTTTAAAGTAAGCAGTTTTTCCTCCTCAATTGGGCCTTCCAAATCACATTTTGGGCACCCCTCTATAGTTTCAGTGAAGCAGTTATTTTAAAAAATTATCACAAGCAATAGTTATCTCTGCTGCCATCTGGGTGAGAGGATATAGTCTATGGTCCTGAGGCTGTTAAAAATGCATTCCATATAGCAGTCTTTGGCAAGATCACTTTTTGTTTCTTTGTTTTGTAACACGTGTTTAGAAATATCCTCTATCATATAATGCAATGATCTTAAAGCACAGCTAGTTGGAAAGTATAAAAAATGTTCTTATTGCAAAGTTAACCCCATTTTGGCATTATCTGAGACTTATTTTCTATATTTTTATACAATATTCAATTTAAAAAATATTATCCTACATCAGTTAATTAAACTAGTTATAAGACATCAGAACCTCAAACATCATTGGGATTTGTTAATAATGTTAATAGCTTGTAAAGGTAGCTTTAAGGTTTGCAAAGTGTATTGCAAATATTATCTGATTTTATCCTCATAATAACTCTGGGAGGTAGCTGTTACTATTATGCTCATTTAAAGGTGAGGAAAATGAAACAAACAGAGTTAAGCAACTTGCTCAGGGCAACATGAATAGTAATGAAGAGTAATCGAATTGTAAGTGTCTGAGGCCAGATTTGAATTCAGGTTTTCCCAGACCCCAGCCAGGTCCAGAGTTCTATCCACTGTGCCACCTAGATGCCTAATATTAATAAGATAATGAGGACTGACAAATAAAATAATGAGACTAAAACTATTAGTGAGAAAGGGAGGATGACTCTTCTGTGGGAGGTTCAGAAAATCATTCAGACCATTAAATACATTCTATTGTCTAAACTATTTAATTAGCTATCATTACTGCTGACATATTCTCTATAGGGTATAGATAATTAGATGTTAAGAAGTATAATAAATTAGTACTGAAATATAAAAGGATTAGTCATTTGTGAATATTCTGAGTCCTTTCTTACAGTTTTCCTCCATTTCACTGATTGTTACAGTCCCATTTTATGAAAGGGTGTGAAATGGGAAACTGACAAACCTAACTCAGTATTTCAATTTTACTCTTAAAAGTTCATAAAGAAATTGAAGTAAATGGACAAAATTTGTTCTGGTTTACTGTCTATGCTATCATTTATCAATGCCATTCATGAACTGGAAGTGAAACTATTGCCCTTGGTTTGTGAACTTTAATGAAATACAGATATACTTTTAAGAGAATATTTTCTTCAAAACTGAATAAACAACTTCCTCTACCAGTAAGTGGACTTGTAAGCATATTAGCTGCTATAGGGAGGTGGGCATTGTTCAAATGTTGACAGTTGTCTTTTGAAGTTAAAAGCAAAAATTCAAGAAGGAGAACAATGCTTTGAAAAGCAGAATTGGCCACATGGAAAAAGAGGCACAAAAATTTACTAAAGAAAATAACTCCTTAAAAAGTAAAATTATCCAAATGGAAAAGGAGATACAAAAACTCATGAAAGAAAAAAATCTCAAAAATTAGAGTTGAGCAACTGGAAGTATGAGGAATCAATAAACAATAAAATAATAGCAAAAGAATGAAAAAATAGAAGACGTTGTAGAATATCTAATTGGTAAAACAACTGACCTGGAAAATAAATCAAAGAGATTTAACAAAAGAAGTACTGAATTATCTGAAAGCAATAATCAAAAAAGGAGCCTAGATATAATTTTTCAAGAAATTATCAAGGAAAACTGCCTTGATATTCTTGAACCAGAGAGTAAAATAGAAATTGATAGAACTTACCAATCACCTCCTGAAAGAGATGCCCAAATGAAAACTCCCAGGAATATTATAGCAAAAATTCCAGAGTTCCCAGGTCAAGGAGAAAATGTTGCAAGCAGTCAGAAAGCCACAATCAGGATAAAACAAGATTTAATAACTTCTATATTAAAGGATCAGAGAGCTTAGAATGTGATATTCTGGAGGGCAAAGGAGCTAGGTTTACAATCAACAATCACTTACCCAGAAAAACTGAATATAATATTTCAGGGTAAAAAATAGACATTCAATGAAATAGAGGACTTTCAAGAATTCCTAATGAAAAAAAGCAGAGTTGAATAGAAAATTTGGCTTTGAAATACAAGACTCAAGAGAAACATAAAAAGGTAAACAGGAAAGAGAAATCATAAAGGACTTAATAAGGTTAAACTATTTGTATCCTACATGGGAAGATGACACTTAGAACTCCTAAGAACTTTTTCATTATCAGGGCAACTAAAAGGAGTATATGCAGAAAGAGGGTACAGTTGTGGGTTGAATATGATAGGATGATAGCTTAAAAATAAAATTAAGTGGGGAGAAAGAGGAATGCACTAGGAGAAAGGGAAAGGGAGAGGTAGAATAGGGTAAATTATCTCACATAAGATAGGAAAAAGAGAGCTTTTACAGTGGAGGGAAAGATGGTAAGTGTTGGAGGGGATGTGGGAAAATTGAGACACTAATGCACTGGTGGTGGAATTGTGAACTGATTCAGCCACACTGTAAAGCAATTTGGAACTATGCCCAAAGGTCTATAAAACTATGAATAACTTTGAAACTACAAATATCTAGGTCTATATCCTAAAGATGTCCCAAGAGATTTTTTTTAAAAAAATAAGGAAAAGGATCTATGTGTACAAGAATATTTGTAGCAGCTCTTTTCTGGTGCCAAAGAATTAGAAATTGAGGAAATGGTTGAATAAGTTGTGGTATATGATTATGATGAAATTCTATTGTGATATAAGAAATGATGAGCAAGATACTCTCAAAAAAACTTGGAAAGACTTAAATGAACTGATGCAAAATGCAATGAGTAGAATCAGGAGAATTTTGTATACAGTAACAGCAATGTTGTTAGATACTCAACAATGAATGACTTAGCTATTTTCAGCAATACAGTGATCCAAGACAACTAGGAAGGACTTATGACAAAAAAATGTGATCCATCCCCAGAGAAAGAACTGATATAGTCTGAGTACAGACTGAAGTAAACATTTTTTTTTAACTTTCTTTTTGTTGGATTAGGTTTTTTTGGTCTATGTTTTCTTTTATACCATGACTAAAATGAAAATGTTTTGCATGACTATATATGTATACACACACACACACACACACACACACACAGGATGTATAACCTATATCAAATTGCTTGCCTCTTTAATGAGAACAGAGAGAGAATTTGGAACTCAAATTTTTTAAAAACAAATGTTGAAAACTGGTTTTACATGTAATTGGAGAAGAATAAAATACAAAATAATTGAAAAAGAAATAGCAAAACTTAAAAAAACCAAAATTGTACTGGGTTATCACATATAGCATAATAATTTCCATGACATATTTTACTATAATCTAATATTTTTCTAGTTAGTGGTTTGGGAGTAAGAAAAATGTTTATCATAGAAACTAATTAAAAGTGAAAGTGTGTATACTATGGTACTTCAGGGTAAACATGGTTGGAAATTATGCTCTTCATCTTGGCTTTTCTATGTCACAAAGAATGCTTTGACAGAATTGATTTTTATCAAGTATTCCATTTAACACTTGTCTCATAGAAATAAAAAATATACAGCCTGAGCAAAGAGAAAAGTTGTTCATTTTTCTAATAAACTGAATCCACATATTATGCCAAAAGTGTAGATGACCAACCAAAACAGCAACATAATTACATGTTCAATTCAATTCATCAAGTATTTATTTAACAACTACTATATGCCAGACATTGTGCTGGGGGCTAGGAATACAAATATTAAAACAAAATGGTGCCTGCCCTCAAGGAGCTTACATTTACATGACACTTTTTTTTTCACCAGTCTTGTCAGTGACTCAGAGAAAAATCTAATCAAAATATTATGCTAAATTGACAAAGAGTTCATTAAATTCTTCCTGAATCCCAAACATTCTTTCCACCATACACATTAGGGCTCAAAGGATTTCCATGAAATTTCCACAGAGACTAGACAGACTACTTTGGGAGAGGACCTGGATTTAAATCCTAGCTTTGATATTTAATGTGTGATGCCCAGCAAGTACTTAAACTTTCTCAGCAGTAAATAGAGAATTGGACTTAGAGTCAGGAAGACCTGGATTCAAAGCCTACCTCTGACTTTACCATCTATGTGACTATTAGCAAATCACTTAAAATATAAGCCTCAGTTTCTCCATCTATAAAGCAGAAACAGTAATACTGTAGTACTCATCTCACAAGACTATTGTGAGGCTCAAATCAGATAATGGACAGAAAGTGTTTTTCCACACTTTAAGTAACTGCATAAATGTCAGTTATTATTACTTGTAAATGTACTAGATACTCACTTATATTTTCAAGTTCTAAATTCTATGATCTGTGAATACTATCATGCCTTAATCTTGAGGTCAACTTGTTCATATTTTACCATCCTGCTCACAATATTTCACAACTGAAATAAGCTATTCGTCTTTTCATTATACATTTTATGTCATATCATATCTCAATCTTTTAATAGTATTAAAATACATACTTCGATCAATCTCATACTCTGTCAACACAACTGCAAATAATCCAAAGAAAACTGAAAGATTTATTTATTCGTGTAGGGTGATATATAGAAAAGCATCCGTATGATCAATCTCATCTCTTATTTGGTGATTTTGGAAATACACAGACACAAATGAAAATGTTACAGTGAATGTTTGGAATTTATTTACATTCCCTGTGGGCATTAATCAAATGTATTCAGATAACAAAGAATCACACTTTTCTTGAAGTCCTATTTTGCAATAAATGTTGAGAAATTATTAATCTTCAGGAGATCTTTTTCTTTGCTAACACATATAAAAAAGAGTTTTAATTTCTTATCTATTGATTTGATCTCAATCTAGGGCTTTTAAATTATCATAATATTGCAACTTTTTTGTATCCAAATTTTCTATTTGTTCTGTTTCTGTTTCATGTTAAATAAAATTTTTATTAAAGCCAAATGTGTACATTATCTTAGTAGCATTTCCAAAATACATATATAATGTCACCTTTCTCAAAAATCTAAAACAACAAATTATTTATATGTGATTTGCACAGTGGGTACCTAATGAATGTATGTTAAACTCAGTGAGGATAGTGCTGTACGCAGCCTTTTATTGCGAGGATGGAAAGTTCAAAAACATTTTCCATTCAATAAAGGTTTTTATATGAACATCATAGTCCAATAACACAAAACTAGCTCTTAAAGCACAGAAGAAGTTGGAAAGGATTCCTATGACCTTTTCCAAACTACAAATTTTATTTTAAACTTCCTTTTTTAATTTTCATGCATATCATGTAATACAAAATTCATCCATAATATTAAGGTTACTATACTATATTACTAACATTTATAGAATACTTGGGATTTGCAAAGCATTTTATGTCTATTACCTAATATATCAATTGTAACTTTATGTCATTTTGTTAGCACATGTCTGGTATAACCATTTTTTATAAGCAACATGAATATAAAAAAAAGACTTTTTCCATTACCCAGTATCAAGAAGAGGAAAGTCATTTATTACAATTGATTACTCACCTTTGGATGTCTTGAAATACTCTGGCAAAATTAAAATGAACATGATTGTTATCACTACTAATAACCTGAGAAGAGCTGGTTTTGTCATATTGAAGCACATGGCATGAAATAACTCACGTCTAATGCAGGGGTGGTGTGTTTCTTCCTGGTTTGTTTCATTTTTGTGGTATATTACGTTAGTGCAACATACTTCAGACTTCCTTTCGGGGTAAGACTTTTTTGTTGTTGTTCAAAGAAGTCTGAAGAGAGACTTCATTTTTCTGGGTAGCTTTTCCATTAAGAAAATATTCTCTAATAAGCACTTTCAAGACATCTTCTAAAAGTGAAATTCAAATAAATACTTAGCCAAGGGGTTTTGTTCCTGTCTTGTTTTGGAGATGTTTGCTCATGTTTATCAATTTGTGTAGAGAAATATAATTCCACTCTCCAGCTGCCAAAGAGAAAGTAATGCATGCATGTAAATGTCCCAGGAAGCATGGATCCAGGAAATAGTACATTCAGAAGCTAGAAAACAGGGTGGTACTTCACTAGAAGGGAAAACTCAAGAGGCAAGCAGAATTTTAGTGCTATTTTGCCAAAGTATACATAGTAGCAGTAGGATTAGGATAAAATACCATTAGGATTCCATTATTCCTGTAAATGCTGTAGTTATCATCACACAGTCCACATTTTCTGTTCCATTTCAAGATAGATCTTTCATTATAACAACCACGGTGAAATCATATACATACTTCATGGACTATAGATGAGAATGCAGGGAAAATGTATGGTCAATAATGCATACGTAAAAACAAATATACTGATTTAGGAAACATATATCATATAGTACCTTATATTATTTTAGTGTAGAGATTTTGATTCTTTGGGGAATTTGATTTTCTTTCTTTTTCATTTCTGGCTAAAAGGTAGCAATATTTTTTTTCCCTCTCTGTTCATGTAGGGCAGAGAGGTGGCGCAGTGAATAGAATGTCAGACCTGGAGTCAAGAAGACTCATCTTCTTTAGTTCAAATCTGACCTCACACACTTTCTAGCTGTCTGACCTTGGGCATATCCCTTAACCCAAATTGCCTCAGTTTCCTCATCTATAAAATGAGCTGGAGGAGGAAATGGCAAACCACTCCAGCTTCTTTGCCAAGAAAACCTTAGACGGAGTCATGAAGAATTGGATCCAACTGAAAAAATGACTGAACAAAACAACAGCCCATGAAGGGTGATTGAGGAGAAGAGGATTTTTCTACCGGAATGAAGCACGTGGACTGGGGGTTGGCAGCAATTTTGTTTGAGAAATAAAGAGTTAGGAGACTAAGGGGCCCAGAATCAATGAGAGGGGGATGCAGTGCAGGATGGTGAGGGAATGCTAGATCTGGAGTCAGGAAACACTGGCTCCAATTATGCCCCTCACCCTTATTAGTCATGGGACCATGGGTAAAATTGCTCAGCCTCTCTGCTCCTCAGTTTCCTCATCTATAAAATGGAAGAAAAAATCCCAACCTATAATAACTAATGGGATTGTTCTGAGAATCAAATGAGATATATCCAAAGCACTGCACAAGGCCAAAAAGTCATACAATGTTAACTATTGATGTTATTATTGAAGGTGTGGGGGTTAAAGAAGAGAGGGCTCTGGGAATCTTTCTCTGTAATGATGGTAAGGCTACTGGGGGCCTTGGACAAAATAGAGGCAAGGTCTAGCAGCAAGTGCTGGAGAAAGGACCACGAGGAAAAGCCGATTATTTTACCCTTCGCTCACAAACATTTGAAACTTGAAAAAGTTCCTCCCCACTAATATGGCAGTAAGGTCACCAGTAGAGCTCCAGAAGGGGTCCAAGAACATAAACAAAAAATGGAACCAGAGCTGGGCAACTAGAATTTGAGGAAAAGAAATCGAGAAGTTGCTTTCACGTTGGCTGAGTGTATTTACATCCTCACAGTAACATTAACAAAAGCAAATTGATATCCTCTTGTTTTAAAGAGACTAATTATATATTTGACTCCTAGGTAGGGGTTCCTATCCTGGGGTCTATGAACCTGGGTTATAAAATAATTACAACTATATATCAATTGTTTTCCTTTGTTATCCTATGTAATTTACTTCATATATTTTAAAACATTATTCTGAGAAAGGATTAAAATAACCTTGCCAGCCTACCAAAAGGATCCATGATACAGAAGTTAAGTACTCCTGCCCCAAAGGAACAAGTCTTCTATTAAGTCCTAAAATTCCCATGTTGTCGTATATGTTTTATCAATACACAGTTAGCTCTTGACCTTAAATCTTGTGAAATAAAAATAGTCACATAATTATAGGCTCTAGAATTTATTAGTTACTATTTTTTGTAAGCTATTTTAAGAACTTCAAACATTGCTAAAGTTCCTGGTCCCGGTTCTCCAGGGTCTTTAATTTTATAAGTTCATCTAGGGTTCATTAGACCCAACTACAACTGACGTACACTAACTAAAGTCACAAGCTTCTAATTTGTAAAACATGAAGTCAACTTTTCCCCTCTCCCATTCCTTCCATCTTCTAGGTATTACTAAAACTTGGCTCCTGCTGATAACACAACCAACCTGGTCAGCTGGATACTAGATACCTTCATTAATTAGTTGAGGTGAGGGATCTAGAACATTCTCTGCTCCCCATTGCCACTTCCAAGTTCTCTCCCTACCACCATCACTCAGCAACCTTTCCTCTTTTGAGGTTCATACTGTTCATCTCTACTACCTAATCAAAATCCTGATAGCTGTTGTTTACAGATATCCAGGTCTTCAACAAGATTGGTACCTGGTTCACATTTTTCTTTCCTCTCCAACTCCTGCCCTCCTACTTGGAGATTTCAATATACATATTGACTCTCCTTCAAAAACCTTAACCACTCAGTTCCTCCACCTAGTCATTTCCCATGACCTGCTCCTTTAGCCCACCTCTGTCACACATAAAGATGGTCATACCTTTGATCTTGCCATCATGCACAAATATACCACCATCTTGTTCAAGAACTCCAAAATCTCTTTATCTGACTATTGACTTTTCACCTGTCCCCCTGCCTTCCCTTACCAAACCCTACTCTCTTTGTCCACATTGTGACCTCCAATTCTTTGACCCTTCAATTCTCTCCCAGGTCATCTCGCTGTCACTAGTCATTCTATCCTCTTTTTTTCCATCTTGACCCCTTCATGAACCAATTCAAATCTACACTTTTTCTCTTGAGTCCCTAGCTACTTTTTCATTTCACTGATGGTCCCCTGATAAGCCTCAGCCTTGAATCACTCCCACCATCTGCCACTGTTACTCCTACATACATGCTGCTGAAGGAAGGTAGAGAAAATCATGCAACTAATCTGACTGAGTCTACTACTGTATCTCCCTTATTAACTCACTATTCCACCCTCCATAGCAACTCTCCCAAACTTTTTCATCCCTCCTCAAACCTTCTATGGCTCACTCTTCCCCTAAACTCTCAGGTGAGAACTTTGCTTCATGTTTTATAGAAAAAAATTGAGGGCTTTCACCATGAGTTCCCTCTTCTCCCCTCTCCATCTTATATTACTCATATACCTTTTGCTATTATTTCTTCCTTCACTCCATCTTACATGATGAAATGGTCTTACCCCTTATTAAGGATAAACCTGTACCTGCTGTAACAGCAAGCACCCCGGAAAGCACAGGAGGGCTTGCTGCACAGGTTCTTAGATCTGTTTTCCTAAGGAAAGCAACCTTAAAAGGGTAAACAATCTTACCTTAATCAAGCACATATATTATTCACTTAGTTAAGGTAAAAAGGCAGCTCCCCAAACTTCAGAGAAAATACAAACAAATTACAAGCAGAAATTACAAACAGAAAGACCAACAGACAGGGCTTCCAACTGTCTGACCATAGACAATACATACATCATTACTAGAGAGAGGAGCACCAACATCTTGGTTTTCAAAGCCGGGAGCTCCTTAACAGCTGCCCATAGTCTAGTCTGGACTAATCACATAAACACTCTTCCAATGATTTGAGCCCCAAGGTAAAACCTTACCTTAGAGTATAAAACACTTTTCAGAGCTGGAGGGCACAAACCCTCTTGACCTAGTGTCTCATTAACAATCAACAAAAAGTATGGGCCTTCATACAAAACAAATCTCCCCTAATCAAGCTTCCCTTAACAGCCCCTACCTGTGGCCTATTAATGGGTGGGGAAGATTTTTAACTCCCATTACACCTGCTCAAGAGATCCTATTTCATCCCATCTCCTCCATTAGATCTCCCCTCTCTCATCCCCTCTGTCACTTATTTTCAATCACTTGTTGTCCCTGGCTTTTTCCCTATTGCCTACAAACATGTCCATGTCTCAACCGTCATCCAAACCCTCACTTAAACCTTCCATCTCCACTAACTCTTGTCCTGTGTATCATACTCTTTGTGACTAAACTCCTTGAAAAGGCCATCTACAATAGGGATCTCTATTTTCTCTCCTACTACTCATTCTTAACCCCTTATAAACCAGCTTCCAATCTCTCATCATTCCACCAAAACTACTGTCTTAAAGTAACCAATGACTTCTTAATTGCCAAATCCAATAATCCTTTCTCAATTCTTACTCTCCCTGACCTCTCTGAAGCCTTTGGCATTATGGATAACACTGTCCACCTTGGTATTTATTCTCTTCTCTTTAGGTATTCAAGAAACTTCTCTCTCTTGGTTCTCCTAATAGGCCCCTCCTTCTCAGTCCCCTTTGTTAGATCCTTATCTAGATCATTTTCTCTAGCCCTAGGTGTCCCACAGACTTCCATTCTGGGATCTCTTCTCCCTCTATACTTCTTCTCCTAGTGATCTCATCAGCTCACATGTTTATAATTACTATCTCTATGCTGACTATTCTTAAATCTACCCTATGTTCTCTGTTAAACCTCCAATTTTGCATCTCCAATTTTCTTTTACACATGTCAGACTAGATGTCAGACATCTTAAACTCAACATATTCAAAACCAAACTCATTTATCTTCTCCCAAAAAATCCTCTGCCACTCCTAAATTCCCTATTACTATAGAGAGCAACCTTATCCTAGTAGTCCCTTAGGTTTGAAATTAGGTGACATCCTCACCTCTTCACTATCTCTTCCTTCTCATATCTAATTTGTTGCCAAGGCCTGTCCATTTCACCTTTGCAACATCTCTTAAATACGCCTCTTTTTCTCCTTTGACTGCCACCATTGTGGTGCAGGCCTTGATCACCTCATCAAACTTGGACTGTTTCAATAGTCTTCTGATGAGTCTACTAACTTCAAGTCTCTCCTCACTCCAATCCATTCTCCACTGAGCCTCCAAAGTGATTTTCTTAAAGTTCATGTCTGACCATGTCATCTCCCTACTCAACAAGCTCCAAAAGTTCCCTATGGCTTCTAGATTGAAATAAGAAATCTTCCGTTTGGTGTTCAAAACCCTTTATAATATAACTCTTTCATACTTCTCCAGTTTTCTCATACCTCAATCGCTTCCATGACTCTTTGATTCAGTGATGGTGAAAGGTCATTCCACAAACAAGACATTTTATCTCTCAGCTCCAAGAATTTTCTCTGGCTGTTCCCCAAGCTTGGAGTGATCTCTTTCTTTCTCTCTGCCTAGTAATCTCCCTAGCTTCCTTCAAGTGTCAACTAAAATTCCATTTTTTTTTAGGATGCCTTTCCCCACTTCTCTTCTTTTAATGCTATCCTTTTATTTTCTCTTTATCCTGTACCTAGCTTATTTGTACATTTTTGCTTGTTTGTTTGTTGTCTCCCCTATCAGACGGTGAGGTCCTTGCAGGTAGGGACTGTTTTTCACCTCTTTTTCTATCCCTGTGCTTAGCATAGTGCCTGGTGCATAGTTAGCATTTAGTAGATTTTGATTGACTGAAGAAGAAGTTCTAAAGGGGACAAATTTCTTGGAGAAATGAAGTAATTGGACTAAGTAATCCCAGAAGTCCTTTTTCAGCAATAAAAGTCTAGGATTTTGTAATTCTGTATGCTGATTCTCCTTGTCTCATCCCTCACCTAATGTCACAAAGGAAAATACATTACCTTCCCTTTTCTATTTCTTTTCTCTTCATCTTTGTTACTAGCCACTTCTAGGAATTTCTTCTCCAATATTGTATTGATCATGTATTTTTGCTTATTGTTAGACTAATTTTGCTTCTTAATGAGAAGATTTTTCCCATCCATTATTAGGCCCATGTGACCTGCCTGGGTCACATGAAATCTGAGTCACATGGATCCTGTGGTGAGAGGAGATTGATGAATGGGTGGAACAGGAAGAGGCAGAGCTAGAACAGAGCTGGGAGGAAGTTTGTCAGAGAGCAATCAGAACTAAGGACAAAGGCAAGGAGGCTGCTGGCTAGTGCAAGTGGAAGGGCTTGTGTGTGATTTGTTTAATGGAGTTGGTTTGTGGGAAACCTAGCAAAAGGAAGGCTTGGGGCTGGTGTTGCCCTCTGCCCTGTTATTGTGTATAGATGTTTTTGTTACTATGATGGATTTGGCTTTCTGGTGTCTGAACAAATGTTTTGGTTCTGTCTTCCATGTGGAGAGTCTGCTGTATTTTACGATTCAGAATTGTGCCAACAAATTGATGGCCATTGTAGGTGCTGTGAATATCACATTGGTACTACAAATACTATGCTTACATCACTGTTGAATCATATGATCTGTTGGATTTGGGTGAGCAGCAGGAGTCTAAGTCATAATTGTATGCACCTTTTCCCACTGTTCAAAATTTGATTTTGTTTATTAAGGTTTAACCCTGCAAATGGTATTGTACTAGGTGTTATAGCCAACATATAAAAGAAATGTTATTGGTGTAATTCGGGAACTTACAATCTAGCTAAGAAAAGACATATATATTACACAATTGAATGTTGTAGTCTTAAGAATAGCAACTCTTCCCATCTAAGTAACAATGAAAAGTAATATATTGCTATATCATAAGCACCCAAATGAATGATATAGACAGTAGGTGTTGAAAAGAAAAGAACCCTTGTTGGTTTCAATGATTGAGTAAGACTTCATGAAAGAGGTAGATGTTGAGCAGAGCATAAAGGATGAGTAGAGTTTGATTAGGTTGCAGGGGAATGAACAATATAGTTGAAGAAGCAGCAAAAACAATGGTTATGAAAAAGGCAGGGGATTGGCATGTTCAGAGTACAGTGAGGGGAGAGATTAGCCTCATTAAAGAAGATTCATGTTTGAGACTGGTGAGAGAAAAGATCAACTAGAAAGAAAGGAACCAAATTATAGAAAATTTTGAATGTCAATTTGGCAAGTTTGGACTTTTAATCAGTATATAATTGGAAACCATTGTAGTTTTTTTTGGGGGGGAAGGGGAGTGTTTGTTTTGGTTTTAGAGGCAATTATGGTTAAGTGACTTGACCATAGTCACACAGCTAGTAAGTGTCTGAGGCCAGATTTGAACTTGGGTCCTCCTAACTCCAGGGCCAGTGCTCTATCCACTGCACTACCTCATTGTAAATTTTTTAAAGAAGGGAATTATCATGATGATAGTGGCCTTTTAGGATATCTTGTAACAATGTGTGATGGATGATTAGATACTGGGAAAGGGGAAACTATAAGAAGGAAGGTCAGTTGGAAGACTTGCACTTCTATAGGCATGGAGTGGCATGTGATGGCCCTGGGTAATGGCATTGGGCATATAGAGAGATATATTGACAGTAAATTTTGAAGAAAAAATAGACAGTTCTTCTGACTGATAGGATATAGAAAAGTAGAGAGAAGGAATGAGTCAAAGATGTAAAATTTAGGAAATGGTGGTTAGGGAAGTGATTTGGGAAGGATGATGATGAGTTCAGTTTTAGACACATTAAATTTAAGTTGATGATGTAACAGTAGGTGATGTCATATCAGATGAGCTATAGTAATGGAACTTGGATGAAATATCAATCAATACTATAGATATATCTTTGACACTTCAACATGTAGGTAATACTGAGCTAACCTTATCTCATGGTTTCAAGCACAGAAAAGAATGTGCAATAAGAAGGGCAGAGGATCCAAGGACAGAGTGTTTGGGATATTTGTAGTTAAGACCTAGGAGGAGAAATAAAATATGGAAAAGGAAAAATAAAGGATATGAGGAAAATTTTTAAAATCTCAGCATCACAGAAACCAAAGGGAGAGGAGAATTTGTAAATTCTACATGTTTGCAGTGAGTTAAAGTATGAATATAAATGACATTGTATTTGTAGACTAAAGTATAAATTATGCTAACTGAAAATTATTTTGTGGATTCTGGAACAACTGGGTTATTTAGTTTTAGATAGTAAATTAGGTTAGACTATTGCTACTTTGTCCTAGGGTATAGAAATATAAAAGATGAAAATACTTGAAATAATATTTTTAAATTATGAAATTTGTTATATTTACATGTTGATGGTACATATCCTCCAGTAGCTTGAAACAACTGAATCTAGAGTCTAGTTACAAAGCTACCAGATGGCATGAACATTGTCAATAACACTCATTTGTGAGCCACTCTTAGAGCCAATTCCCCCTCCCACTCAACTGAATTTGTCTTAATTACATCTAGTATTGTTTTCTTATCATGAATTACAAAGATGATTTGAAGCATTCACATGGTGTTGATTTTCCTCCAGCTCTCCAAATTGCTAGCTGTGGCCCTGGTTTAAATGTAGACTAATGCCAACTTGGAAATTATAGTTCTGCCCTCTTTGCAGCTTCACATTTCAGTTTGTTTAGAGAAGTACTTTTGTTCAAAGATCATTATAAGAAGAAATATCATATTTAATGAACATTAATTATGCATGCACTGAGTACTCACTTGACTATGAGTGTGGGGTTTAAGAGCAAGTAACCTTTTAACTTGAAGTGATCTGGGTTCAAGTCTCAATTCTCGCACTTACTATACTAACTATACAATTACTTAGCTTGAGCACATCACAACTGCTCAGCCTGTGCTCCCTCTTCTACCAAATGAGAACAATAATGTTTATGTTTCATAAACCTAAAGTTGTTAGGAAAACATTGTGTAGACTCTAAAAAGCTAAACAAATGTCAACTACGATTACCTTGAGGGCTATTTCTATATGCTACATATCTGTTGGCAGAACTCTGAAAAACTGTTTTGCCCAAGTTTTCCATTGAGTCCACCATTTTCAGCATGTCTTCACTATTGCATGATTAGCATGACCAATATTTCTTTTCTGACGGCACCACTATGTAGTCAGATCACAGCAAAGGGGTTCAGATGAATGTTATGCCAGGTTTTGAGAACTGTTAAGGAATAATATGGCTAAATACAATCGCAATGATCTTGTCAGAACACAAACACATATATAAACTCAAAATTCTAGGGTCCAGATCCATCCAAGAGAAGCTATAAGAGAAAGAAGGAAACATTGAGGTTACAAAGCTACTTCTAATGTTCACTAGCTATGTGACCTAGGTTTCCTAATGCATAAAATGGGAATAATCCCTGTAGTATATACCTCACAAGTCTGTTATTATTTTTCAGTCTGACTCTTCATGACCTCATTTGGGGTGTTCTTGGCAAAGACACTGGAGTTGTTTGGCGTTTCCTTCTCTACCTCATTTTACAGATGAGAAACTGATACACACAGGGTTAATGGACTTGCCCTGAGTCACTTGCCCTGGTTACTAAGTGTCTGAGGCCAAATTTGAGGATTATGAGCTTTTCTGAGTTCAGGTCCAGCACTCCATCCATCGTGCCATCTAGCTGCCCACTTCACAAGTTATCAGATCCAATATATATATGTAAAGCACTCTGAAAACTTTAAAGCTCTTTCTATTATGTAACTGTCAGACTATTGTTATCAACAATAAAATATAATAACATTTTACTTGCTAAGAAGGCTCAGTTAATGACTAGAAGAATGAAGAAGAGATAGCAAAGAAAAAATCAGAGAGGTAAGAGAAAAATTGTGACTGCCAAGCCCTCCAGACTCCCCTGATAGCTCAGATTTGGTCAAAGACCAAACAAGAAATCACCAAAATGTTAAAAAGTATGGCCAAAGTCAGGGTTCTGCCAAGTTTTAGTTATAATGTCCAAGGAAACCACTGATATTGCCCATTCATGTAGCTGTCAATGCTTAGAAACAGAAATCTGAAGGAAATGTGATCTTTTCCATCTGGAGTCATGAATCATTTACTTGAGAGTCCAGGGGAAAGAATGGAAATGATGTTCAAATTAAGTGCAAAGTTAGAGGGGCAATTTAACTAGCCTATTATACATTGGGTCCTAAAATTAATGGAAAACATTCTCCTTTATGTTTTTCACAAGAATAACTACCTAGTACAAATTAAAATTTGATTATTGATTTGTGTTTAGTGCTTCAGATTAAATTTTTAATGCCCACCAATATATAATGAGCCTGGCTGAGAATTTTTCATTATATTTTAACTAGTAACCTGGTTCTCATTAGTATTAATGTGATTCATAGTCACGAGCCTTTTGTGTGGAAGAAAAAATAAATAACTGTCCCTACACACAGAGATGTCCTAGAGCCAAGTCAAAGCAGGTATCTGAGAGCCAACTGCTAAAATTTCAGTATGAACATTCAACCTTAGCAATCAGGAAATGCTATAAATCAGAGCTTGATTTATTATTTTGTTGATTGTCTAGATTTAAGAAAGTCATGTGAGAATGTTAATACTGCAGTCTAAACATTTATCAGTACACTCCCACTGATACCCATTACAGTCATACTGTATGTCAAGTCAAAAAGTTAACATAATAAGTGCTTTCTATGTGCCTGGCACTGTGCTGGGAATGCAAATTCAAGTAAAAAGAAAGTCCCAGACTTCAAGAAGTTTCCATTCTAATGGGAGAAGGTAATAAAACATGTATATATATATATATATAGGATTAAGATGCAGAGTGGTTGAAAAGGTAAAGGAGAACTAGAGGAAATGTCCCGAAAGTACTAAATGAAGCCCAGAGTGGAATAAAGGAATGTATATAGGGCATCCTGGGTGCTTCCTAAAAACTTAAGTTCCTAGAGGAATTCATTAATTCAGATGATGGCATCATAGGAGCATAAGGATCTTCCATGATGAGAAAGCTGCCTGAGTATGGAGAAGTCTAGAGAGTCAGGAGTGGAGCTAGTAGAAGGAGGGAAAAAAGTGAGGGTAAGGATGGCCTTGGCATTTCCTCAAAATGTAGGTTCTTTGAGGAACTCACCAATCAGAGGACCCTAAACATGAGTAATACCTAAGTCTCATCTTAGAGCCTTTCATGGAGTTTTTTTTAGAGTGGGGACAAAGTTAGAGAACTTGATTTTCTTTGGGGTCAGTCACAACCCTCCCACAGGACTGAGGGATCTGGTTAAGTCTAGTTCTCTTTAAAGCTTCCTGAAGAGATGACCCATATAATCTGAGGAGCTCTAGCTACACCCAAAACTTCTCAAGAAATCTTGATTTGCAGTAATGGAAAAAGCATTGCCTTGGGAGTCACAGTATCATTAATCTAAGGCTGTAAGGGACCCCAGAGGTATCCAATCCAATCATCTCATCTTAAAGATGAAGAAACAAAGGCTCAGGGAAGTCCTATGAGCAATAAGTACCAAAGGTAGTATTTTTAACATACTTTCTGACTCCAGAGGTAATATTATTTCTAACGTAATATTAGGTTCTGTGTTCCTGTCTTGGCCAGTGAGTCTCATCACTCCTCTAGGCCCATTTCCTCACCAATGAAATGAAGGTATTAGACTAGATGTCATCTAGCTCTAATTAAAACTTCTACCTTTAAATCTTATGATATAGTGTTAAATGTCTAAGAAAATATTAGTAATATGTTCATTTATACTAATCTAAAGTCATTTTTTTCTAGCTACAAATTTATAGTTTAGCCATCACAGTGTCAGTATTTTATAAGGAGGTTTTTTAATAAAAAAAATCTAGTTTGTTAGTTTTTAACAAATTTTCAGGTTTTATTCTGAGGATGTGTAAGGTCCAAATCTGCAGTAATTTTTACTTCATTACATTGATTTCTATATTTGATGAAGTACCCATTAAAATGAATGAGAATTTTGAGTATGGGTCAATTCTATCATGTTTTATTAATCTAGGTTTAAATCAAGTGACATTTTATAGCTTTAGTATTGCTTCTGTGGTGGTTGAAATGAGTCACATACACTGTTGGAGGAGGGGGAATAAAGAATTTCTATCCATCAGAAACCATAAAGCTCTAGACCTAATATTTTAATCAGTATTTTGCTTGAATTATATTGAAGACATTTGATTTTGCTTTATTTATGACTAGTAAGGAGATTACTTCATGCTGTTTTTATTGCTTTATACAAGGTCATTATAAAAAAATCCATTAAGAACTACAAATAACAGAGAGAAAAAAAAAAAAAACTAAAAATAGCTTACCAAATTTTTATATGCAAATCTTTCATTGCTTTCCATATGGAACAATTTATAGTTTTATATAACTTTAGGATCTAAATGTGCTATGGCTATAATGTGATGAGATAACTTTTTTGTAATTTATAGAAGTATTTCTGTAATTTATGGAAGTATTGCCCCCAAAAAATCTTGATCCTTTGACAATTCACATTTTGGCATATAATGACCATGTTATCCGATATTCAATTTGTTGTGATGTGTAATTTACCCATGTAAAATTCAGTTTAACAAATATTTATTAAGTGCCAACCAAGTACAAGGGGTTAGTTTCAATTTTCTCCAAAGCATCTACTTGCCCTGACACCAACATCAGAAAATATGCCTTGAAGGTCTTACCTTTTCACCTCTAATACTCTAATCCAGTGTCTCCACTATCCTGATTTCAAATGCCTCACATGACTCACTCTATCTAGACCAGTTCCAGCCGTGATGAACTTTAGTCCTTGCCACTACTAGAATACTTTCTGCATGCATTCCCAACCTCTCCCTCCTACTTTTCAGTTCTGGAATCATAACCAAATTAATGCTGCTGTTGCTACTGAAGGGTGTATGTTAATCCATTTTGATACGGCTCCCCTCGTTATCCTACAACTTTCCAAACTAAAATACTTCTCACTGGACAGCACTCCCCTAAACGTGTTGTCTCTCCCATTAGATTGTTAGTCCCTTGAAGACTGGAACTTTTTTTCATTTTCGTATTTATATCCTCAGCTTAGTATGATGGTTAACACATAGTAAATGCTTAATAACTTCATTGTTCATTCAATATACATTATAATATATTATAATATGCCATTATGTGCAGGTATTGAAGATACTAAGACAAAAAAATTAAAAACTGATACTGCTCTCAGAGTTTATATAGTAAGGGGGTGGAGAGAAGTGTAAACATATATTCTGCTAGGTAGGTAATGAATTATTTGCCCTAGGGAAATCTGGGAAGTAGGTGAGTTATATTTGGTACTCTCCTTCTGTACCTGATGTTCTTTCTCTCAGGAATCCCCTCTGGTTTAGTGTTAAGAATTAGTAGCTTGTGTTCTAGTCTTGATTTTGTCACTCATTAGATGTGTCACCTTGGAAAAGTCATTTAGACACTCTGGGCATCTGTGAAAGAAGGGGATTTGACTGATCTACGTACTACTCTTTAGTTAGCATCCCTTTTTCTTCCTCACTGTGATTATTTACACCATAAGAATTTCATTGTTTAGAATTGCTGATCCCTGTTTAGGTGACTTTTCCAAAAGAATCCTAGTCTGTCAGATTTATAGAATAGTGGTAGAATATTGGACTTGGAATCAAGAAAACTTGAGTCAAATCACTTTCCATTTCTGAGTCTTTGTTCATCTATAAAATGGAGGAAATGCTTGGCTGTCTATGGTATGAGATTGTTCATAAACTGAGAAAACTAAGATGGGATGTTTTCAGGACTATG